>VXAD01006401.1:0-46462 GCA_013399195.1 Dicrurus megarhynchus | reverse complement strand
AGAGGGGTACAAACCCAAATCAATCCCCGCTCATGGATTTCCAATGCCCACATTATATACCCTTCTCATTACATCATCATATATTAATCATTTACCCAAGCATGATTCTCAAGACCTCCTAAATAATCATCTTATTCATTATTGTTTCCACTCAAGCATAAGTTTCAGCCCCCTTTTCCCAGGTGCAGCTACACAATTAACCCATCTATCCTAATCTTCTACACAGGTTTAGACATGCCCCTTATCATCTTAGGCAGATACACAGGTTCAGGCTTGCCTGAACAGAATGCCCGCCTTGCTCTCCAGGCCTACCTTAGCTACTACAATTTAGAAACATTTTAACCCTATGCTATCAGTAGGAGACAATGAACATTGCCCCACCTGCTTTAACAGCTTGCGAAGATGGTGATAGAATACATACCTTTGGGCACATCTTACATTGTAACCTAGGACAGTTACTTGGAGACAGACTGTGAGATTTAAATGACTTGTTGACCCTCTAAATTAGCCTATAAAAAAGAAATATTTCTCCTGGTAGAAGAGCTCAGAAACCTTTTTGCACAAATTATCACAATTAGAGAAACTTTTAATATGATCAGTTCAGACACCTGTCCAGGTGTGCTCTTTTTAAAAAGAAATTTGCAGACAAAATTTCTGGAATATTTGGCTAACTGTTTGGAAGGACATACACGCTGCTGGAGAGCAGAAAAGGTTAAGAGTTGTATTTTGATCATGGTAAACATAGATCCTTTTCTGTCTCTGTAATAAGGGATATGTGCTAAAAAATAGTGAAACTGATTGAACTCCTGTTCTCCTGGGACACTGCCTTTACATCCTTTTGCGATCATTTTGAAGGCTCTTTATAGAGTGCAAAAAGATAATTTCTTCTAAGTAACATTTCTGACTTCTCTGACTGTACACCTCCTCCCTCTCCGTCTTTGGCCTGTCAATTAAGATGTCTGTTACATTATCTAATGTATTCTAATAGTTCTGAAAGATCTGGCTGGACATTTGCACTTTAACTTGATTGACATTAGACATGTGGGACTGGAGGAATTTTCGCAGATTGGTTAGATGATACAATTCATCAATAAAGGGGCAAGTGTTGATTGAAGCGTTCCTATTGATTCAGTCCCCTAATGTGAATTATTCTCAACCAAAAAAGAGAACATAGTAGGTAGCTCAGAGTGGCATTTGAACCAAAGAAGCCATTCTACCATAAATATTCAAGTTATTTTTTAAAAGAAATTGAAAGCATTGGCATGAATAAGTCTTCACAAGTCTGGTTATTTTCAGGATCTCTCTTTTGTATTTAAGTTCTTGTTGAACTCTATCAGCATTTAAAGAGTTGACAAAGCATGTCTTTATTTGGCAGGTTTTGCCTTTATTTTTCCTCACGGATTTTCTTGTGGTTACTCCTGCCTTCTTCACTCCAGAAAGAAATTCATCTTAGCACATGAAAACTAATGTTTTCCTCAAAATACAGTGTCTGAATTTCGAATTCAGATGAACAAACTTGATGACATGACACATGACATGTCCTGTATTAAGTGCACTCAGGAAGTCTACCGCATGGTATGAAGTCAAACCTCAAAGCTTGTTCTGCTTTGCAGTAACTGCTTTATTTACTGATTGCTAAGGACCCTTTGTGCTCTGAGCTGTATGTAGTTCTAGAAAGAAATGGAAATTCTCTTCTAGTAGAAGTTTATAAGAGCAATGTTCAGTTCAACCTTTTTTTTTTCATAGTGGTCTTTCATAAAAATTAAGAAAGTGAGATAGAATTTAATTACTCACATGCAGATCTCCATTTTGCAATTTTTGTTGATATTTTGAGCTCTCTTGCACCTTCCCAACCCATGGATCTTCTGGGGTTTTTGGGTATAAGTATGGTAGAATAACCAGTTTTCCAAGGGGGCGGGCAGAGGATGTTTCTGTGTTCTCCGGGCTCCATGCAAAGCCAATGACTCACTCCCTTTTTGTCTTTTGAATGAACACAATATTCTTAAGAGTTATAGAATATCCTGAATTGAAGGGATCCACAAGGATCATTGGGACCAACTATACTTTGAATCTGCAAGTTCCCTTTTTGCATCCTAACTACTTTCATACCTTCTGTTTTGAAATTTTCAGCATTTTGCTTCTAGATACATGTAATTGTGGAAGGGTAGAACATAAAAGGGGAGAATCTACAGTTCTTAGCAGAGGCAAGTCCTTTATGAGAGCTGGGCATCTGATTGTCAAGAGCTGTTTAAAACTCCAGCAACATAAAGAGTAGATGATTGTGTGGCATATATGTGACAGCAGAAGAGACCGTGGGACTTTTTGAAACACTTAAGCAATTTATAAAACATGTGTAGATAGTTTTTTCCCAGTTGTTAATTAGCTAATCAGTTTGAAGTAATATCATGATTCTTATTTTCTAATGGCAACAGCAATTAGGGTGAATCGAGTGAGGTCATATGTCTTCCTAAACTTCCTAGTTACAAGTGGTCAAAGTTTCTTTCCAGCACACACAAAAATATGCTTTCTTCAGGCTTCTTCTGCACCCAAGCCTTCAGTTAGCCACAAGGAATCAGGAGGTTTGACAGAAAGTCAAATGACAGAAAGTCATTTTCCCATCACAGTTGAATACATTCAGTAGGCGCAATGCATTGAGTTTTAATTGTCTGTCAGTCGCCGCTTTCATGGTTAAGCAACGATGTTCAAAGAATATTTTAATTAGAGAACCCGTTTGCATTAAATGTCTTAATTTATGAATACCTTTTATGCTTAATTTCTAGCTTGGCCTCCCTTTTTAGTAACAGGCTTTCTCTGCTACCAGTTTGTGCCTTGAGATGTGTCATAGCAAACAAACAGTAATGTCATAATTTATGTTATGATTACAGAATATTTTGAAAATATGTAGAAAAAGTTCATAATTTTTAAAGTTTAACCAACTGAGATGAAACACTGTGTACTTCAGTCCCTATAAGTAAGGGAGATTTCACATTTAATGGAGCTCAATTACTTTTTTACTCCCATTCCTCCAGCTTGATATTGCCTACTGTCTGAAATGGAATGGATTTTTTTTCAACCCAAACATTTCTATCTTGTAAAGCTTTCATTTCCTTAACTTCACTATAAAATTTGTTTCCCTACCTTTGATTTAATTATTAATGTCAGTCTATATTCCTTTGTTATGTTAAAACAGTGACTGGAGAATTGAGCTGAGAGACAAAAATCATTTAGTTCAGATTATTTCTCCACAGTTCCATAATGCAGCATAATAAATATTATGTTTAGAAGTACAAAATAAAACATTATTTGGTTAGGGTTTTTAATTATTGTTTCTGTAGAGATAAAGAGCTTGTGAAGCAGTATGTTATTTCAGTATGAGCTTTCTCCACTTCTGTCCTCTGAAAGTCAGAGAAAGTCCAGTCCAGGCTGAAGGACACATACGTATTATAAATTTCATAAGAGATGATGCAATAATTAACTTTAACAACAGAAAGATAGGCATTGAGTACTGAACGGAGTGCTGAGATAAAACGTAGAGTTGTGGTATCACACATGGTAATATCTGATACAATGAAACCATTTCCAAATAATATATGTAATTTATAATTTTTTATGTTTAAAGAAGGCCAGCCTCCATCTCCCACAAAGAGCAAAGAAGAGCAGCCTGAGGACCTGCAGGATCATGCTGAAGGTAGGTGGTCTAACAGCTTCTCAGGGCTATTAATCAATTCACATTTAGAGGAAAAGTTTCTTTTGAATTCTTGGGAAGGAACTGGAAAACTTTAAGTTAAGAATGCTGTTTGCACATACTTGGGGAGTTCTTTTTGGCTTAGATAAAGGGATTATAAGTCTTCTGAAGTATATTTCATCCTAAGGTAGATTCACAATTACAAATCCTATTTTTATATGGTAGGCTACTGATTATTGCTGATACATCTTAATAAACTGCTGCTGTTTTATCTCTTACCTGTTCTGACTTTATGTAATTAAAAACCCCAAGTGCAATCCATGTTGTACAGGGCTTGGGTCATAGTCTGATAGGTTGAGTTGGTCAGGTACCTGCTGCTAAACACGGAGCAATATAATCGTCACATTCCTTTTCTACAAGAAATTTCTGCTGTTTTCCTTTTTACATTGTTTATGTTTCTAGACCTTACACAGTGTAGTACATCTATCTGCAGTTAGAAGTCACAGGTAATTAACATTATGCCTATAGTGTTGTTCCTGTAAGGATACTTTCCTCCACTTGAGTCTGCTCAGGGAAGCTTGTCTATGTGCATCGACATAGATGTGGTCTATGCTGTTGTAAAACTGGATCAAAGTATATTTTCCTAATCTCTATCTCATTGGGAGAGTTGATTAAAAGATGTTAACATCAAAGGCTTATTTTCAGAGTGCACAGTTTCACGCTGCTTTCAGAGATGTGGAAGAGCTAAACACCCCAATGCTGAAGAAATTCCCCTTCTGTGAAATAGTTAAAAGAAGGAACTTTAATCTTTAATCCATGACAGTTCCTTATCATGGATTCTTTTTGACCTAATATTCCTCAAATTACACATCTCATTTTGCACCTCAACCAGTGACTCCACAATCTTCAGCATTTTGACCTAGCACTGTGCATTCAGCTCCTAAAATATTCTGACTAGGATATAGTGTGAGTCACAAAGAGCAGAAAAGGGTTAATGTCTATCATTTTAAGTAACTGCTAGTAACATCCTGTCACTAATGTTGTGACTGGTTGTTAATGGCAAGTAGTTAAAGCAATAGCTGTCATCACCTGGAAGGTGTGGAGGGACCCAAGAAATTTCATCACTCCTGAGTGTCTTTCCTTTCATGCTGCACTGAACCCAGATTAAATTAAAATACCAATTTTATGTTTGGATTAGAGAATTCAGCAATGACAAACCACATGTCCATTTGTATGGGGGCTAACCTACAGGTGGGATAGTGGTGACACTTTTGATGTTCCTAAACAGGCAGAGCAATAGTTGTTTTACAATATATTCTTACATGGAGTGTGGCTAAGAGTTTTCCTTGTATCAGTGTCTTGAAAAAAACGAAAGCAAAACAAAAGGAAGAGAAAAAGTATTGTCAAAGTGTAAGCTTTTCCTTCCATTCAAAGATTAACTGATGATGTTGTTTCGCTCTTTCTGTGGCTCTCTAGATACTGTTTCCTATTTCTCTGTGCCTATCCACGTTTCCTGGTGACCTACAGTTCACTTTGTGAAGCACAAATAAATGTGTTGGAAGGGCAAAGTAAACAGTATGGCAATAGAATTATTGCATTACTTCTAAGCTGTAAAATGCCTGAAGTCCTTGAATTTGATGCCATACAGTAGATTTTGCTGATGCAGAATTGAAGTCTGTAAAACATAATCACTGCTACAAGATTTAATATAGCCGGTGGCAGATCCCTCATCTCCTAGGCAGGAACCAACATGTAATGTTTAGGATTGAAAGTCTAAATTTGGCCTTGAGAGTTGTTGTGATGGAGGAAAGAATAGGTGATTAAAGTGTTTGCTGAGGGGCCTGTGAAGAAACCTGGATCGGATTTCTTTGGCATTACCTGTGCCTCTGGAAGAGAAGGCAAGAAGTTGGGCTCCAGACACTGAATTCCTATCAAGTTGCCATGTGGCTGGAGTCTAGTGTATCATACCTGTGAACCATTTCCATTGAAGTAAATGGGATTTGCACATGTTTGTCTGAGAAGAGGATTTAGTTTCTCCTGGTCCAATTACTAGCTGTTGGTTTTGACTAATTAAAAGAACTTTTAATGGGGCACCTTGAAGATTAGGAAATATGTGACATGAACCACAACTACATGTCTGAGTAATTTTATTTAGGTAGGGGTTTGTCTTCACTTCCAAAAAGCTACCTTTTTTTTCATTTTAACAGAAAAACTGAGTAGCTTATGCATGTAAACAGTCTTGAATAAAACACAACAAAGCCAAACTCTGCCTGAGGTTAACTTGGTTGAATTTCCCTTAGGGTAAAACTGAAGTGCTTTTGTGGTGTGTTTAAACTTTGGGATAGTTCACTTTAGGTACCCCAAGTTGTTTTGGTTTGGTTTTTTTTTTTTTAAAAAAAAAAAAAAAGAGAGAGAAGAAAAACCCACCCAAAATCACAGACACAAAAAAGTAAACAAATATTTAAAAAAAACCCAGAAACACAAACAAAAACCCCCAAAAGCCCAACTCCTGCCTTTTAACAATAAAAGCAAGTCCAAATTTAACATAGGATATTATTTTCCCCTTGGTAACATGACCAGCTATAAAACATTTAACAAATATACACTGAGACATGGGAAGAATCCAATGTATTTTACTCTGCTTGGTTGTGAGTGTCCTTTTAGATTGAAGATGGGAGTACAACTTGGAGTGATACCAGCCTCATGTCTGCCCTTGTGGCAGTCTCTGAAACCTATTCCACTGAGTTCAGCAATATTTCTGCTGTAATATTTTTCTCCAGCTCACTGGGCTGCTTCATTGGCTAGAGGCAATGGAGCAATATCTTTTCAGTGCATGTAAAAACCTCCACAGAAGATTGGGTACAGTAAGTTCCTTTATTATTACCCTCTTCGCAATCAAGGAAAGGCGAGTAAGTGGCTGTATGTAAGGAGCTTGTTTTGCAGTAAGCTAAAATAAACATTTGACATGCTAATGAAAGCAATCTTGTATCGAACCGCTAAAGTATTAATGGTGTCTGTTATTATGCTATTAAATATATTGTTCTCTGCCTCCAGACTTTTGGTAGAGAAAAGTGTGAACTGCACAGCAGATTCTTATGTCAGTGGTTGTATTCCGTAGATTTTCACTGCAGAGGTATTGTCTGTGAAAATGGATAGACTGGGAAACATCTTTTACTCACAATTTCCCTGCAATATTTCAGGTTTGACATGTGCAAACATGCCATATAATTTTCTGCTTTTTTGTTCTTTTTTTTTTTTCTCCCGCCACTTTCCCACATCCTGGGAGAGTAAAAGCAGCAAGGGATAATTTTGCCTTTCCCTTGGTCAGGTGCATTCGTTGATTGACTGATTGTAAAGTGTCAGATGAACAAAATATATTTGGTACTTAACAAAACGTACACATATCTTACTTCAGTAGCTTCATAATGCAATCTTAAAGTGGTTACATAGATAAAATGGCAGTACTTGTCACAGCGTAGCAGCCATGAGTTGGCACAAATGCCACAGTCACCTGTTCTCATCCTACTTATTGTCACCAAGCTAAGGCAAATCATTTATACAAAAGCCTAACAAAACAAAAAATTTAAATGTTCCTTGTTTCTCTTACCTACCTCCCCATGTGTACTCCCATATCTAGTGAACAGCATGGTGTGTGCAATAAATTTTTCCAATAGTGGGAAGAGCAAAACTGTTTGACCTTTCTTTCTTTATGAGACTTCTCATATATAAAGCAGAACCTGCCCAAGAGCTGCCCCATCCATTCCCTCCGTGGTCTGTGTGAGCTCAATATTGTATCAAATAATACTAACACATCTAGTAACAGCAGCCCAGCTGCCTGGTTTTTCTCTTCCTCCAGCAGAAAAATAATCAATCCATGCTGCAAAAGCCATTTCCTTGCCCTCCTTCAAGGGATGTGGAGACAGAACTGGAGCTCTGGAAGTTGTTTTACTCCAGCTTCTCTCATAAACTGCTCCCCAGATGAATGATCAGATTCCTCCTGATAGACTGATAGGCTGTCGGTCTCCCAGGATCACCTGTGCAAGGAGCAGGTCTATAGGAGTTATTTGTCCAGGATGAACTTTGTCTGCTTTCCATTCACTTGGTGGGAAGGAGAACAGATTGATGAATAAGCCAAACCTCAAAGGTCAAAATGAACAGAAATCACCTTTAACAGAGTTGATAGTGTCGGTTCCTTTGCCTGATGGGGTCATCACAATTTGGCCTCTTGGCTTTCAAAGGTAACATTGCATGTCTGAATGTTGTGTCAGAAATCCAGGCTCACCAGCTGGCACCTGCCTGACTTGGTGGATGCTCTGTCCATGAGAGATGTCAGTCTGGTGATTGAAATACATAGCAGAAATAAGGCAAAATAAAACTGCATCTTATTTTGACAACTCATTGGTCCAGCAGGTCATGGTCATTCAGTAGGATTTTCACCAAGAGGGAGACACCCAAAAAGTTTTTGTGAAATGGTAAAAAGCACATAGTCTTGGGACTAGAAAATAAACCTCTGTTTATGGCTTAATACTCTAACTGTGAGATTAACATAAGGCTTCCCCTTCCTGCTTCTCCTTTATGTGCCATGAATTTTGCAGCTGTGCTGCTCACTCCCTAGCTTCATGGAGAGGGATCTAGTGTATGCACCCACCATAGCACATGGCACTTGGCTTATGCTACATCCCTCCAAGGTGGGCTCAATACTCTCTGGAGCTGGTGGGATGCACAGAGTAGCTGCTCTTTCTTGCCATTACACAGATGTTCTAAGCATCTCTTCGAAGGTCCTTCTAACAGTGTGCAGGCCTGATTGTCTCTCTCTTTAAAGTAAGAAATAATAATATCTAGATTTGACTTCTGATTAGTTTTAATACGTTCTGCAGTTTATAGCAAGCGGTTCTTTTATTCCTTGATAAATTGTAGCTACATTCCTACTTTGCATCCCATGGGGCAGTCATATTCTTCAGTAAATTTCTGCTCCAATCATAAATCTACTAAAAACGAACATTGAGACACATAGTTATACTTCAAAAAACACACAGTCACTTTTTCAGCCTTAAGAGTGCTGCTTTTTATTACGATAGCTGTTGTAAGGCACTCGAAACCTGTCAGGGTGCCCCAGCCAAGTTATCTTCAAGTTACCCTTATCAGAGCCCTCAAGAATTTGTCAAGGCTACTGGAATGTAAGCAGTGCTAAATTAAGAAGGAAGACGTTGGAAAATGGAGTAACAAGACAGCAAAAAGTGCAGACAAAGAAGGACTGTACCATCCTGGACCAGAACCAATCAGGTTTTCCAAAAGGTGCATGCAGAGCTCGTGGACAAGACAGAGAGACCAATCAAGTAGTGCGTGATCGCGTGAACAGCAGCTGCAAAAATGCGTAAGTATAGTGTAATGTAAACAATAAAGGGGGCTTTTCCGAAATCACATTGATTCGTTGTTCAAGAGTCCTGTTCTCCCGCAGATAGCTTCGAACTGACTATCTTCTTTTTGCCACCAAACTTAATCCTTTAGTAAAATGTTAAATGAAGATAAAGTACTACAGAAGAAATTCCCTGGGAAGGATGCGTATCAAACTTGTCTGTGAGGCCTTTCACCTTAATGCAGAAGGGTTTTATTTAAAAAGTGGCAATTAACCTCCAACCACTGTGGTTGATAGCTTCTCTTTTTGCTTCTGTTTTGAAGTCCACCATCTGTCTTGACTGATTACAGCTTTCAGAATATTAGGTGATCACCTTGCTCTTAGCCAGGGGTAAAATAGGATGTTATCTGTATTTTCAGTTGTATTTTCTCTCTGAGCAAACATTTCTTAGAAGATTCTTTTCATCGGTGAAGTGGCTTCTGCTGTTTCATTAACTTGCCGTGCAGTGACTGTGCAGAACTTGGAAAACACAGCTCATTTTGGCCTCCACAGGTGATGTGCAGTCCTGTTGTGTTGGCAATTTACCCATTTGGGTTTCTTTTAGCAACTGAATGTACATCTGTGTAACAGCACCAGGAAGACACTTGCAATTCCTGTTTTTGCCCTGAGTGCTTTGGAATAGAGTGTCTTCCTTCTGAGATGATCTAGATGCAAAAGACTAAGTTACTCGGGTGACTAATGCAGTGTTGTCAGAGCAGAATTCTACGCAGTGACACACCGCGAGGCACCTTCAGGGGACTCATCTGTCAAGGAATTCATTGCTCATCTCTAGGCATGATGTGAATAACAGTAAACCATCACGATTTATTTGGTCTAGTGCAGGAGATGGGGCTGGTCCCTTCTTTCCGAAGTACTGATGTCAAATAGCCCACGGTTTTGTTTGCATTTTGTGTGGGGGTTTTTTGAGTGTAGTCTTGTCTGTGGCTTCTCTGTCTGTTTTTTCAATTTGTGAAAAGTCAAAATAGGTCTCAAGTTTTTTTTTGACTGTGGCTTGGAAAAGAAGCCATGTGGTGTCTGTCATGGTATGTAGTTACTCAGACCTCAGGCAAACTGTAAAAGTATGAACAAAGAGTAAATTTATATAGTAATGATAAAATTTGTGGGTTTATTTTGCACTTGCCCTCATGGCGTCATTTTGTTTCTCTTTCTCTTGGATAGGGCTAATTGTAGGGCCAGGAGTTAGGGCTTCTCTATACTGCTGTGAACTCTGCATCAACTCAGAGGAGCAATTTCTGTCCACTTTTATACACTACGAGAACAGTACTAATACTGTGCAGCACAGTGTGTGTATTTTTTTGCATCAAAATGCCAATTCTATCTTTGTCCTCTGCACAGACTGCCTGTGACATCTAGGGTGTGATATCCATCCATATTCTTGTTGTGTTGGTCAGCTCAAGCTTCCAGGAGATATCTCCCTTCATTTGTTTTGAACCATTACAGGAATAGTGATGCTCAGCATCTTTGGCAAAGAAATGTTCCACACCCCTTGTCCAGCACCTGTACTGCACAATCTTGAGTCAATCGAGAGTTACACCCAGTGAAAAGCCAGATGAGCACAATGTTCCCAGCAGTGAGTTGAGACAGACCCACATGCTCCTGTCTTCCCAGGACTTAATTTGATGCTGTAGCTGTTGTCCCCTGGTTCTTCCCTAGCCAGGAGAAATATGATGAAGCTGAGTTAGTTGTCTTATGACCCACGGAAGAGTGAAGCAAGGGGAACATGCATGGTGACTTCAGCGGCCTTTAGCTGAGACTCTTGTATTTATGTTAAATAGGATGTTAAATAGGTGAAATACAACAGTTTAATTTTTAACCTCTGAGATAAGCCACTCAAGCTACAGTTTTCTCATTCTTTTCCCACATTCCTGGACAAAATGCTGCATGGAAATGAAACCCTGTTATTTATTGGGCTGACAAGCTTCACTGGACTGGGTGCATTCACAGTAGCATGTTCAGGGCTGCACCTGCAGCACAGTGGTTTGTTGAAGCAGCACAGAGGGAAGAAGTCTCATAACTCCGTTAAACAATTACTGCAGATAACTCATAACTAGCCCTTCTTAAAATTTACCCCAAAGGGGTTAAATACAAGTAGTGATTAAAAGTGACCTAAATCATAATTTAATTAAAAGAAATTAAAATGCAAACTGAAAATGTTCAGCAACCTCAAGCCGCCACCCTAATGATTCATTTTAATGTGTTTGTAGTTCTTCAGTAATGGCCTTTGTGTGTATGTGCTTCTTGGTTTATGTCTGATATTATTTTGCCACTGGAATAGTTTGAAAATAGTTGCAGGCTGTATGATCTCAAGTGTCTATATGGATGTACATGTGCTTTCTTCTCACATTTTAGGGGTTTCCCTGACGCCAGCATATCTACTTGTGTGCAGAATGCAGATCAAGGCCTGTATTTTAAATTTTCTCATTAATTAGTTTTTCCTCTATACAATAAGGACCTTCATGTCATTAGTACCATGATTACCATGGCAGTATTTTTCTGCTGTAAAAAAGATAGTTGAAAACTGGCATCCCTTGTCTGCCAGATCTTGGTTGCACTTGCGTTTGTTATACAGGAAGGAAGCGCAGGTCAGGCCAATGGAGAGGTGCCACCGTCAGTGGCCATGCAGAGAAGCAGAGGATGCTCCTGGATTTGCATGGCAGAGCCATGCAGTGATGTAACAGGATCAAACCTGGTGTTCCAGGATGTGGTATCTGCACAAATTAAGATGAAAGCCTCAGGTGTTGGCCCTTTGCACTTTTATTTCTACCCCAGGAAGGAGGAGGAGGTTTGAGGAAACCTTATTCTGGGTATTGACACCCTATTGATGATATAAATACAGCTTTCTCAGTAGCAAAAACAATTTTATTATTAATAGCCTCTGCGTTCATGAGTTTGACCTGATAATCCTTGTGGATCCTTTCCAGATCAGGATATTATGTGGTTCTTTGTTGGAGGGGTAGAAATGGACTGGGTTTTACTGGTTATGCAGAATTTCTTCCTTTAAATAGAAAAATACAGTGTCTGCAATTCTGTTTTCTTCTGAAAAATGTTTTTTTGCACCAGTTTTTGGGGCACTGACTTTAGCCTTGTCTCTAAGTATGTCGCCAGCTGCTTGTGAAGAAAGATGCTGCTGAAGAGGAGTAGGTGTGTGAGCAGACCTAGCACTTCCTCAGCTCCGGAATGAGAAGAGCCAAGAGGCCAGCAGCCTATTAATATTTTTGACTTGCCATGTTTGTCACAAGAACAGTGGGAGATAGAAGAAGCCACATGCTTCCAGGGTCTTGCAGAGAAAATGTGAAGAATACTAAAACTGCAAGGGTTTGTCCCCGATCTTTCATCAGGATCTTGTCCCAGCCCTCTCCTGTCAGATGGCTGGCTTATTATTTATCATATTATCTGCTTCATTTGGGGACTGCCACCGCAGCTGGCACCTCACTGTGCATGCTAAATGCCTCTCCATAAGAGAAAGTGGGCAGGCACTCCTGGAGAATCCTCTTTTCTGGTGGAGTTAGAAGTGCCACTTGCTCTGCCAGCTTGCTGAGCATGCTGATTGATCCTTGTTTAGCCTCTTTTCTATCAAATATATCATGTGGGGAAGGGGCATGGGTTTTTTTGATGACCTCAAAGAAAATGCCAAGAGGAGACAGCAAGAATCTATCAGGCAGTAGTAAGCTTGGCAAGAGAAAGCAGAATATATGGACAGAAGTAGGTCTTTTAGCATCTGATGTGCTTATTTTGTTTGTATGGTGCTACTGTAATCCTCAAACTTTTTCAACTGTTATGCCAGGGGGAAAGAAACAGATGTTCCAATTTGTCTTGTGATGTGGCTCAAAATCATTTACATTTTCTGGCCTAAAATGACATGACATGTCATTTGCTACTTTTTTAATCTCCTTTGGAGTGAGTGACAAATTGCTGTTCAATTACCAGTGTAATAGAAAAGCAAATATTATGAGGACAGCTTTCACCTAAAGAAATGCAATCACTGATTGCTGCAGTAGTGGGAAGAGAAGGATGGCAGATACTGTAGAAGCCATCCAGTGGAAAAGACATTTTTATTATAAATAATGTCAATGGGGAAGACTCAAGGAAAATGCACTGGATCTGGCTTTTCTGCCTGGAGAAAAGGAGAGCCAGGGGTGAATAAAAATATGGTGGAAAAATTGTCTCACCACTCTTGTAAAATATATTTCCAGCTCTTTGCCTTGAGGACATGCTCCTTAGAGCCTTTCCATTTGCTCTGCACCCAGTTCCAGTGAAGAGCAATAACTGCAGGAAGACTCTTCATCAGTCAAAGACACTCAGTGGGAGACTCATTAGAAGGGTTTTTAAAAGTGGAAAAACCCGTTTGTCAAAGACTTTGGGATTAGTCACTTCTCCACTCTATAGTTTGCTTTCTTATCGGTGTATTCATGCTCTGCTTCCTTCCTTTCTAACGAGATAAATAGATACTCTAGGCCTAGCAGAGTTTAACCATTCCTTCTGCAAGTCATTTACTTGAGCATCACTTGTCCAGTCCTAATTTCTAACATTTCCTTTTCTCTATTTCTGCCAAAGTCGCTTGCCAGGCACAACGCTTACTTTCAGTACACTGATCAAGATGACTTTTCATATCATGATCCAGTCAGTCTATTGGGCTGGGTTAGTGTACAAAAGGTGAAGTTTCTGTTTAAAGTCTTTTACATTTTTCTTTCTAAAGGAACAAAATGAAGTGAAAACATGTTGAGAATCCTGTAATTTATGTTCTATCAGACCAGTTCTAAACAGTGAATGTCCAGTGAAATAATACATTTAGGATTGAGAAAATGTGGTTTATCTGATAATCTGCTGAACTAGATGATCATTTAAACTTTCTCTCATAGTTTAAGTTTTCTCTGAGTGACTTAAGCAAGAGATATAGTTTCTTGGCAATAAATATGAATGAACCCTTGAAATACCTTGTCATGTAAGTTGTGGCTATAGTCATAATAATGGATGTAGAAAAGAGTATCATCTGGAAATAGAGTTTTAAATTTTGAAAGCAGTAAGGTAATGGCTGAAATTAATTTCAGTGATATATCAGTAGTTACCATTTATGCCTGATGTGCTTTTTCTGGTTGTAGTCTTTCTGCATAGAGTGAAACATGTTACACTTGACCATAATTAAATCCATGAAGCTTTGGCACTGCTCATTTCACAATGATGCAATAATCTCTTTGGGTCTATCCCATCGGTAAAGATTTTTCCAGTGCCGTTGCACTGCTCTGTTACAGGATTGTCTTTATTTATTAATTGCTTGCTGCATAGCTTGATGACGCCAAGCCTGTCTTTTAAGAGAAAAAGGGGTGGGGGAGATAAAAGTTTATCCTCTAGTATAGATAACTTTTTATTTTGTACATGGTTCTCCTATTGTGTGTGGACAGACAGAACGGTGACTTTGAAAACAATACCTTTTGATTTTAAGTCAGGGGAAGAAAAAACCCACAGGTTTTGTCACGGCATTTTGGTCATCCACATAACGCAATTTTTTACAGGTTAGAGCTCAGTAATGTGCTAAGAAATCACTCTAGCAAGTCATCCGTTAAGGTTAGAATTTGTACAAAGACATACCAGGAGGGCAGGAAGCCCAAGTCCCTGCTGATGGCCATCAGTCGCACCCTGCCCACCTCTCTTCTCTCAGGTGAGAGGTGTCAAGTTCCTGCTCCATCTCCTCTTGAGAGTAGCTCTGTGCAGGGCCAGCCTTGGAAATAATTCTCCACTAGTCCCATCTGCTGGATGCCAGGAAGAATTGCCTGCTGGAAAGAGGGAAAGCATCATACCTCAGCCTTTAAATATCAGCTGGGCGCAGTGTCCCACCAGATGTACATCTGCCTGTGGAAAACACATGCTCTCTCTGTTTTCCTTCCATCCACCTAATCATATTTGGACCACTGCTGTTCCCTTAACCATGTGTTAAGTCAAAGCAAGGTGGCCAATGCAAGGCACTTTAGCCGTGTTGGTTTAGAGAAGCTGTAATCAGAAAACCCAGCAGCCAGCAAAGATTACAGCAAAAAAATGTGTATCATCACCAAGACATTTTCAGGCCTGGGAATGAATTTCTTTTCTCGCAATGTATATGTTCAGCAGTCAGATTTTCAAATACCTCATTAAGGCTGGTACACAGCTGTTCTTGTGGTGCTGCAAAGAAGGGAGCATGGCTGTGGCATCTGATCCCGCATGCAGCACTGCGGCCTCTCTTGCTGTTAGGAAGCTAAAAGAGCCTTTTCCATCCCTGAAAATAGAGAATTCCTGATATATTTCTAATCAGGGCAAGCAAAGTTTAAGAGACCCATGGGTATTTTTCAGGGTATTATCCATTCTCAGTGGTTATTTGCTGTTTGGCACCTGCCTTCCAAAAAAGAGGATGGAGGGTAGAAAATGGATAATGAATGTGAAGTAGTGGAGAAAATTGGGAATGAATGTGAATGTAAAAAGGGGAAAACTTCATTCATTCCAAGCAATCTTACTTTGGTTTGATGTGCTCTCTTCATTACAGCCATTTGTGATGCATTTTTATACTTTACATTAAGTGGCATTGTGGTTTCTGCTTTAAAATTCAATTCAGTTGATTCTTACCTTCCATAGCCATTGAAGTATGTTCTGCAGGTCAGAAACACAGCCACTTCAAGGATCCTGTTGAAATGTTACTGGAGGAAAATAATCTTGGGAAAAAACCTCTTTATAAAATACATAGAAGTTCAAGCAACTTTATAAAGTTCAAGTGCAATTTCATTTATTGCAGGCTGTGTTTGGGGAAACATCCCTTTATTTGGTATTGTTACTTCCAGTGAGCCTATTGAGATAAAATCTATAATCCTCATCTTGAGATATAAAAATATGACTGGTTTAAATGGAATTGGTCCTGTTGACAGTTTTTTTAGCTTACCTTTACATCTCTCCTTTTTTATCACAGCACTTTGCTGTAAATTAGCAGTTTGTGCTAAATTAGTTACAATTAATATTGCACTGCTCCAGTTACCAATAAAAAGATGTCTCATAAATAATTTTTATGTGTTTTTCTCAATAGGTGGTAATGGCACAGTGGATAAGCAAAACACCGATGAAAGTAAGACCCAGAGCCAAGAAGCAGGTTTGTGCCCAGCTCCTTAAAGGCCTGTCTTAGGTTTTATTCACTTTGGTGAACAATAACCTTTGTCAGTGCTTTTGAAGGGGAATGTTTGTACTTTTTCACCAGATTAGCTCAGCTCTTGAACAATTCTCCCATTAGAGACCAAATCTTCATTCATTATGAATGAATGTGTTGCAGTGCAGGAATGCAGACCCCTCTCCAGCTTACTGGCTCTACGTTCTCCCTTTAAGGTGCCTAATCTAGCTAATTCTCTCACAAGGAATAAATAATTTTTCCCCTGTGCATAGAATAGAAATGAGGTAAAAGAAATTTGGGGAAGAGGGAAACAAGCAGCAGGCTCCTTCTGATGAAAACTCAACTCCTGATGATTTTTAAGGGTATTTTCAAATTTTAAAAAATTGTGAACTCAAGTCACAGTGGCTAATGAAGATTTAAATCCATAGAGAAAAATATTGCATATGCTGTGAGTGAATGTCAGATTTCACAAGCAGTGGGTTTTGCAGGTGACATGCTTATAAATTATAGTGAGTTCAGTATGTTGGAATACAGTGTCACTCTGTGCTCACAAGAGATTTTTTTTTGTGTTTAATTTTTCACGCTACACAATTCTGTTCCTTGAAAGAGACAGCTAGAATGAATTAGCTACCAAGAGATCTGTAGTGGCTATCAAAATGTCTATCTATCCCCTTATTTCTTAAGTATTTATTTTAGTGTAGTATTGCATGTAGCATTCTGCTTTTCTCACTTCATCAGGATTTTTTTCCCATCATAGTGCAGAATATTCCCTAAGCATATTTAAACCAGAGAGAATGAAAGGGTTTTCTTTGGAATTTCTTGAGCTGAAGGTGGCCAGTCAGCAAACACAGCAGCTAAATTTAGAAGGCCTGGATTCCTGACTTACCTGATTTGCTTCCTGTGTTGTGGTAATGAGAAATCCATTGGATGAGGGTCTTCTTTTTGTCCTGTGCATTGGCCACTGTGTAGGTGGAAGGGCAGCTTTTCTACCTGCCCTCCACAGGACACTCTTCTGCAACTGAGTGTTAACATCTGATGCTGTCCGTCCGAGCTTGAAGTCTTTCTGTGTTTCATGTCCTTTTTATGACCTCTTCTGTATGTCCTCATGCAGGATAGGCAGTGGGAGGTGAAGCCAGAGGCACACAGTATTACAGAATAAAATAGATTCCCATGGACCTCAGCAAACTTTACCCTCCCCAAGATAAGTGCATGGTGATGTTTGTAAATGCTGGAGGGCAACCACGTGTCCTTCCCTGGGTTTTTCACTTTCATGCTAGTTGTATTTCAAACAGACAAAGGGGACCAGGGAGAAGAATGAGTGTGAATTGAGATTCTGTTTTGAATCTCTGACTAGACTGGGGCATATCTTTTTCCAAGCAATTTTCAGCTTTTAACTGAAGTACTGCTTGACTGCTAGCTCACTTAAGGGCTAATACTGCCTGGAGCTCCTGGCTCCCATTGTAGAGGTTCCTGTTAAACCTGATTATAGCATCTGCAGATGCCCAATACAGCCCTCTGTGCTTCTCACTGAAAGTCACACTGATGGGGTATTTCAGTTTGGTTGAATAAAATACCCTTTTTTCCCCAAGAGAATTAAGGAATGTTTACCTCTTGAAACTACTACTTTGCTACTGTATGTGTTTGAAATACACTGTGCTTTTCCCAAAACTGCTTATTACGACTTGTTGCAATACGAGCTGTCAGAGCTGGTTTATACAGAGCCGTGATATACATTATTTTGCTATCTTGTGTTGGTACTCATGTTTCATTTTTCTGATGAAGAGTGTCAAAGAAAAGATCCAGACATCTGAGATCCCAGATCCAGAAAATGTCATACTTTAGGAACACGGTTTCGGTACATACCTAAAGATAATGTCGTGCCCACTCATTAGTCACCTCCTTGGCCACAGGCAGATGGTGTTACAAGAGAAAATGATTTGGCTTAACAATTTTCCCTTTTAGTTTACATAGTGACAGGAGCAGAGAGGGCCACAATTACCTCCAGTTACATCCACATAGTGAGTCTCGGCTGCTTTCTGCTCTATGCATTATGGAGACAGAGCATCACCAGGAACTTTGAGGTTGCTGCTTTTGCTCCCTTTCATGGCAGTAGAAAATTACCTGATTTTCCAAGGTACACAGTTGTATGCCTAGAAGATTTCTAAACACTACAAGTGACCACTGTTAGGAACGATCCCGTCAAATGTTGAAGTTCTTATTTGTATTATCTAAACCAAAAAGGCATAAACTTCCTCAGTGTGACAAATCATATACTTTGATATTGTGAAAGAAAATATAGGACAAAAAATTGATGCTCTGTTCTTACTCGGTCCATTATATAAAGATTTACATATTCTCATTATAGTGAAAAATATCATGATATTATAGAGAAAAGTATATATTATAAAGAAAACTATAGTAGCGGTAAAAACAACAATAGTCTGAAAAGACTGAAAATTTTCAACTGTGTGGGTTTTTTTAAAAGTCTGGCCTCCAGTCTGTCATCAATGAGCTTCACAGTTAACACATGGAAAAACAACATGGCAGGCAGTTCTGAGCTCTTGTTTCAATCTAGTTAAAAGTACTAGTTGTCTATGTAAGGAAAAAATTTTGTCACAATCATCAACAACAAGTCTTTTGAAAGAAATGAAAGTCTAGAAATGAAAACAAAAGCTTATAAAGATTTTAGAACTATAAAAATCAGCAAGAAAAAGCAACAGTGAAAGTGAAAACACTTCATTAAGTTCATGTACCAGTTGTATCTATTAACTACAATAGGTTTACCTGTGTGCTCTCCCATTAAAAAACTCCAAGCTGCACATTTTTAGGAACTTTCTAATTTCAGGCCTGATTCGTGAAAGCTTCTATTTTCAGGAAAGCATTTGCATCTAGACATTTGAAGTCCAGTGGGATTCATGGACATGATTCAAGTTAAGAATGACTTAATTGTTTTTTCTCAAAATATATGGATTACATGAAAGAAAGAAATCTCAAAGCAAATAGAACACCAGCCTACGCATTAAACCAATAGCTGTTCCTCTCTCTGTATGATGAGATATTGAAATACAGATTTGATCTGGCTGTATTGGAATGTTAGTTTACATATTTCTTAGGGAATGCAATCAGACCAGTAATAGCCAGTAGATGGATGGAAGCCCAGTAAATGAAATTCAGGTCTAATACCTTGTCTCAATAAGGCATAACACTTTTTCTTTCAGTAAAGTGGTTCATTAGTTTTCTGTTTAATTAATAACTTCTCTTTCATTTCCTTTGTTCTTATAGATGAAACAAAACCTTCAGCTGTAGCCAGCCTGTCATCAGAAGACACTGAGCTGAGTGAGAATAAAGGTACAGATTGGAAATTGTTTTGAAATATCCTGTCCCAAGAGGACATTTCATGAAACTGTTTTTTCCTTTGCCTAGAAATTGCCAAAATCTCAGTTAAACAATACAGAAATAGGTAAGCACCTGGATTTTCATTTACAAAAGTCTTTGTATTGAAGTAAGTACTTGGCACCAACTGTTGTGCTGGTAGGAGAAATGCCACAAATTCCTAAGTCCCTTTGTTACAGAGTTAATACTAAAATATAATACATGACGTATCCAAAATAAGCCCAAAGCTTGGGCTCACTGGGGTGACTCACAGGCATATAGCTAAGCATGCATATCTATCTCAGCAATATCAGCTCCCTGTTCAGTGCTTTCCTGTTGTGGGAAAAGAAAAACACAATAGCTATAAACACATCAGGAGGAGACAGGAGGAGATGAAGTCATAATAGAGAGGCAGAAAGTATGTTTATCTTGTGCAGACTGTGCTGGGCACTCAGATCATTTAGTTTGTGATAAATATTTAAAAGTGTCACAGGGCCAAATGACAGGGAGTTTAGGAAACAAGAGAGATGATCTAATTTAAAAGTTTCAAGCTGAGATTTTTCCTGTGGAGTTGTTGGTTTACCAACAGATAGGAACCAGTGCACAGCTGTATTGGTTCTGATATTCCTGTGATAATCATGCTATTAATTGCTTGTGCTGGTCTACATTTTTTAGCATTTTTGTGGGGGTACATCAGGAAAAAGTCTGGGTGATATACAAAATGTTTGCTACCAGTAATCCAAAACAGTAGTTACGCTATCTATAATAAATACAGTCCATCAGTACAGCCTTCAAGACTAATAGAAAATTTTCATGCATTTTACTGTGGTACCATAATTATTAACATCCATTAACTTATTTATTTTTAAAGATTTAATGTTTAATTCAGCAGTGCTACTTGACTCTCTTCTCATTTTTCTAGATAAGTGTGACAGGGTGAGATCCTGCCTTTTTGTTCCAAAGCCACATGCTGGACAGCCCACATACTTACCTGATTATGAGTTCAAAGCCTTGTGCAGGTTGATTTAAGTGCTCTTTTAACTGATTGATTGATCCTGCAAAGAAAAAAAAGAACCACAAACCTTTGCTGGAGCACTGGCTTTTGCTTTTGATACACCACAAATCGAAGTCGTGGCAAGGGTAGTGGAAGGCAGAAATAGTGAGGGATTCAATCCCAGCATGGTTGGTGATTGCCTGTCATTAACTTTTCTTGTTTTGATGGTATTTGGCCTGTTTATGTGTTCTGTATCTTGAAGGCTCCCCATTAGATAGGAGTTTTGTGTGTTTCACAATGTGAGGGTCACAGTGAGGCTTTGGGTTTGGATTTATTTTTCAGTCTGCAGTTAGCGGAAGATCCCAACAAATTGCTATTGTTTCGAGTGCTTGTTCTTAACTAAGAAGATGATTGTCTTCTGATATGCTTCTCAGTGTGTAACCCCTCTGGGTTTTAACGCCATTGTATTAGAAGTCTCTTCTCAGGAAAGAAATCATCTTTGTGTGTTAAAGTCTCACTTTTCATATAATATATTAAGAGTATATATAGTGTTTTCCCCCTCTTCTCTTGAGAGGCTGATGGAAGAGATAGTGCCCTGAGAGATCCAAAGTGCATTATCTCTTTGATGTCCTACCTCTCCTCACAGGTAAGATGGAAAGCATTTGGTAGGGAAAAAGGAGCAAGACAAACTCTCCTCCATAGATTTTGTTTGTAAAACTGTACAAGTTAAAAAAAAAAAAAGAAAGAAGAGAGAAGAGAAGACCATGTTTTTGGGTTGGATTGCTAGTTTTTTTAATGGAAACAAGAATTTTGAGCAGCGAGGCCACCATGGACCAGGCCATGGTTCTAATCCTTATTTCCACTGGTAGATTTTCAGCTTTGCAGATTTTTACTGTGAAGGTGCTGAAGCATTGGCAGAGGTTGCCCAGAGAAGCTGTGGATTCCCCATCCTTGGAAGTGTTCAAGGCCAGGTTGGACAGGGCTTTGAGCAACCTGGTCTAGTGGAAGGTGTCACTGCTGGGAGGGTTGGAATGAAATGATCTTCAAGATCCCTTCCAACCCAAATGACTCTGTGATTCTTCAGTGATTCTATAATTTTAGATTTTGAGGTTTTTTTAAATGAATATTAGTGTTACAAAAAAAGTGCTGCTTCTTGGGAAATGGCACTTTTACAAAATCCTGCCATTTCTGAAAACACCTGATGCTCCCAAAATAAATTCCATGTTTCAAATTGTTTGCCCACGGAGTTAACATGGCTAAAACCTCCAGGTTTTGGAACATACTCATTTCTCTAGTTTATCTTCAACTAAATGAACAGAATGTAAAGCATTTAGAGAAATTATGTTTTCCCAATCCTTCCACCTAATTACTGTGAAAGATTTATGGCAAGTAAGTCTAGCTGCATATTCCCAAAATGCATAATTTAAACCACTCAGAATGGGAAGTTTCCTGCTATGAAAGTGTAAGTCTTTCAATTGTCAGCTCACTTGTGATTGTAGCTTTGAGTCCAATTAGAGTTGACTAGCAGTTTTTCTGCTTTTTTTTCTCCATCATATTTCTGGGATTAGAATATGGCAAGCACATTGACATAGCTATTTATTGCTCTAAAATGTGATGATATTCAAAACAGAGCACATCCATCTCTGCTACTGTGAAGATCTAATATTTTTGTTGTGAGACCTCCTTATCATTTTTTTAAAGGAAAAGGGGGAGGATGGGAACATGAAAGGGATATTCATGATAAGAGTGGGGGACAACACAGGAATTATGTTTCGAGGGGCTTCGATTAAAATGAAAACCTCCTGTGAGACTGCAAATCTCAATTAATGTAAAAGTATGTGTCTTCTGTTACCATAGAGGATATACTGTCCAGGAAAAAAGTCCACACAAACCCAGTTTGCACATAGCCTTTGAGCAAACTGAATTTTTTGAGTATTCATCTGTCTAAAGAAGAAAAAAAAGGGGTGGGGGTGGGTGTAGAACAGTCGTATTTCAAGAATATCAGGATTTTTCATGCAACACTGTAGAGGTATCCCCTATTCCAGTCTGTGCCAAGTTTCTCTTTCCACTGTCTGCTAAGAACTGTTGCAATTTTACCCTTAAAAACTTACATGCTTAACTATGATCTCTTGGGGGGAGAGCTGACGTCTCCAGGCAACACCTTCACAAGGGCTTCATTACTGTGTATATGGAAGTAGATCCTTTATACACGGTGTATTTCAAGTGAGAGATGCTTCTTTCTATGAAGTCTAAGGGCAGAACAAAGTGATTAAAGTCATTAATGTTTATTCAGCAGATAAAGGATGTATCAGACAGGCTGCACTCAGTCTGGTATGTCTGTCTGTACAAGATTGTGCTGGGGCTATGAACTCATTTTAAATTGACCGTGTAGTATGTATAGATTGGATTGAACCTGTGATTATTTTTTGTTAAAGAGAGTATGTGTGCATGTACGTGTGTGTGTGTGTGTGTGTGTGTGTATGATGGAGAGTGTTCTCCATCTTCATCTCAGTTGCCTCTTCTACCAATTACTATTTAACCCAATTTAATGATTAGACTTTCTGGCAGGAAAATGTTAAAAGGAGCTGGATTTAGTACAGGTGAAGCATAACTCCCTACTATGCAAAGTTTCTGTGCACAATACATTGATTGTAATTCATTAGCACTTAATAAGAACTGAATGTTCATTTGAAGGTCAACTAAATTAAATCATATACTAATAAATTTTAAAAATAAAGTAGTGATTAATTATTTCCAGGTGTTCACCAAAGTCTGGGCTTCTGTAAGAGTGCCATTGAAAGCTGTTTTTCTGCGTTCTCTGAAAGGGAGTCAGATTCAGTTGGCTGGAGGGCTTGTGTTTTCAGAAACAGAATTAGGTATGTGACTTGGCTAGGGGTTAGCCCTAAAAATTCTCTTTGGGCAACCCAGAAGCCAGTAAGTATCCTGCTTGTAAAATGTAATGGGTATAAATTCCTCTTTGGCCAGCTGTAGCTCTCAGTATGGAAAAACATTGATGTCCTAAAGACATAAAGGATTGAGAAGGGATAAACTGAAAGATAGAGCATTTCAAATGCAGGGGAGCTGTGCAAATCAACATAAATTAGTCATTGGTAAGTGTGTGAAAAAGATTGATTGAAAGGCCAATATGTTCAGAAAGAGGTGTTTAAAATCAGCTCTTAGGTATATATTAAGACAGCTAAATGACTGACCTGATTTTCAGAAATGCTGAGCACTCAGCAGCTAGCAAAGAAATGTTTTTACTTCACCCTTGGGCTATGATTAGACCTAAAATTTCAACCTGAAAATTTTCAATTTTAGGTAACTGAAAAAGAAACTTTTTAAATGGAAGAATTTCAATACCCTCAGCCACAGCTGTGGCTTTGCATGCCTACTACAGTGATAACATTCTTCTGTCCCTTGGTTAGAAGGATTTCTACCTTAGCAAACTGGCTAACACAAGCTAATTTATGGGCTTTGAGGTTTTTTAATCAGGGACATCAGCACCACGATCCAACCAACCACTTATTCTCTTAACAACTTCCACAAGGTTCACTTTGAGCAGTTCGTAATGTGGGTTTTTCACTTCTTCACATTTAATCTGACCTGAGTTGTGCATCCAGATGGGGTCCAGCCCCTGAACCACTCAAGAGGTATTTCTGCTCTACACTTCACCAGTACTGGCATCTGCAACAGTGAACACTAATCTACTTAGCTGATTTATTTAAATCCTCCATATTTTTGAATATTAGCTGACCTGGAGCCATCCAGCTGTGCTCCCGTCAGTCCTACATAAGGTCCTGCTCTTTCATTTCATCCCTCCAATCCTTTCTCCTGGACAGGCTCTAACCAAGACAGACAGGTTTTTCTCAGCTTTTTCCTTTCCCAGAGCCATGTACAACAGGTCCTGCCCCTTATGGCAGGAGAAGGGTGCCCATAGTTTTTATACCAGTTGCACCTGGAATTTCTTGGGTGGACAGAAGGTGAGATGCCCTTCTGTCAGCTTGAAGCACAAATGGGTGGGAGAAGTATTCGGTGGATCCCACCTGCAGAGATGAACTGCTTGGTCTATTATCTGAAAACTTGTTAAAATATCTCTACAAGGTGTTGCACCTAAAAAGATCTGGTTTACCAAGCCATTTAAACTTGGGCTCCAATAAATCTAATTTGTTATAAAGATAGATTAAAATGAAATCTTGGTGGATATAAAAGTAACATTTTAAAGTCAAAGCTCAAGAATCTCTTCCTAACTTCTCATAAATCACCATTTTGTAGTACTTCATTTTAACATGCTTTCTTTGTTTTACGAGGTGAAAGAATACCCTAATCATGTGTCAGCCTCCATGCACACCATTACCTGTAATTTTAGATGTCTGCTTGATTTCTTTCACTCTGGAAATATTCCAGTCATTTATCACGGTATCATGCTTAAAAAACTAAAATGCACTGAACCTGTTTCCTTCCTAATGACCAGCTTTTTCCCTCTTTAATCTTACAGCTCACTAAAACATGGGGATTTATCTATGCTGTGTCCAGGACCCAGGTGTTTTGTACACTAGAAACTACTCAGTAAATCAGCCATACAGAGAGTAGCTGGGAAAATTTATTTTAAAAGATCATTAAAACCACTTAACATCCAGTTCTTACCATCTCCCTTCTTCCTTAGCTTTTGCAAAATCGTGTTAGAGCAACATTGCCTTATACAGCCAAAAGAAATAATGAATGGTATGGAAAAGCATGGGGATTTATGCAGGATTTAGACAAAATAGTGCCTGATTATTGGTAGGAAGGATAGGATTGATAGCTTACTGCAAGCTACGTGCTTTTCTTGGATATGAATTCAACATATGTACCAGTGAATATATGTGGGAAGTATTCTGATCAGTTTATTTAAAGCCTAAATATTTTGTTCATAGGTTGTTAAAGACTGGGGCTAATTCCCTGGTGGATTCAAGTGTGCAGTCCCATGAGACACTTGTTTCAATAAAATGGAGGGGTGCAGAGGCAAGCATTCCTGACATGGACACTGCCACTCCAGCCAGCAAGGAGGAGTTTTGAGGGAACTAAGGGATGCCCAGACTTCAATGAGTACTTAAGCTCCTGATGTGCAGTAGATAAATGTGGCCTATTTTTGGCTTATTAATGCAATTAAATGTCCTGTTTGGTTCATTCACGTGTGATGCTAGGAACTGTGCTCCAGTGTGGTATCAGAAACACAGATTTTTTTTTCAGTCCTGACTGGAGGAGTGTTAACCTTTACAGTCCCAATTTGTACTTACCCAAAGTAAATAGCGCCCAATATGCATGTTATCAAAAAGCTAAGCAATACTGTGCTGGGAAAGAATATCCTGGCTTGAATTCTCTGGTATGACTTAACAGATAATTAACTGTGTTAGGAGAAGACTAACATTGCTTTATGCCATTTTAAAAAATCAAGTGAATAAGAGGTGAACGAAGGCCTCAGGGATAGCCAGAGGTCTTGTGGACCCTGGAATCCTATAGGACTATAATACTGGGCTTATGCACAATTGCACAAGGCTCCAAAGGGTTAAGTGAGCACAGAGAATCAGCTGAGTTTGAGGAATACCACTGTCCTATTGAAAACTTGCACACAGAAAGTAGTGTATCATCAGCATTTTTATTGATCACTGCCTTTGGTTTTACACTTCACTTTTTCTTGGCACAGATTTGCTTCATAAGTCTGGGTTTATTCCTTTGCTTTATTTTATTCTTGTTAATCCTAAAAGTAAGTCTGTCTTTGAACTTTTTGGCTTGAATATTTAGTGCCATATTTGCATTTAAAAAGAAGGAACCTTTGATATGGTATTGACCTTAAGGATATCGGAACTCAGAATCTGCATGGTAACATCAATCGAGATGGGTTCCTGCTGCTGAAATAAGAGTGGCAGACTCTTACAGCTAGGGAGTAACTTCTGTCCATTGTCTGTTATTTTCAGAGACATGCGTTGCAAAAAACAGCTTGTGAAAAATTATCAGTGTATATTGCCTGGGATAATTTGGAATTCAGTGCAGTTAAATTGCTTTCTCAAACACTGGGGCAATAGGACAACTGTTTATGACAAAAATGAAAGTTTAACACAAAACTATAATTCCTTAAGAATAAAGCCCATGGGACAGACTGCCAGCTGTGCCAATAGGTGGGAATAGCAAAGACACCCCTCCCTCTGATGCTCCACAACAAACGGCAGCATGATAGGGCACATATGTCAGCCAAGCATGAGGCTTCTTAAAATCCATTTGTTATCATTGACCATAGCACATAATTGTGCCTCTGATGCTGTGGATTGATTTTTGCATTAAATTGGAGTCATTCCTCATTCTGGGAGAAAAGGTGGCACCTGTGAACTGGGATTAAGGGTACCAGTCTGGGAGTATGAAGTATTGTGCAATAGGTGTGGGATAAGAGAGCTCTAAGGGAGTGATGAGGCAGAGCTGCTTGCATCTCCCCCTCTCAAAGATACCATACTTATCATCACTTTTGACTGCTTGAAGGGCTGTGTTTGGGCCCTGGCATCATGGTACTCAAGGCAGAGGAGTTCTTATTCCAGCTTTGCCAGTACAGTTCCTTTTACTAGCATGCAACTGTATCATACAGAAAAATATATTCTATTAATTTAGGGTATGGAGTTACAGGTAGTACAAATCTTGTCTTGTCTGAAATCCTGAAAGCTTTATCAAAAACTTTAGCAAACCTAGAATTTCCCTTTAAATGTGTTTTAAAGTTGGTTTGAAAAATTCCCTGTAGAATTTTTGTGCTATTCCCATTTATATCAAAAGATCCTTCAACTGGATTTTTGATTAAACTTGGAATTTGATAAAAATTTTTATTTATTTTTGCTCCAATTTAGGCTGATAAGGGTAATCCTTTGAACCTCATTGTACAGTATGTATGGTATGAAAGACTGGTGCAGTGGTCTACCCAAGAAGAGTGGGTAGACATTTAAGTTCATGGTAGGGGAAAAAAAAAGTGCATCAAGTATAAAGTTTAGCAAATTGTACATCAGTGAGTTATTCTACTTTCAAACTTGGGTTTTTTAAACTTACTGTCATGCCACAAAAGAAGTAAGAAACTGTGCATGTAATTAAATATTTGCCTTGGGGGATAATTTGCAGTTAATTAAAGCCACACACTTTCAGCACATACCTTTCCTACAGATTATTACATTTGGATCAGATGTTAACAACCCAGCTTTCTCACTTATCCATCAGAGATTATTTTTGGACACTTTCAGGAGCTGAGTTTTACAGGGACATTCTTGGGTATATTGTAAGATTTGCTCAGCTATATTGTAGAGAGGGACCTTCCAGAATTTAAGCCATAAAAACACTGTCGTAACATAATTTATTATCACATGCTGTAGATCTTTTGGCACTGTCACTTACATTTTCCATTGAGCAGCATTTTAGAAAGCATCTCACACAGGAACACAAATACTAATTATCTGTTGCTGCTGTTATGACCTGGAGTGGACTTATCCCTGTAGTTTGCACAATGTCCAGTTAGATCAGCATTGGTTTTTAACGAGGCTCAAAGAGAGCTCTGTATCCAGTGAAATCTGTGTGTGATGAGGATGAGCAAAACTAAATCAAATGTCTGTGTTGCTGTATTACCTGAATGCAGTGGAATTATGCATTTCTCGATCCCCATGCAAAAACTGACTGTTGTCAGAAAATGCTGTTTGACACAACGAAATAATTCCCTGTGTTTATGAAGACCCCAGATAGCACAGCAATTGGACTTTCTGCCATGTAATTTAAGTCTCACTGTGCCACTGGTTCCAAGTATCGCTTTCGGCAGTTCGTTTTGATAATCTTCCCCAAAAAGAAAGCACTCTCGGCCACAATAATGACCTTGGGAGTTCTGTCATCAAGTGAGATGAGGCTAGGATTTGCACAGGGATTTATGGGATTTAATGTTTCTGGAAAGATGTAAAGTTTCTGGAAATCCAACTGTGAAAAACTGTTATTCTAAATAAATAATAAATCACTTTTTTTATCAAGTAGGTGGTTCATACTATTTCTCATAGATTTGTGCTGCTCCACTCATTAGGAATAAAATTCTTGGTAGCGCTGCTGATTATTCTTATGCATCCTTCCTTGCCAGCTCCTGGTTTAAGGTTTGTACTGCAGGCAAAAAACTGCTCAGTAAGGGTAGGGATTCTGAAATCAGTTTGAATAATTGAAACCCACAAGTATACTTCTGTAGTTTAGAAGACTGTAGTTAAACAGATAGAAAATCGGTCAGTGTATCAAAATGCCAAATATGAAGCTGGCACCTACAGGCTACCTCTAACTTAAGTTACTTTTCCAGCATGAAAACTGCTTCAGGATTTATTTGTTTGTTTGCTTTTTCCTCAGATTCTCTGAAAGACTCCAAAGGCACGCAGGGGGGTGATTCAGTGCATCCTGTGGTGTGTGAACAAGATCAAGCCAAAGGTAAAGTTTTGTATCAAAGTTTTTTATGACAGATATAATGAACCAGTGTGAAACTTTAGTTCTTCCAGTGTCAGCATCCAGTGGGTTTCAGCCTGACCTCTGCCACCTTAAGGAAATGCTGTTGGCTAGTAGAGGTTGTGTGTCAGCCAGTTTTGGGGCAGTAAATCCCTGGTGCTACTGGGAAAGCCATGTCTTGAAATAGGTTTAGCCATACTGATCCTGGGTGCATAGCATCGTTATCATTGTCCTCCTATGTTGTCATTGTGGTTCTGAAAGCCTGTGGGGTGTTTCTGTTCCTTCTCCTGACTGTCAAGTGCAAGCACTTTACAACAGCTCCTATGAGAAACAGTGTCAAGGCTGAGCTGGAAAAGAAGAAAAACCTGTAAGTGCTGCCGGGTCAGTTTCGACCAGCTATTTGACAAACTTAATGTTTAGTATTGTTAAGTGATATTTTCATATATAAAATGTGTCCAGTTGTTCAGTTAATAGAAAAAAAAGCAGTGCTTGGCTGAGAAATACCATGCTGCGTGTGAGGTTCATGTTCCGTTTTGATGAATTTAGCATTGCCTGCATGCAACATCATCCCGATATCATTTTCTGTTTGTTGTATTAACAGGACAACAGGATGTTTCTGCAAATGAGGAGATAAAAACTGGGGCAGATTCCCAAGGCTCCTGCATGGAAATAGAAGGTACTCCATGTGTCTTGAAATCAAAAAGCAAGATTAACAAGCAAAAACACTTACATAGAATCATGGAATCACAGAATTCTGGGATTGAAGGGACCTTAAAGATCATCTAGTTCCAACCCCCCTGCAATGGGCAGGTACACCTTCCACTAGACCAGGTTGCTCAAAGTCCCATCCAACCTGGCCTTCAACACTTAAAGGAATGGGGCATGGACTATGTGTCTCTCTGGGCTTGCAATGAGTCCCGGTGAAGACACATGCTTGGAGTAGGCACATGGGATTTTGTGCTAAATCCCAGAAAGTTCAGTATCTTCAAGGCTTTGCTCTGAACTAGAGCTCCTTGGATTTCCTTGGACAGCTTTTTTATTTTTACTCCTGGAGGAAAGGATCCTTTTCCTCTGTCAGTGTTTTTAATGGCAAGGTCTCTAGTGGGTGTTAATCCTTTTGTGTCCATTCTGAAAAGCCTTACTCTTCATCTTTTTATCAAATTTATTCAGATCCACTGTTGAACCAAGAAGACAAAACAGAAGCTGAGATACCTTTGATTCTTGGTGCAGAGGAAAAGGAAGAAGGAAAAGAAGAAGAAGGAGGTGAGCCTATTATAAAACAGATGGAGACAGAGAACGCTGCAGGACTCATGTTATCCTTTTATATTGTGAGGAAACATGGAAAGAGAACATAAAGGCTTTTTTTTCCCCCTAAGAAAAATCCTTTTTTTGTCTTATCTTTGAGTGATACTTTGATATATTGAACTTGGATTTGCATAGGAAGCTAAGTGCAAAAAAGTGCACACCCGGGTTCAAAAGTGACGTTTAAATACTCTTATCATTTTCAGTTTTTTGCATTTAAGCACATAATGCTGATTAAACAACCAATTTATGTCCATGTAAGTATCCTTTTGATCACATTTGCTAAAACCATCTGGAGTATTTAAAATAAATGGGTTTGATAGTTATTTGTGAGGTCCTTAGTAGAGATTTAACTAAAGATTAACTAAAACTAGCAATTCTAATGAAGAAACCAATATCTGGAGAAAAAATGCAGTCTTCTGAAGCAGTAATTTTTTTCTGGGAGTAAAGTATTTAAAACCTTGGGAATGCTTTTGCAAGGAAATGTAGAAGTTTAAGTGTTGGATGCTTCTGAGAACCCTGCCGTCATCTCACCATTTGTAAAGGCACACAGTTATATAAAAAATAATGTATTATGTAAATAATTATCTAATTTTAAAGTAACTGCAAGTTAATTATATGGTCATTTGTAGAGCCCAAGGATGAATTTTACAGTTCCAAATTAAAATGCAGACATGATTTTTATTGAAAATTCAGGTCAATACTAACCATGTTGTCCTAATTATGAAGTCCTTTTCTCAGTGACATTGACACCAAGTTAATTGCAAACCTGCATTAGCAATATTGACAATTTTCTTCACTGCAAAGCCAGGTTAATAGAACCTCTTTGTTCATATACAACTAAACAATATTTCCCTCCCCTTTTTTTTTTTAATTTCAATTGCCTGTCTGAGTTGAGACTAATCACATTTCCTTGTTATCATTTGTGCTATGGTATTGGTTTTGTGCTGTGTTAATGATGATGAAGGTAGAATTGATATAATTCTTATGCTCAAATTCAGGTAAATGGTACTACACTACCTCAGTTGCAAACCCAGGTTATACAATACAGGCTCACTCTGATTGCAAATACCAATGTTGTTATGTTAATCTCCTCCAAATAGAAATTATTTACATTTTATTTTATCCATCATCACAAGTAAATTGGACAAAATGTACCTTCATTATTTGCACATTTTGTCCTCTTTACTACTGTAAAGTCCCCTACAGGACTGTCATTTATTTGTCAGCGGAGAAATTATATTTCAACATCTGTTCTACTTACTATTAAAATATGCAATGTTCAGGAAGAGCAGGTAATGTCAAAAAAGGGTTGTTCTTGGCACCTTTCCTTTTCCAGACCTTGATTTAAAAGTTTCAAATACTAAGTAAGTAAAAAGTTCTTGCTAAATATTTTGGAACTTGTTCCTACCTGGGGTCTCAGGTGTTGATACTGTGCAGGATTCATCTGATCCAAAGCTTGTCGAAGTCCATAGAAGGAGTGTCATCAGTTTAGTGATCTTTTGGTAAGTTCCATGATAAGAGGAAATTTGTTGAGTCTGTGTGCAGGATAACAGCATAAATATTCTGTTCAGCTTCTTGCAAATATACTCTCTTTGGCACAGGGAAAATAAATGGATGCTCTTGCAGAGCAGGAGCAGAGAAGGAAATAAAGACTTTCCCTTGCATTGTTTCATTCTTGTGGGTATAAGCACCCTTGTAGCTCATCTTGCTAGATGCTTCTTGTTCTGGTGGCCACAAATTCTGCCACATGGGTTTTGAAGGTTTGCCATAAAGTGAACAGGATCTCAACAAAAAGAGGTAAAAAAAATCAGCTGAAGTTCAAACTGATAAGATATATTTCTCAATGAGAGGCTCCTCTTCATGGAAAGAGATTACCTGGCATAAAAAAGAGATTTAATATGTGACGTTATTTTATGTAACCCAAGTGCTACCTCCTAAAGTAATTCAGCTGAATAGTTTTCCAGCAGCCCACACAGTACATTTGACATAGAATGAAATAGCGTATTTTTGTCTAAGAATGTGGGAAAAAAGCTAATGTGGGACTGCTAGTCCTGTTAAACCGAAATTCATGGATCTTAAGTTAGTTTGACCCATTCTGGATCTATACGCATAGCCAAATGTAGCAACTACTGAAATGCAAACTACCTGGTCTTTCCGTTCTATGTGATATTTTTTGTGTGTGTGTTTTCAAACTCATCCCAGAGCAAAGGGTAGCACATAGCTGCTTCTCTCTTGTCTCTGTCTCACTGGGACCATTAGATTCTTGGGAGTCATCTGCAATCCCTTCAGTCCTCAGCACTGGAGCTGTGTAAGCCACTAAAGGACCAACAAAAAACGAAGTCCCTTTTCCAACCTAAAGCTGGATTTCTGCTCAGTTACTGATTGCGGCTTTGAAACATGCTAGGAATTTTTTCAATGATGTGGTTTTCCATGGAAAAAATGTCTGTTTCTTGCTGTTTTAGAGATGTGTCTCAGTGTACGTGAACTTCTGACAAACCATAGGTTATCTTCTGATTTAATTGCGCAAATTTTACTGCCAGCTCATCTCTGTGTTTTGGGTTTTTTTAGAGCTTGCAGGGTCCTTTCTGTATAGCTCTTCACAGAGCTTTCTGTATTTCACTTCACAGCTCCAGAGTCATGCCATAGTGTGTATTCCCATGGAGTCCCAGATCCTGGTGCTTTCAAGGTTCTGGGACGCTGGGAGCCCAGAGGAATGAAGAATCAAAAACTTGGCAGTCACACTACTATACCTCATTGCCAGCAGTAAGAACCAAGCCAGATTACTCTGAAGAATATAACAATGTGAGGCATTGTGTATTTCATAAAAACGTACTGTTGCTTTTTCCAAAATCAGTAATAAAATATCACATATGCCAATTTATTCCCTTTTTTCCTACTGTAACTTGAAGTTATATATTATGAGGGAGCAGCTGAAGAGAAAAGGCAAACTAAGATGCCTTTTTAATTTTTTTCCTATACTATAATGCACTCATTCTGGTTCACAAAAGAAAAATTAAAATCTATGTTTCTTATGAGATTAGGGAATATTCTCAAATCCCTTTATTAAAAACCAGAGTAAGTGGTGATCACTGACCTATTTGCTGACTAGATAAGTCTACACGGTTTTAACAGACCTTTTGGCAGTCCCTTTATATATGTACACTTGGAAATACTCCTGTTGTGTTGTAATGACCATGCACTCTGCACTTATTTGTAGGTTTAATCAGCACATTTATTCCGCAACACAATTTGGAGCATGTGGAAGTAAATCCCATATTTATTTGCGTGAATATGCAGCCAATTTCTCCTCTGAGCCCACTCTGTCATCTTGTTTCCCATCTCTTTCTATCTCCCTTCGTCAAGACATTCAGTATGATGATTTCGCTTACTAATCACCCTTAGAAGTTGTTTAACTCTTTTAAGGGATAGGATTTCTGTCAGATCACTAGAAAATGAACAGTTATTGCTGTTATTTCTCTGTTTTCTCTCTTCTCTATTTGGACTGAAATATTTTGTCATCTTGTGCCATTTGGAACATAGTTTGAGCTTGACCTGCAATGTTTCTCCACATGAAAAACATATTAGACTGGTTGGGTAGCATCCTCACCTTAAGCGTGAGGTTAGGGCTGGCTTGGGGGCAGGTTGGGGGGTCTCCATCATTTGCAGTACATGTGATTTCCTTTGTCAATCTTCTGGTTAGTGCTTGTTTACTCTAAATTTGAAGTCTGCCTAATTTCAAATTTGCAGTCTGCCAAATTCTCTTCTAGATATGACCAGTTTTGCTCAACAGTCTTTGTAACATGAATAGCTGTAACCTGTAACTCTGTAGGCAACATTTTGTCCATTCTTCACTTATCCATTTTACTTTAGCAGGAGTGATAATTTTATGGCATAATCTTGGAGAGAACTAAATATTTCAAAACCTGGGGAAAAGAGCTCTCATGTTTTATACCTTCAATCTCAGACATTTATGGGATTTTGTATGCATTGGTAGAGTCGTAAATAATGTCAAAATAATGGCTCTGTTATCGAAGTTAAAAATGTCAAAATGACATTTTGGCTATAGAGAAACAAAAGACGTCTTGAGAAAGATATTTTTGGAAAAATTTTGACATTTTTATTACTGATTTGTGGCAATTTTATTGCTTAACCAAACTCCTTTAATTCTTCCAGTGGAGAGAGATGAGACATTTTCAGGAAAAAAAAAAAAGGATAAAAGTCTTCCCTAGAATCTTTAAATAGGTAATTTCACTTTTTTTGGAAAGAGATTAATATTTTGGAGTGTTGTGACTTCTGAAGCTCTAGTATAAAGGCTCCAACTTCTTTTATTCAGTTGCTCAAAGAGGAGAGGAATAAATATCCTGAACCAGATACAGTGTGTTTGGTGTTTGGTAAGAACCCATCCTGAATAGATCAGATGCCATTTTTTGGGCTGTTACAGCATATTCAGACACTAAATATGAAATACATCTTTAAAATCTTATTCTGACAGATACTGATGTTTGGCAAAGAAAAAAAAGTTCACCATTGGACCTTTTGCAGAAATGCCGGAAAGGCTGTGGAACCAGAAAGTTGCAAATGGGTATTTAAAGCTCTAAGCTATGCAGAGATGTGGATTGTTGGGAAGCAGTAGATGGGACTTGTGGGAGGTGCACTGAGAGATTATGAGTGGAAATCCTAAAAGGCGCTTCGCCTGTGAAGCCTCACTTTGCATGCCTTTATTTTCTTGAGAACCTTGCGAAACTCCAGTGAACTTTTCAATTGAAGTATCAACCAGTTGAGGAGATTTTGCGACCAGATTATGTTTGCCAGCCTGCTGTGCTGTGTTTGTTGTGGTCCAAGGGCTGCTTGGTCTATATCAAGCACTCTGCCCTCCTGAAGGCATTATAGCTGTGGCAGAAGAGAATATCCAAGTAATTTCTATGCCTCATGAAAGTAGCCAGCTGAGGCTCGCCTGCATCTTCTCTGCTCCACTTACACATTGCAGACTGAAGAAGCGGAGTGGGGGTTTGGCCCCACTGTCTATGGGTTTATGTTTGTGGTGTGGGGGCTTTGGTAATTGTGAAGTGGGAGGTATCCAGGCTCTTACATCAGCAAAGAGGCTTCACTGATGGTGCAGGATGGGGCAGCAAATGGGATGCAGACCTCCTGCAGGGCTTTCCTGACGGCGCTTCCCTGAGGATGCTGCGCAGCATTGTGCATTGGCAGTCAGGGTGGTTATTACACTGTCAGAAGTCTGCTCTAGATATTGATTTCAGTCTCTTGATGGGAAAAAAGTCATGTTTTCTTTCCTGCCACCCAAGGAATGTGTTTCTTTTCATTACTCTCCATATATCAGGTTCTAGCCTGAATGTACATAAAGAATAGGTGGCACAAGATTAATTTGAAGTTTTAATTATTTTTCATCCCTTGCAGGGAAAAATAATGGGGTTTTTTTCTGTGTGCTTTTCTAATAAAAAAGGAGAAAACATAAGGAATTTTTCAGCTGAAATATTTTGCTTGCTGTCACAGTTACTTTGTGTTATCAGACATGATGGTAAGGATAAAACACAAAAAGCTAAAAGGAAAGAAAACAGGAAAACAACAGTAGGGAATACTGTAAGAATGATAGCGTTTAAGGTTTATTATCTCTATTTGATTGCTTTCTTCATTTCATTTACAGTAAGCAGAATAGAAATAGTATTATAAATGGGCAATTTTTATTGCATTTTAAAATATTATCTCTTTGTTCCTGCTGAAAGTGTTGACAATGCAGCCTTTGTTTAGTTTAATTAACTCATGTTACAGCACTGAATTGAATCACATGCAGTATTAAATCAAGTAAAAGAAGCTTTAGAGTGCTTTTTCATACACAGAAAATAAAAAGAAAGAGAAGAAATTAAATCCTCTAAGGAGCTGGAGGAGAAACTGGATATTTTTAATGGAATATATTGAAGTGCCATTTTCACTTTGATTTTCCATGGTGGGAATGCCAAAAACTATAAAATCATGAAATCCCAGTGAAAAGCAGATGCTATGATGTCATTCTGAGTCCTCATATGTTTATAATAGTCTTACATTATGTTACGTGTTTTTTACTTGTAAGCTACAACTCTCGAAGAGCTTTAAGATACTAATAATGCCCTTTTCACATATGAAAATTGTGGAGATAATAGAATCCATATTCTAAAAGGTGGAGTCCAAGTCTACCAGACTTTGGTTATAGCTCACCTCTCCAGAGAGACAGCAGTGACTTATGCAAACAAAACATGTATCTCTTTTAAAGTATCTTAAATAGCACCCAAGGAATGAGTGAAAGGAATATGGGAGAGAGTCTGACATCTTAAAAACATTTTCCTATAACATATTGAAAAAGTAGGGCTCACTGTCCAAGAACTGCTCTGTTACAGATGGCATCATAGCCAACATTATTTCTGGAAATAAGCCTTAGCACCTCCAGAGATACGGCACCACTTTAACATACACTGTACAGCTACAGAGGCATCTGTTTGAACAGTCAGCTTAGCTCCTGTGTGCTACAGTAAGAAATTCAGTCTTAAATTAGAATAGGTCCAGCAGACCAGAGGAGTGCAGGCAGTTTCACCAGGAAACAATTTGAGCCCTCAAAGACAAATTTACATTTGTTACATTTTTGTGCCATCTTCTACAAATGGAGTCTTCATTTTGTTAAGCACTGAAAAATTTTAGATTCTTACCTCTTTTAATAAAGTTTGTTTATGATGGAATACACACAGATCCAACTGAGCTGGCTCTGGAACTGGAAATTCTGTGCTCCCACTTGCTTAGGTTTTGGATGGATGTACCGCATTTCCGGGGTTATGGCACTATGTTACAGCTATTTCAAAAACTCAAATGGCCACACACTTAGGGCAGCAGGGAGACAAACTGCATTTCACCAAGGATTTTCATAAAATAGAGTGAAGTCCAGTCATAACGGTGTGGAAACCACAGCCACTGGGAGTGGAGAAGGGATGATTTGGAGAACTGTCTTTTTTTTTTTCAAATGTAGAACAGGAAGGAATTAAAAGAAAACATCGTATGTCCTAGGATTGAAAGATTATCTGGCTTGTTCTTTGGGGAGTGCAGGAACATTTTCATTTATGTCTCGGTTTGAGACAAGTTTAGCGGGAAACGCTCTGGAAGGAATGTCTCCTCCCCAGAAGACAGGTTTCAGCGCTCCCTCCCCCACTGGTACAAAAGGAATTTCTTGGATGAAAGTGAAAAAAACTATTTATTTAACAGACAAAGTGCCCACATGGCACAGGGAGAAAAAATTAATAACTGTTAAAATATTAAACCTCCTCAATGCAGAGAAAGCTGGTGGATTTAGAGTTCCCTCTTGTAGCTGGCTCGGCCCCTCCCAAGATCCAAGGCCGGGATGCAGTGTCTCTGCAGCCTCCCTGCCGGTCCTCGGGGTCCGATGATCTGGTTCTCGGATCACAGCTAGGCCAAACAGTTCCAGAAGAAGATGAAGAAATTACTGGAGGATTTCCATGTCCCGGTATAGGAAAATTTCTTGCCTCAGCTAACAAGTTAGCTAAAAGCAGGAAGCTGCTCCCTCGGCTCTGCGGCGGTGAGAACACGGGGGAGAGTGTGTGAGTCCTTGAGCACAAACCTTGCTGAGGAATTCGCCTGGCTTCCCCCCTCCTTCCCTTGAACCCAGCTTAAAGCTGTGGGACCCATTTCTGGGCATGAAGCAGACAATAGGGGAATACAGTATTGTCATAAAATCACCCCAGGACAGCTTCACTGTTTATTTCTGTAGTTTTGCCTAGTGCTATGGTGAGAAGTAAATCTTGTTCTCATATGAGAAGGGTGGCATTTATTCACTCTGTATACTGTCACACGGCTCAAGAGACACACTTTTTGATTCAGCTCTGTTCTCTCTTCTGTGCATTCCCACCTCTGGCTCTGCTAGTGAGGTACACCATGGCTTCATAGGTGTCCTTGCTCCTTGTGCTTGGAGAGGGAGGCCAGAGCTGTACAAGAAGGGACTGTTACACAGTGAGGGGAAATGTGTGTACAGCCTTGTAAAGTAGAGCTTGCTTTGCTAGGGCATGATCCCAACTGAGATTAAACCTTTCCCACTGAGATTAAACCTTTCTCACTGCTCCAAAGAAGGAAAAATCCCACCCGATCTCACCCAGATCTCTGAAGCATAATGCTTTCCTCTAGATTTTCTCTTCTTTTTTTTAGCACTTTACTTGTAACTTTTTGGTAGCAGGTTTTCTATCCCCTCACCTTTTCCTAATGTGCTTGACAGGTGAGTGTTCTTTTGAGGAGATCTTGCCATCTAGAACACTTTTTCTCTGGCTTTTATCACATTTTGCCTCCAGATCAGCATTCAAGGTCATCACCAGCATACCTGCCCATAGTATCAACCCAACAGCCCAAACTGACCCTGTCTCTAGCCACTCTGAATGATCTACCAGGGAGAAAGCTCTTCCCTCCTACACCTCTGGGACTGCATCTGAACCGGGCAGTAGTGTCATCTCAACATATTGGTGCAGAAATGCAGCTCTTTGGGACTTTCTGTTATTTCACAAATAACTCAGCATCTCCTTTTTGGGGTCTTGCATGCTCTCTGAGGGGCCTTTCCTGGAGCACTCCTGTGTGCTGTGCATGTGCTCATAGCTGCAATTAAACCAGTGCTTTGAATGATGAACTGTGAGTTGCAGCTGCAGACACTCTATAGGCAACTGCAAAAACACTTGGTTTTGTTTGAGAGAGCCAAGAGAAACATGAAGAGTGTGAAATGGTGGGGTTTTTTTACTTACCTGTACACATGCTTCGGTGCTTATAATGTACTTACTTGATGAACACTGTACTTTGCTGAAACAGTTGCTAATGATTTTCCTCCCAGGTTCAGACTTGTGACTTCTGAGTTCTAAAATCCATTGCTTTCTACAGCCAGCAAATTTAAACCAAAAGATGACCTTCATTATTGTTTCTCTGTTGCAGGGTCTTTACACTGAAATTTTGGGGTATATAAGCCTTTTAACTTATTATTCCACTTTATTTTTTGTTTGTTTGTTTGTTCTGCAGTCACTGTGCCAGTAATTATAGCTACCACAGAGGCCAAAACCACCTTTATTCCATTTACATCATCCTAAAATCTCTCAATACTTTCATTAATTAACAGCCCTTGAAAGACAGCATGTCTACACATTCAGCATTTTCTCTGTGGAGGAAATAAGCAGGCTTGCACTTGCAGGCTATACTGTTCTTACCTGGACAGAAAAATTGGTTAAACTCTGTTCTGGATTTTGAGCAGAAAAAGTCAATAGTCTCTTCTCCATTGCCCCCTGGTTACAGCTAACATGTATAGTCAGGGGGTCAAGATGGCAGATTCACTGTATCAGGGCCTAGAAAACATTGAGATTCCCAATTTGTGGCCAAATGCTATCACAGTTACAAGGTGTTTCATCAGTTAAAGTACATCTGCTGGATGTGTTTTTATGGTCTGTCAGCCTGAAATGTAGCACAAAGGTGTCAAATGAGAACAAATAGAGATACCTCAGGTGCTTTAAAATGTCAATGTGCTGAAAAATCAGTGCCTAACCCCAGCTGCTTAAGTCAAGGAAATTACTTTGCCTGATTCTTCCTGCTATCCCAGCTAGAAGGAAGATTAGCAGGAAGCTCGCAGACTGAGCAGGAAGGTAGTCAGCACAGCTGGGTCTGAGCATCACCCCCTCTCTGGGGTGCTAGTTAGTACCTTAGCATGGTGCCTCCATCATCCCAGCTGGATGAGGTCAGAAAACTGAATAGGACTTGCTGTTATGAGTCTTCAGCAACTTCATTGCTTTTTGTTTTGCTCTTTTCTGAGCATTGAAAGGTCTCTGCAGGTGACACATTCTTATTAGTGCTGTCCCAGCGATGAAAGGGACTTCCTGCATGACTGTTTTGAAGGAATCGCAAAGACACAAGGATCAGGGGTGGAAAACTCTTCCAGCATTAATTCAGATTTATTTCCAGCATGCTCTGATCAACAGGGTATGAGGCCACTTGTAAGTACTAGCATGGTCCCTCACCCTCACTTGGGTTCAGATGCTTATTGCTCCACGTTTTGCATGGCTGCTGCCATCCCATCTCAGTTAAGCCCTTGGCACTTCTTCTTGTCATCTCACCTGACAGATCCATGGCATTTTGCTGTGATCCTTACCAGCACACCTGGTCCTTCCTTTAGATATCAGGAGCTCCTGTCTGATGGTCACATTGATCTACAAAGCTGGGTCGCCAAAAGAGACCAGAGCTGTGCTCTCATTTTTTGGAACTTCCTCCTTGGGACAGCAGATATTTTACAATTACCCTCACATGAGTGCAGCTAACAGCTTCCACACTCATCTTGGTCTGGTAAAACTGGCATCCTCTGTGATTTTGGTTTATCTCTCTGTCTTCCAAAGCAGTAACTGTCCAGTGTGTGGTACGTACAGCTATTGCGGTCTTTTTAAACTGTTGTCAATGGTTTTAATACCTGTATCATCACAAATCTGCTTGCACATAGAAACCTGAGTCTTGAATTGCAGATGACCGAGGTTAACTGGGAGGTTACTGACATGTCTCAGTAACACACTAGTACTGCAGGCTCCTGCAGCTGGAACACGGCTGGTTTTCAGGTAAATGTCCAAACATTTGGATGCTTTTGTAGCTTGGTTTTGAATCTTCTGGCACTGAAATATGGGCAATTTTGCTTTAAAAGAAAAGAAAGTTAAAAGAAAAAGTCTTCAAACAGTATTTCTAATATTGCCTGCTTCCTGCATGACAAAGGGGAATAGATTTCCTGGATGCAGTTCCACTTGCAGTTCCAGCTGGCTCTTGAAGTGTGTAAGCATGAAAAGCAGATGATAAGAAATACATATATATCTTGTACCTATCTAAAGTAACCCAAGTTATCTTAGAAATTGATGCATACAGAGATCACAGAATCTGCTCATGAAATTGTTCCCTCTGGCATTACACACAGCCGGTGTTTAATGGTACTAAATTAAAGGTATGATGTTTAAGACACAGGGAATCTTTCCAAAGGGAAAAGAACTTTCAAGGGGAGCCTGGGGGAGAGATATTCATATCAAGATTTGGGTGTAAAATATGGTTAATGCCATTTGTTCTTTTCACAACTGCTATGGGATATTGAACCACCAGAGGTAGCCATGACCTGAGGGTTGTATCTGATCCTGGAAGAAGCAGTGCCATTCAATGTATTAGATTGCCAGAACCATTTCCTTCTTGTAATGAGGTCTGCCATTCAAGGATGGATATAGCTTGCTCTTGCCCAGCTTGTGAATCCAACTGGATCACAGCACACAGCTGAAAAAATTGGAGAAGGATCTGCACATAGGAGGGAAAGAAATAAGTCGCACATATTCACATCCCAAAAGTGAGAATGAGCACAGCAATGCTTTTTGGCAAAGGTTTGGTCACAGCTTTGGGCACCAAAGCCAGCTTGCTCCTTGCTAACCTGCGCCCTGTAATCAGCTGGATACATATCCTTCTCCTCTTGGAGGAGAAGGCGGGATGGCACTGGCACTTTCATAGCTCAGAGCTGACATGGCCATTTAAAGCAAAGATAGTTCAGATTTTACTCCAGTGTGTAAAGTTTGCCCTTTGAATGTTGTGATTTTTCCCTAGCTAGTCTTAGAGATAAGAAAACACAGCTGAGTCTTATCCAGGCCTGAAGAGGCTGGAGCACATCAGCTGCTTGCCATAATGCTGGAACACCTGGGGCATTTGCTTTGAAATCTAAATGCAGGCTGTTCACCTGTATTGCCAAGTACAACAGAAGCTTCCTTCTGCCTGGCAAGGTGGTATTAATTTAAGGAGAACACCATCTGTGGGGCCTTGGAGAGCAGCAGTCAGAAGAGACAGGTAGAGAGGTCACCAGAAATAGTCTTGTTCTCATCTGGGAGCCTCACCATCCATATCTATTACCCATCGTTTCTAATTAGCAGATGTATCTCGGGGAAAGCTACTCCCGTTTGCTTTCCTGAAGATGCTATTCTTACTAAGAGATGTTATTTTTGCTGAGCTTTCTGAGCTCATTTTGTGAGCTTTCACAGGCATTTGGGCCAGTAATTGTCTTGGTAACCCAGTAATTAAGGAGTTCTGTACCTCCCTGCTGCACACTGCCCCTTTGTCCTTCCCCCTTCTTCTCAATGCCACTACCAGATGGTTGGAGATTCAAAACCCTTTCAAAAACTTTGTATTTTCCCATCTCATCAAGCATGTCTCAGCCCTGCTTAATTAGCTTAATGCTTTTCAGGCCCCTTTATCTGCCCCCCAGAAGATCAGTTAAGGACTTGAACATTTTCAATAAAGTGCTTGGAAAGCAAATCCTTAGAAGCAAGTCATGAGTGCAGGAGAGTGTTATTTAGTTGTTTGTTCTTTCTTCTCTCTCTTCTGTCTGTCTGTCCTCTCATTCTTTCATCCTTCTGCCCAACCTCTTCTTGTCTCTCACAACATTCAGGGATGCCCCTTGTTTTTTGGCAGTGGTTGACAGCAACTGATGTCTGGTGCTATTCAGAGAGCTCTTACCCTTGGGCCAGTTCCTGAGTACTGTTGTTTTTTAACCTGGTTTAATCTGTTTAGATCCCCTGAATAAAAAAATGGCAAATATAATTAGCTAACCAGTACTAGGAGACCATTGAGTTAAGGTGTTTTGTTTTAGGGTTTGGGATTCTTTGTTTGCTTAATTCCCACACTTGTTTGAAACTAGCTTGTAAGCTTTATTTACAAGTTCAGAACAGTTGAAATGAAAGGTTAATTAACAGAAAAATATATTTGCATCTTGTTTTGTGTTTGACATTGAACATCGTTTGTTTCTGCATTGACACACTCTTTTATTATTTATCTGTAAGCTTTAACTGTACAGCTGCAAATGAGATTTTTTAAAAACCACAAAGCACTTTTTCCCTTCTTCCCTCCCTCCAAATAAAACATGAGAGATAGCTGCTTAACCATGTGAAGTACAGATTTTGTGTGGGACTCCAAATACCTCAGAGATAACTGTGGACATTTGCCACATAATTGAATTTAGTGGCTGGTGTTTTGCATTTGCAGGTAAATGAGAGCATCTAGCTGTCAGGTGTTTGCATCACTAGAATTAAATGCTTACTAATTTAGCTGCTTGGGAGATAAATATTTAGATATCATTAAAAGGGCTAGCTGTATATACATGGAAATGTCTATGGATGATGGGGAAAAATGTGGGAGGGGGTTTCCTTGCAATTACAGAGGATGTGACCTCAATTACTGCAGTTTTCTCCCTGACACTTTCCTTCATGTTGTACATAAAGTTGTTGCTGCTGGGTACTCGCTGCCCAGAGGAAGACAGTGCCTTATCTAAGGCTAGATTAAAACGCTCTTCATATACTATTCTGATTCTTGGCATTTTTTTTAAGCCACTGAAGGAAATAAAATGCCAAGAGTGTGTCTAAATGAATGTACAGTGTAGGTTTGTGTCATGGGGGAGTGTTATCTCTGTAATGGTGCTCCCTCCATTTGCATAACTCAGGCTGTGGCTGAAGAGGAGCACGGCTCCCCTGTGTATTAACATCCCTGTTTACAGACCACGTGGCAATCTTTGAAGTGCTAATTGGCTTTCTTTCAGAAGAGTTGTTCATTTTTCTTTTCTATTTGTTTTCTACTAAAAGGAATGTTAGTATTTTCATGATGGCTGGTGCTTAGCGGAGCTCCTCTATGTAAAGATAACAAATGAGTTATGCAACCTGACATTCTCCCTGGGACTGTGCTCAGAACAAAGCAAGCCAGTGGCATTTCAAAGCCTGCTTTTAAAGTACCTGGTTATATACTCGGTTTATCAGAATCACTAGGAAATGTCATTTCTCTGGTATTTTGCACCTTCTCTTAAATTGACTGGGAGGTGGAAAAATCTTTGGGCAAAGACTTATGGCAAGGGTGTTGGAACTAGTTGATCTTTAAGATCCCTTCCCAAACCATTCTATGATTCTATGACCCCAGGACCCAAAGGACACACATGCAGAAAGCTGGAAGCTGCTCTATGCTTTCGGTATCCCTGTGCTGTCCAAGAGCTTCAAGTAGTAAGGTCTGCTGCAGGCTTTGGGAAAGAAGAGGTGACCTCTAAATCTTTGAGAGCAGCTACTGCAGGTACAATTTCCGGGCACACTTAGGAATTGACATCTCAACTTTCTTCTTCCTGCCCTGCTGCTGGGCATTGCTAAGTAGGCATTGCCCGGAGCTGCAGGGGCTCCCCAGTTGCTCACTGAGCACCCCTGCTGCTGATAACATGGAATAAATCAGAATTTGGAGGGTATGTCCAGAGGGAAGCTGGAGGAAGGGCAAGGGGCTGGTCCAGCCTTGGCTGTGCTCAGCCAGTGTGACTGAGGATACTAGAGGGACTGTCACCCAGCATCCCCAAAGCCTTCGTGATGAGGTTTGTGCAAGTACTGTGTTTCTGCAAAATACTTTGTCTTTGATCCAATACTCTATATAACCAGGAATTTTGTTTTGGCAAGAAGGCAGCTCTTTTTCCCCACATTTCACAGATTTCTAGTTTCTGGAGACTTCACAGTTTTGTTGCTATAAACCCTCACCCACTTAGACTGATTGGCCCACTGCAGCCCTTGGTAAAATTTTTGAAATAAAGCTGTCTTTTTGAGGCCTGATATTCAAATCACTGCTGTGCTCCCCTTGGAAGGGATGGCCTTTTGTTATAAGCATTGCTCCATCAGTGGAAACCTGGCTGCACACAGCCACGACGGCAGTGATCCAAGGATTGGACTGTAATGATGAATGCTAAAAAGCACTGCTACGTAGGCTTACTCTGGGGAAGTCATTCTGTGCACCGAATGTGATGTACAGCATTTAGAGTTCTTATCATTTCCTTCAGCTATTTGTACAGTTCTTTTGTGTTTGGGCTGTGGAAAGAGCTGCATTAATTCAGGGTTTGTAAATCGGAGAACAGGCAGAAATAAAATGGGTCTAAACTTTTAAGCTTGCTATAGTAAATATGCCATGAGATTAAGAGTAGGTAAACTGAATTTCGAGAACTTTAATTTAGGTCTATTTTCATTATACTTTCTATTATATATTAATGGGTACACTATTAATTTGTCGTTTAGGGTATTAATTGCTCTGTGTTAAGGAAATGAAACTTAAGTGAAGAATTTTGCTGATAGGGAACATACAGAAGGATAAGCAGGATCCTTTTACCTATTGGTATTTTTACTATCATTGTTAGTGATTACTGCTATATAGTTCAGTCTCTAAACTTAAACTGGAAATACTGTGCAAAGTGCCCTTCACAGTTTTCTTTACCCAAGGAGTGCACAGCCTAAATTCCATGACTTTTCATGCTCATCAGCCTAGTTGGAGCAACCCTTTCATGGACTGCCAACACAGTGGCACCACTGTCTTATACATGGATCCTTTGTGACCAACAGGCTTCCTCCAGTTCCTGCTGCTTAGAAAATAGCTTTCTTGCCTCTACCAGAAGTACTTGTGTCATGAATGACCAGTAAACACATTCTTAAATACTTCCTGCTGGCTAATCAGAAGCAGTTCCTTCTTGTTCTTCCCTCCATGAAAATATCTGACAAAATTGAGCTTCAGTTTATAGTTTTGGCAAGAGCCAGCAACGTTTCTCTGGAAATCTTGGGCTTCAGAGGATATACTTGTATGACTCCCTGAAAACATGACATTTCCCATTAAACTATCTGTTCTTTTAAACCAGGAAAAATAAAACATAATTTGACTCAGAAAAAGGTGTCCTGGTTTGAGACAAATTCGGAGGAACATCCAAAATGAACATCCTCTGATAGAAGGCAGGTTTCAGCCGCCCCTCCCCCACCAGGTTTGGGAAAAATTCCTAGGAGGAAAGTGAAAGAAAAAAACCTATATATTTGATAGACACAATGCACAATGGGGAAAGAATAATGCTAAATAATAAAACCTCTTGCTGTGGAGAGAACCTGGTAAATTTCAGAGTCCTTTCTGTGGTTGTGGCTTTCTCCTCTTCGAAGCTGGGTCGGCTTGGGCCCCTCTGGGACAAGGTGTAAGGTCTCCCAGTGTGTGTCGCATCACCGAGCAACCAGTCCGCAGACACAACCCACGCACCGCGTCAGC
>VXAD01006400.1:108141-160772 GCA_013399195.1 Dicrurus megarhynchus | reverse complement strand
GCAGTAATTTTACAACAGACTCACCTCGAAAACAAAATATCCTACGTAATGGCACAGATTCAGGTTATGTTTCCATCTACCTTGCCACTTCATTTCCTCATTTCTGACATTCTCATCCTGCTCTGCAGGATCCTTTCATGTGCCACAATAAGAAGCTGAAGAATATCCCAAGAAGAATCACATCAGTTGGGCCAGAGGTGCTGGAAGGGTCCCATGCAGGCAGGAGATGTTGGCTTGGGGCAGTGAAGTGCAATTGTTTGCAACTGCCTGTGTAAGAAGTGCCCCAGCTCTGCCCCCTGCAGCATATGTCACCACAGTCCCCAACACTTCCTCCTGCTTAGGGACCTGCCACTCGCTTCTCTCTCTTCCCTCTCTCTCCAAGGATCATGAGCTACAGCATCTCCAGGCACCCAGGCTGTGCCAATGTTTCAGCTCTCTTCCTCTTTCTGCCCTTTGCCCTGGGGGGGATGTTTGCCACGCTGTTGGAATATCCAGGGTGGGTTTAGAAAAGCCAAAGCCCACCTGGAGCTGAATCAGGCAAAGCACGTGGAGGGCAACAAGAAGGTCTTCCAGGAAAAGGGAGAATTGGCCAAAGGCAGCCACAGCACTCAACAGGGCAGCTTCCCTGAGGGCAGGGGGTACATGCCTGGCAGAGGTACTCCAGGGGTTCTTGGAACTGCTCTTTACTGGCAGAAGTTGCTGTCAGGAATTTGAGTTCCTGATGCTCCTCAGGTTGTTGGGATATGGGAAGAGTTCCGCGCAGTTCAGCTGGATAAGTGTGGGAACATTTAAACAGTTTGGCCTGACACAAGTGTGTGTGATTTGATGCTGTGCACACAGGAGGGACGGTTGGTGTCAGGTAAAGGTCACTTTCAACTCCCTTTGAAATCACAGCTGTCACAAAAAGCATGTGAGCACTGGAAACGAGCTGGAGGACGTGGCCCACAAAAGATTTTCTGCCTTCAAGAAGGTGCCAAGAAGTAAGTCTTGCACTGAAAAAGGCAGAACTCTTGAATCGCTGGGCACAGAACTCTGCTGTGACCTTACAGCCTTCAAACTCTGCAGTGCCACATGCCTGGGGATGCTCAGGGAGGGGATGTGCTCAGAAGTGCCCTGGGTACAAAACCTGCTCTCAGACTACACCAGTGAGGGATGCACTTCCCTGCCCTCCAGACATGGAGGCAGCTGGGACGCGTCCCAGGAGGACAAGGGAATGCCTTCAGTAAGCAAATTTCCTGGGGTAGACTCTTCCTGCCTGTGGCAAGTCACACTCTAATTTTGGATTGGCCAGTTGTCAATGTTTTGGCATCCTGTTGGCCCATGTCCCACACAGAGCTGAATTCCCCTGCAGCCACGGAAACTGCACCATGTCCCAGTAAAACCATCTCTGAGCACTGGGGTGCAGCTCCAGGCAGCCCCATGGCCAGTGTCCTCTCTATGGCCTGGTTGTCAGCACTCCCTCAGCCCAGGGGGCTTGCAGGACTGGCATTGTGTTTGCAAAAAGTATGCAGGGCTTTGACTCTGCTGCTGGCAGTGCCCACACCTGCTGCTAAAGCTTATGGTGGTGTCAGGAGAGTAGAGGTCCGAGGTTTATTGAGGAATCAAGGAATTCGAGAGAACAACATTCTTCTGCAAACCTAATGATAGGATAGCTTGGGGATCCCAGAGACTGTCACAAGAAAGGGTGACTTTCAGAAGGAAATTGGCAATTGTTTCCCCAGAAGGAGAATTCCTTGAGTGAAAGCATCTGACAACAGCAGTGCAGCCCACCTGTCTATAAAGGCAAGGCACAGTGACTCCTGGCATGAGCAGGGAAGCAGCAGGGAGGGAGAGGGATGGGGTCCAGAGCCTGGCACAGTGGTCTTTGGGTATCCAAGATGTATGCCTTGGTGGGAAGATGTTCACATCCCTGTGCACATGGTCCTGCACAGGGAGCTGAAAACAGACCCACCAGATTTCCCCAGACCTCAGGCTGCACAGACCCCTCCAGTGAGTGGAGCACATCTCCTGCCTGTCCTGATCAGTACCTGGGCAGGAAATCATCAGGTTCCTCATCCAGGTACTTGAAAGGTGCGTCTGTGACCTAGAGGGTGAGTCAGAAATGAGGAAATGAAATGGCAGTGTTGATGGAAACTAAAACACAACCTGGGGCATTAGGTCAAATATTTTGCTTTAGAGATGAGTGTGTTGGAAAATTGCTGTCCTCGTGCAGTGACTGTGGGCCTGGGGCGGTGTTGGAGAAGTATAAAAAGGGCCCTTCTCACCACTCTCTCATCCACTCCTCTTGTCTCCATCTCCCAAGGAACGAGGTGAGCTTGGAGCCATTTCTTGTCCTCCCTCTCATTCTCCTTATCCTTCTAGTCTTTCCACATTATCCCTTTTTGGGACCACTTCTAACATTTCCAAGACTCAGTACTGGGTCTTGAGGCTGCATACCATGGGAGAGGGAAGGTATATCATGGAGAAAGAATGCATATAGAATAAGGTGTCTCCTGAGCTATGGGCTAGGTGGGGTCCCCATGGCCTTGATCATTCTTGGTGGAGCTCACTGGGGCTAAGAGAAAGGATCTCCCTCATTTTGGGGTGACAGGTTGCACTTCAAATGCCTCTCATCCCTTGATTCTCCCTTCCCTCTCTTGCAGGTGCAGCTGCAGCCCCAAGACATGTCCTGCTACACCCCGTGCCGGCCCTGCCAGCCCTGCGGCCCCACCCCGCTGGCCAACAGCTGCAATGAGCCCTGTGTCCGGCAGTGCCAGGACTCCACCGTGGCCATCCAGCCCTCCCCAGTGGTGGTGACCCTGCCTGGCCCCATCCTCAGCTCCTTCCCACAGAACACCGTGGTGGGATCCTCCACCTCGGCTGCTGTTGGCAGCATCCTCAGCTCTCAGGGAGTGCCCATCAGCTCCGGGGGCTTTGGCCTCTCTGGTTTGGGCAGCGGCCTCTGTGGCACGAGGTGCCTCCCCTGCTAAAGCTGCTCCCTGCACTGGAGCCTCCACCTGGATCCCCCTCTTTTCCCTCTTTTGACTCATTAAATTCTGCTGCATCCCAGCCTATGCCTTTGTGTCATCCTTTGCCCTGCAGACCCTCTCCCAGGGCAGAGAAGTTGCCCAGGGGTGTTTCTGGGAGGGGGTTGTTGGGGCTGGTTTTGCACTGGCTGTCAACACAGGCTGGTATTGGGTGTGCTCAGTGTGCACTGAGTGACCCTCTGGGTTCTGAGTTTCCCAGAATCTCCTCCCTTGTCGTGCATTGCCCAAGATGGTTTTGATGTAGTCCAGGACACAGCTGGCTTTCTGGGCTGCCAGAGCACAGTTCTGGTTCGTGGCAGGCCCATCATCCCACAGACACCCCCAAGTCTTTCTTGGCAGGGCAGAATAGAATAAAATATAGAATAGAATAGAATAGAATAGAATAGAATAGAATAGAATAGAATAGAATAGAATAGAATTACCCTACATAGTCCAGGGACAGCCATGCACCTCTTTTCTCTTTCCTCTTTAAGCTGAACATTTGACACAAGTACTCAGCAGTGAATGTGTCACTGACAAGACAAAGGCACCAGCTTCCCATCAGACTCCAGGAGATCCCATCCTAACCGCAGGATTCCCAAAAGGAGGGACACAGTGCACTGGGTGCCTTCTCACAGATCTGTCTTACCATGGAATCACAGAATGGATTTGGTTGTGTTGCCCACAAAATCAGATTTGTTACCCACTGTGCAATAACTCAATAATCACACACTAAGGAGAGACACTGATTATTTATGTCAGAGTTGCACAAGCCTGGGTGCTCAGTGGAATTCCCCAAATCAAGCATACCCACCAGACTCTCCATGCCATTATTTGTACCCAGAAATTCAGAGTTAGAAGCCTTCCAAGTGCAGCCCCTCTACTGGGGCTGGTTACTGAGTTCCATACAAGTGACACAACCCCAGCTCAATTCTACACATGCTCGGGGGAAGGGTCTTCAGCTGGGCACTGGGTCTTTTTGACCTGCAGGTCTGATTTTCAGTATTGCAATGGACATAATTCAGCCCTAGAATACATGGACCTTGAATATTTTGCCAGGTTGGCAATGTATACATAGGCATACATCAATATTTTGATTTACTACATCCTTAAAAACGGTTTTTCCCCGGATGTCTGGGAGGAATAGATGCTAACTGCAATCTGCTCCACCGGCACACAACATCTTGATTTACTACCGTTGTGTTTTAGGAATGGTATTCTCCAATTTAGTAGTCCCGCTAAAAAAAAATCCAGGCCAACTCTCGCTTCCCCTTCCCCTCCAGTTGGAAGCACAAAAATCAAAGATCACGGCTTGAGATAAGAACAATTTACTGGAAACAGCAATGAGATAAGAAAACAAACAGGAACAGCCACAATATTAATAACAAAAGGTGTAAGACAAATAAAATATTTACAGGAAAGCTAAACAATTCCAGATGGTCTAATCCCCCAGGCTTTTTCCCACTGGAAGGAACACCCTTCTTCCTGGAAGTGAGAGTGTCCCTCTCCCTCTTCCCCTTCCTCCCTCCCCCACCTCATCTTGGTACCAACATGGGCTGGTATCAATTAACATGAGTCTTGCCCATGCCCTCTCCTGCTTACCTGGGCCAAACCAGGACAGCTCCATCTTTAAGGCTTGTTAGTTCCCAGATGTCCTTGACTAGGGGAGGCAGCTGCTGCCTGTTCCACTGATTAGGTCCCCTTTCTTGCTGATTAGGCTGGCAAGTACAGAAAGATCTTTGTTGTGGTTTAACAATGGTATTCTCCAGTTTAGTGCTCCAAATAAAACCACGTGCTGCTCTGTTCCCTTCCCTTCCCTTCCTTCTCCACTGTGGAGGGCTGGAGAGGAGAATTGGAGGCACAAAAAGCAAAGATCACAGGCTGAGATAGGTACAGTTTACTGGAAGCAGCAATGAGAGAAGAAAATGAACTATAACCACAGCAATATTAATAACAAAAGTGTACAAAAGAGTGAATCACACGCCAAAATGTGACCGTGGAGCTCCCAACCCAACTGCAGCCACAGCTGCCCCGACCGCAAGAGAGCCCTTCCTTCCTGAAGAGACTCCCTTCCCCCTCCTGGCCCCGCCAATAACCTGAAGGGCTATAAAAATACCTCCAAGTCCTGACCATGCCCTCTCCTGGCTGCTGCAAAAATTGACCCTGTCCTGGCTGGAACTAGAACTATCTGACATCAGAGATGATCCTGAATTGAGATAATCTTGATATATGACACATTTTTCAGCAGTTGGAAGAATCCAGTAAAGGTCATCTAGTCTAACCCCTTTCCATGGACAGGGATATCTGTCACTACATCAGGTTACTCAAAAGTCCTTCAAGCCTGACCTTGGACCCTTCCCAGGATGGGGCACCACATCATTCTATGAGTAATACTTTCCAGTGCCTCACCACACTCATCATCATAAATTTCTTTCTTTTCTGCCTTCTACATTTACCCTATTTCACATTAAATATCTTGCTCCTTGTCCAATCACTGCAGGCCTTGATATAATGTCTGTCTCCAACTTCCTTAAATGTCACCTCTCCTGGGTTTTCTCTTTTGTCCCTTTCTTTCTTAAATCTGTTTTGACCAAAAAGTCTCTCTCTCTCTCTCTCGCTCTCCCTGACACCGAAGGCTGTCACCAGTGTCCTGGGCTGTGTGAGCAGGAGTGGAACCAGGAGAAGGGTGGGAGTGACGATGCCGCTCTGCTCAGCACTCGCCTGCTGCCATCCCCCGTGCTGGGCACAGGCTGTAATGCAAGAACCACCTGGACCACGTGGAGCAAGTTTGGTGTAAGGTGGCCAGGACAGTGAGGAGATTGGAGCACTTGGCTGCAGAGGAGATGCTGAAGGCCCAGGGCTTGCTGAGTGTAGGGAAGAGAATGCTTTAGGGGAGACCAAAAATCATCGTTCTCATCATTATGATCATTGAAGAGCATCTGGCCATGCTCTCCAGCCCCAGGTCAGTAGAGAAAATTAAAAAACAGAGTTACCCATTACATAACTAAGAATATTTAAATTGAGCCTTTGTTAACACCCTGTGCAGAATCATCCCCCCACAAGCCCCTCCCACAACCAGCCCTGAGCAACATCTCTCTTTCTGGGTGTGTTGGGAGAGGATCTTCAGGGGAATAAATGAGAGAAAGACATGGGCTGCGATGCAAAAGAACTTTAATGAGTCAAAACAGGAAAATTAGGTCAATCCAAGCGGAGATGCCAATGCAGAGAGCACCAGGGGCAAACAACAGTCTGTTGTTCTCCAAGGTGTGTTTTCCAAGCAGGTGCCCACGCAGGGGGTGGAGCCAGCAGGTCATGCCCAGGCTGGCTGAGTGCAGCTCACAGCCCAGGAGAGCACAAGGGAACAAGGACACAGGAGGGAAAGGAGAGCATGGCAGAGGGCACAGGCAGGGATGGGCCGTGCTTCCTGAGAGCCCGGGCCGGCCTCAAGCTTCTGCAAGGGCTGCTGGGGTGGCTCAGCCCCTCGGGAAGCAACAAGCCAATGCTGCATCCCCAGGGCGGTTCCATCCTGTGCATCCCTGGGTTCCTTCCCCGGGGCCATCGCCAGCAGCTTTAGCAGGGGAGGCACCTCGTGCCACAGAGGCCGCTGCCCAAACCAGAGAGGCCAAAGCCCCCGGAGCTGATGGGCACTCCCTGAGAGCTGAGGATGCTGCCAACGGCAGCCGAGGTGGAGGATCCCACCACGGTGTTCTGGGGGAAGGAGCTGAGGATGGGCCCGGGCAGGGTCACCACCACAGGGGAGGGTTCGATGATGACGGTGGAGTCCTGGCACTGCCGGACACAGGGCTCATTGCAGCTGTTGGCCAGCGGGGTGGGGCCGCAGGGCTGGCAGGGCCGGCACGGGGTGTAGCAGGACATGTCTTGGGGCTGCAGCTGCACCTGGCACAGAGAGCAGAGAGGAGAAGTGTACAAGGAAGGGCTGTGTCAGAGCAGTCTGTTGGCACACCATGATGAAGAAACGCAAAGAGAGGGAGAAGACCACAGGAGGCTGCTTAGAGAGGCCCAACAGCCTCACTGTTTACTCAAGCCCCCAAGAATCTCCTAATGAGTGACCAAGTCCAGGGACTTCCACACCAAGGCCAGAACTCAGGAGACACTTCAGCCAAAACCCAGCCTCTCTCCATGCACAACTTCTGCCCCTTCCCTCTCCCATGACAAGCAGTTCTCAAGAACCCACATGGGATAAAAGCAAAGAATGGGGTCAGAAAGCTCAAAGGAGGAAGAAAAGAAAGGGCTTCAGACTCACCTTGATCCCAAGGAGATGGAGGTGAGAGGAGTGAGTGAGGGAGCGAGGAGAAGGTGCCCCTTTTATACTGCTCCTGCACCGCCCCAGGCCCACAGGCACTGCACAAGGGCAGTAATTTTCCAACACATTCACCTCCAAAGCAAAATATCCTCCCTAACGCCACACGTTGTGGTTTGATTTCCATAAACACTGCCATTTCATTTCCTCATTTCTCACGTGCTTGCTCTGTGCTGCAGCTCCTTTCACGTGTGCCACGCGAGGCCTGAGGATAGGCGGGCTCGGAGCGCGTCCGTGCGGGCACAGGCTGTGCCCCCCGTGCCGAGGGTCCCGTGCAGGCAGGGGATGTTGGCTCGGGGCACTGCCTTGCCATGGCTGGCAGCTGCCTCTGCAGGGACGGGCCCAGCTCTGCCCTGCCCCGCACAGAGCAGCAGAGCACCCAGAGGCTCCTCTCCTGGCAGCACGTCCTGCCTGCTGCTCTCTCCCCCTCCCACCTCACTCCAATGCCCACTGGCCACTGCTTCTCCAGGGAAATGCTTTCCTCTCCCTTCGTCTTGATGCCCTTTGCTGATGGAGAACATTTGCCAGGCTGAGTACTCCAGAATTTGGGTTAGGAAAGCCAAGGCCCACCCAGAGCGGAATCAGCAAAGCTTGTGGTGGGAAACAAGAAGATCTTCCACACAGGGCAGCAGCAAAAGGGAGACTTGAGCCAAGGCTGACTGGGGCAGCTTCACTGGGGGCAAGTGTTACAGAAAAGGGGAAGGTTCCCCAAGACTTCTGGGCTTTGGTCTTCACTGGCAACATTTCTTGTCACAGGATCAGGCTCCTGATATTCCTCAGAAAGACGGAATAAGGAGACCTTCCCCACAGCAGAGGAGGACCAGCTGTAGGAACATTCAGACAGACTGGACTGACATGAATGTGTGCAGCCTCGTGACAGGCACACAAGTGTTGGTGTCAAAGAAAACACCTCTGAACTCCCTTTGGGAGGTGTTGGCAGTCAGGGAATGCAGCTGAGGACAGGGAGGAGGAGATGGTCAGGAGGTATACAAGTAGCAATGTACAGACCCTGGACTTCAAACATGACAACTTCCGCCCAGTCAGGGATCTGGAAGGTCAGATGTGCCTCCACAGGTACCTGTGATGACCAAAAGAGATTGGAAAAGCTGACAGCACCAGAGGGGCACCTCATGGTCCAAGGAACATGAAAGGTCCAGGCAAAACACAGCATAAAAAGACAACATTCTGATGGGGGGCAGGAATGGACACAGAGGACTCATCTTCCAGGTCAAAGACATCTGGCTGTGGAAGGGAGCTCTCCTGGATCTGGAGAGGAAAGAAGGGGTTTCAGAAAATACCTCCCCATCACTTGGGTCACATCCTGGGGTCCAAAGCTCTATGGCTTCTGCTGGGCATTGGGACTTAAATCCACCCCTTTCCTGTGCCCCAAATGCCTCCTCAGCCTAGAGAAGAACCCAGCACCACTGGATAGGGCAGGAAACCTCCTCCATTTCCACAACACAGGAGAGCTCTGGGGAAACTGCAGTGCCACATGCCTGGGGATGCTCAGCGAGGGGATGTGCTCAGAAGCGCCCTGGGTACAAAACCAGCTCTCAAAACACACCAAGGACTGATGCACTTCCCTGCCCTGCAGACACGGAGGCAGCTGGGACGCGTCCCAGGAGGGCAAGGGAATGCCTTCAGTAGGCAAATTTCCAGGGAGAGACTCTCCCTACCAGTGACAAGTCACGCTCTAATATTGGGTTGGCCATGTGTCAGCCTTTTGGTGTGAGGCCAAGCCAGGAGGGTGTGATGTCTGCAGGCTTTGTTCCAGGCAAGGATGAATTCCCCTCCAGCAAGGGCAGCTCCATCCTGGCCCTGGGAAAAAGGGTGCTTGGCAGCTCTCTCACATGTCACACGTGTTCTCAGCACTGACAGCATGTATTGGAAAAGTGGCCTGTGCTTGTGTGTCATCCAGGTCAGGCTCCACATTGTGCAGCCAAAGGACATCACGGGTGAGGAGAGAGAGAGAGAGGAACAAGGAATGGTCCAGACGCCCAACACCTCCCCCAGATATTGAGGAGCCCAATGGCACAGGGCTCTGCTTGAGACTTGATTCCTGCCAGTGATCAGGGAATTATTGAATCAGAGAATCATGAGGATTGGCGTGGACCTCCAAGATCATTGAGTCCAACCATTACTCATGTGTTCCTGCAAGGAAAATCCTTGGGCTTCTCATCCTTTAACATGAAAGGGATCTCCATGACCTAGTGGGGATGTCAGAAACAAGGAAATGAAATGGCAGTGTTGATGGAAACCAAAACACGCCCTGTGGCATTAGGGAGGATATTTTGCTTGGGAGATGAGTCTGTAAGAAAATTGTTGCCCCTCTGCAGTGCCTGTGGGCCTGGGGCAGTGCAGGAGCAGTATAAAAGCAGGACCTTCTCCTCACTCTCTCATCCACTCCTTCACCTCCTTCTCCTTGGAAACAAGGTGAGTTTTGAGCCCTTTCTTGTCTTCTTGCGGGTTCTCCTTGTCCCTTCCGCTTTTGTTTTCTCTTCCACCTTGTCCTTCTCTGGGATTTCCTGTCACAGCCTTGCCTCCTTCTTCCCTGCTGTGTCTTGAGGCTGCTTACCATGGGAGAGGGCAGATGTGTTGTGGAGAAAGGGTGGATATAGACTGAGGTGTCTCCTGAGTTATGGGCTGGGTGGGGTCCTCCCTGGCTTTGGCCTTCTTGGTGCTGCTCATAGGGGTTGAGAGGAAGGATCTCTCTCACGGTGTGGTGAGGCTGCTCTTCAAACACCCCTCACGGTCTGCTCCTCTCTGCTCTCTGTGCCAGGTGCAGCTGCAGCCCCAAGACATGTCCTGCTACACCCCGTGCCGGCCCTGCCAGCCCTGCGGCCCCACCCCGCTGGCCAACAGCTGCAATGAGCCCTGTGTCCGGCAGTGCCAGGACTCCACCGTGGCCATCCAGCCCTCCCCAGTGGTGGTGACCCTGCCTGGCCCCATCCTCAGCTCCTTCCCCCAGAACACCGCCGTGGGATCCTCCACCTCCGCTGCCGTTGGCAGCATCCTCAGCTCTCAGGGAGTGCCCATCAGCTCTGGCGGCTTTGGCCTCTCTGGTTTGGGCAGCGGCCTCTGTGGCACGAGGTGCCTCCCCTGCTGAAAATGTTCCACGTGGGGAGTCTCCCCCTGGATCCCCCTCTTTTCCCCTCTTTTGACTCATTAAATTCTGCTGCATCCCAGCCCATGCCTTTGTGTCATCCTTTGCCCTGCAGACCCTCTCCCAGGGCAGAGAGGTTACCCAGGGGTGTTTCTGGGAGGGGGTTGTTGGGGCTGGTTTTGCACTGGCTGTCAACACAGGCTGCCATTGGCTGTGCTCAGTGTGCACTGAGTGACCCTCTGGGTTCTGAGTTTCTCTGCCTTTTTGGATCAGGATAGAATTTCCCCACATAGTTCAGGTATGAACATTCACTTTGTTTGCACATCTTTTTCTTTTCCTTTCTCAGCTCAACACTGTGACACAAGTACTTAGCAGTGAATGTGTTACTGACCAGACAGAGGTACTGGATTCCCTTCAGACTCCAGGAGATCCCACGGATCTGAAAGGTTTCTGAAAGGGAGGGACATAGTGCCATGGGCTGCCTTCTCACAGACCCATGTTATCATGGGATCATAGAATAGGTTTGATTGGAAGAGATTGTTAAAGATCATCTAGTCCAAACCTCCTGCCATGGGCATGGGTACCTCAGCTCCAGCTAGCCTATTCCAGTTAAAATCTCCTGCCCCTTGCCCAGTCACTTGATATAATGTCTGTCTCCAACTTCCTTACACCATCCCTTGATGTACTGAAAAGGCTGCAATAAGGTCCCCCAGACCCTGCTCTTTTCCTGACTTAAAAACCTCAACTGCTTCAGCTGCCCTTCAGAGCAGGGGTGATGCATGCATGTGACCATTTCTGCAGCCCTCCTCTGCAGGGCAGCTCTCCATCCACCCACCCCACAGTCCCTATTGATTTCCAGGATTGCCCCAAAGCAGTGGCAGGACCTTGCACTTGGCTCTGTTGAAGTTCTCGCATTCCACGTGGGACCATTCCTCAAGTCTGTCAAGATCCCTCTGGATTTAAACCCTCCACTCTAGTGTAGCTATTGCTCCCCTCAGCTTCGTGTCATTGCTGAGAGTCACCAATCATTAAGGTTGGAAAAGACCTCCAGGATCATCACCTTGACCAAATACCCCTATGGCAAATAAACCACAGCCCCAAGTCCTATGAGGGTGCACCCAATGCCATTGTCCATCCCACTGATGATCGCAGACACCGAGGGCTGTCACCAGTGTCTCGGGCTGTGTGAGCAGGAGTGGAACCAGGAGAAGGGTGGGAGCAATTGTCGGAGTCCAGAATGCAGAGAGTGTTGCTCTGCCTGTTTTAAAGAATAAAACCCCCCTGTACACCAACAATTCTGACCTTCGACCATGGAGAAAACTGTTTACCCTCAAAGAGGAGGTAGAATCTGTGTGGGTGTAAACTGGGTGATGAGACATTGTGTAATGTTGTTGCACGGTATAAAATCTAGACTTTTTAGGTTAGTTAATATAGTAAATAGATAAAAGCAAAAAACTTCAAAATGGAGGATAATAGTTGTCTTTTAGACCTTCTTCTAGTCCTCCATATTATGCAGTAAAAATAATTTGGAATGATTGGATGAAAAAAACAGCAATTCCGGTGAACGTGGCAAAGTGAATTATTGAACATTGGTAGAAAAAAGAAAATATCTTTCGTTTTAAGTTTTAATTGGACAATTTACCTTTAAAAGAGCCTGTAATCAAGATCGGGCGGCCATTCTTGGCATTGTCTGCTCTGTACTGTCCTACACTAGCATTTTAATTCTCTGATAAGGCTTAATAAACAACTATCTGCAAGCTAAGAAGACTGAAAGTGCTATTCTTCACAGTGCCTGGCAAAAGGTACTAAAATTCCCTCATCAGGGGAATAATAGTTCAGGCACTGAACCTGACAGCAATGATGCTGCTCTGCTCAGCACACGCCTGCTGCCATCCCCCTGTGCTGGTGTATTCTATTACCATCCTCATGAGCTGTTGAAACCATATGGGGCAGTGTTTCCTTGCCTCTTCCCTCCAGACTATCTTTCTGATTAATGGCCCATCAATGCCCTGCCGCATGACTCATAAATGTAGACGCTGAAAAGCTTTAGCAGAGAAATTTTCCACCTTTCTGCAGCATTTTGTGAGAGCTCTGTAGGTTCTCACAGAAACGATGGAAAACACTGCTATGTTTTTTTGTAAACTAATTCTTTATCTTGCACCTGCTGTTGTCCAGCAAGGTTATTATGGTACACTGAAGAAAATATTTTCAAAAGAATGTTTTCTGGCCTCCACCAATCAATCTAGGAGGTGGATGCTCAGTGACCAATGACCTTATGCCATGCTGGCAAACCAACATCAACCGATTTATAATTAATTAAATATTCCATTTCTGCTCCTGAATTGGTTGTGTCATTATTCGCCGTTCGTGGTGCAACAGTGACTCATAGATAACTTCCTCTGGATGATCTTCTGTTAATGAGCCCATCAACGCCTTGCCTCATGTCTCACCCTCCCATTGTGAGATGCTCCACCCAGAAGGAAGAACCAAGCATTCCATCCTGGATACAATCTGAGATTCTGAACACCACAGACAACCTTTTCCACTGGATTCCCAGAGGACAGGAGCTACATAGCCACCACTGGATCTTCGGAGGAAGAGCAGCCCCTTTCTACAGGATCACTGCTTCAGCAGAACCACATCCACCACTTCAGGAGGACTGCAGCCACCACTTCATTGGACTGCTACCACCACCCTGACTGACAGGGTGTCAGGTTGTATTCTGACCCTGTCAGTGGTTTTTTTGTACTATTGCATTTATTTTATTTTCCTATTAAATTGTATTTCTGACTCGGAGTCTCACTGGTTTGCTTTCAAACCGGGACACCCCATTAAATTGTTATTCCAACTTGGTGCCTCCCATTGGTTTGTTTTCAAACTAGTACACCCCCATGTTGGGCCCAGGCTGTAATGCAGGAACCACCAGGACCAAGAGGAGCGAGTTCAGTGCAGGGTGGCCAGGATGGGGAGGAGATCAGACCATTTGACTCAGGCACGGGCACTGCTGAGCGTGAAGACAAGAATGGTTTGGTCAGAGAGATAAAATCATTCTTGGAGTAGACAGGGTCAGTGAAGATGTTCGGTTCATTCTATCCACCTGCAGACTGTGAGACTGAACTCTTAAGGGATAATGACTCAAAACATTCCCGCACTTTTGGAGACCAGGGTGCTTTGGTGAACTGGGGGAGGTGAGCTTTAGATGTGTAATGGCCAACCTCTGATCTAATAAGACAGAGGGTGAATGATGGGCTTTGAATGAGATAGGAGGTGGATGCTGGTGCCTCTTGTTGCCCTCCCTTGCACAGACCACTGGGTTGTGGGACTCTCTCTCCTCCCTCAGGGGAAGCACCAGGACATTCAAGTGTGGCCTGACAGTGTTCATCTCTGCTGATGGGCCATATTGGGCCAAAAACAATGCAACTGCGCTGGGTGTGATGGGCAGCTGTGTTGTCTCAGAAGGTGTCAAGGGCTCCTGAAATGTCCCATGGTCCACAACATTACATGATGCAGTGTGAAGCTCCCTGCTCCAGGGGAGGAACCTGGGCATGCCTACCTGAAACTGAGTGAATATAAACCAAATAGATTTTGTGTTCTGTGGATTTTCCCAGGGATTTTTCCCCACCACTTCTTTGAGACTTCCCCCACAACCTGACAGGTCTAGTCTGCGAGCACTTTGACCAAGATTGTGCAGCAACCAAGTCTCATCACGGGGCGTATGGTTGGAGAGATCTTCACAATCTTGTCCTTTGTCTCTCTTCCTTTCTTTTGCCTTGTGCATGTCCCTGGGTGACGCGGTTGCATTTTCATCTTGCAGTGCTTTCATATTATTGTATTGCTATAGAGAATAATAACCAAAATAGTGACAGACGTGTTTTCCTGTGCAATCACATTGTTCTACAATAAACCCTCCATGTGTAAACTTACAGACCACTCAGTGTTGGTTCTCTCTAATCAATCTCAAAGGCTGTATTAACAAGAACCTGGGTTACCCCTCGCCTTCTACGGTAACACAGGCACATGGAGAAGGTTAGAAAGCAGCAATATCGTGATAAAGCACATTTAACTCTCCTGTCCTAAAAGGCACTGAAACACCTTCTCCTGAAACTGTCTCACAGAACCATCCCTGAGCAACACCTCTCACCCTGGGAATCTTGGGAGACCAACAAAAGGGAAAGGATGACACAGAGGCGTGGGCTGGGATGCAACAGAAATTTAATAAGTCAGAAGAGAACAAGGTCGCTCTGAGTGGAAGCCTCAGTGCAGACAGCACCAGGGTCACCTAAGAATCTCCATCACATGGCTGTGGCAGAGATCCCAGCAGGTGTCCCTCTGCCTGATCCAGAGAGGGAGCAGAGCCAGCAGCTCCTCCCCAGGCTGGCTGAGTGCGGCTCACAGCCCAGGGCAGCACAAGGGAACAAGGACACAGGAGGGAAAGGAGAGCGCGGCAGAGGGCACAAGCAGGGATGGGCCGTGCTTCCCGAGAGCCCAGGCTGGCCTCAAGCTTCTGCAAGGGCTGCTGGGGTGGCTCAGCCCCTCGGGAAGCAACAAGCCAATGCTGCATCCCCAGGGCGGTTCCATCCTGTGCATCCCTGGGTTCCTTCCCCGGGGCCATCGCCAGCAGCTTTAGCAGGGGAGGCACCTCGTGCCACAGAGGCCGCTGCCCAAACCAGAGAGGCCAAAGCCCCCGGAGCTGATGGGCACTCCCTGAGAGCTGAGGATGCTGCCAACAGCAGCGGAGGTGGAGGATCCCACGGCGGTGTTCTGGGGGAAGGAGCTGAGGATGGGGCCAGGCAGGGTCACCACCACTGGGGAGGGCTGGATGGCCACGGTGGAGTCCTGGCACTGCCGGACACAGGGCTCATTGCAGCTGTTGGCCAGCGGGGTGGGGCCGCAGGGCTGGCAGGGCCGGCACGGGGTGTAGCAGGACATGTCTTGGGGCTGCAGCTGCACCTGGCACAGAGAGCAGAGGGAAGGAAATCACAAGGAGTGGGTAAGGATCCAACTGTCATCACACCATGAGGGAGCAAAGGCATGAGCTGGGAATAAGAGTTGGAGGCTGTTTGTGGAGGCACATGGGCTCTTCCCCTCTCACAAACCCCACCAAGAGCTCAAGCCCAGGGACATCCCCGACCAGCCCAAAGCTGGGCCAATACTTCTGCTAAGACCCAGCAGTCACACACCTCCCACTCCTTTCCTCCTCTCACAAAAAGTGCCTCCAAGATCCCGCATGGGACAAAGTCACAGGTATGTGCTGAGAAATCCCAGAGAAGAAGGAGAAAATGAAGAATGGGCTTCAAACTCACCTTGATCCAAGGAGATGGAGGTGAGTGGAGTGAATGTGAGAGTGGGGAGCAGAACCTGCTTTTATACAGCTCTTACACTGCCCCAGGCCCACAGTAACTGCACAAAGGCAGTAATTTTACAACAGACTCATCTTCAAAGGAAAATAGCCCACATAGTGGTAGCGATTCACGTTTGTTTCCATCAACGCTACCATTTAATTTCCTCATTTCTGACATTCCTGCCCTGCATTGCAGGATCCTTTCATGTTCCGTGATGAGAAGCCAAAGGATATCCCAGGCAGAGTCATGTCAGTGGGGGCACATGACCCAAGTGCTGAAAGGGTCCCATGAAGGCAGGGGATGTTGGTTTTGGGCAGTGAAAAGCAACTCTTTCCAATACCCCTTGCAGGAAGAGGCCCTGTCTTGCACTGCACGTCAGAGAGCATCCAAGGACTGCACTTTTTACAGACATTTCACTTGCCTCTCTCTTTTCCCTCTCTCTCTCTGCTCTCTGCAAGGGTCACAAGCTGCAGCATCTCCAGGCAGCCAGGCCATGCCAATGTTTCAGCTCTCTTCCTCTTGATGCTCTTTGCTCTGGAGGGGATGTTTGACAGGCATTAGGAAAGCCAAAGCCCACCTGGAGTTGAATCAGGCAAAGGACATGGAGGGGCAATTAGAAGGTCTTCTCCAGAGAGGCCATCAGTAAAGGGAGCCTTGGCCACAGGCAGCCCCAGTATTCAACAGGGCAGCTTCCCTGAGGGCAGGGGGTACAGGAAAGGTGGAGATCCTCAAAGGTTCCTGTCCTTGTTTTTTACCATCAGGAATTGCTGTCAGGAATTGAAGCTCCTGATACTCCTGGGAACATCCAGAACAGAAAAGACTTCCCCAAGCAGAACAGAATCCAGTGGGGGAACATTCAAACACACTGGTCTGAAATGAGTGTCTGTGAATTGATGTTATGTGTTCACTGGTGTCAGTACAAAGCCTTTCTCAACTCCCTTTGAAAGTCACAGCGAGCATGGAACACACCTGAGAACTGGAAGAAAGCCAGTGAGTGCCTTGTCTTCAAGAGGGGCATGGAAGAGGAGTCAGGGAATAACAGGCCAGTCAGATTTGCCTCAATATCTGGAAAGGTGATAGAGAAAATCACTACAAAATCCAACGTGCAGTGCTCAGGGAGATGTGCTCAGAAGGGCCCTGGATGCAAATCCAGCTTTCAAACTCCACCAAGGACTGATGCACTTCCCTGCCCTGCAGACATAGAGGCAGCTGGGACGCATCCCAGGAGAGCAAGGGAATGCCTTCAGTAGGCAAATTTCCAGGGAGAGACTCTCCTGACCCATGGCGAGTCACACTCTAATTTTGGTGTGAGGCCAAGCCAGGAGGGTGTGATGTCTGCAGGCTTTGCCCCAGACAGGGCTGAATTCCCCTCCAGCAAGGGCAGCTTCATCATGGCCCTGGAAAACCATCTTCAAGCACTGGGCTGTGCCCAGACCCACAGCTCCAGGCAGCCCAAAGACCATTGCTCTCAGCCTGACCTGCTCGGCAGCACTGCCACAGCTCAGAACTGACAATGTGTGGCAGGACTTTGTGTGTCCTCCAGGTCATGGTGCAAAGAGTGCAGCCAAAGTGCATCATGGGGTGAAGAGAGGGGGAAGAGAAGGTGCTGTCCCAAAAGCCAACACATCCCCCAGGCAGTGAGGAAGTACAGAACTCCACATGGGTCAACTTGAGCCTTGATTCCTGCCCATACTGATNACGGTGGAGTCCTGGCACTGCCGGACACAGGGCTCATTGCAGCTGTTGGCCAGCGGGGTGGGGCCGCAGGGCTGGCAGGGCCGGCACGGGGTGTAGCAGGACATGTCTTGGGGCTGCAGCTGCACCTGGCACAGAGAGCAGAGGGAAGGAAATCACAAGGAGTGGGTAAGGATCCAACTGTCATCACACCATGAGGGAGCAAAGGCATGAGCTGGGAATAAGAGTTGGAGGCTGTTTGTGGAGGCACATGGGCTCTTCCCCTCTCACAAACCCCACCAAGAGCTCAAGCCCAGGGACATCCCCGACCAGCCCAAAGCTGGGCCAATACTTCTGCTAAGACCCAGCAGTCACACACCTCCCACTCCTTTCCTCCTCTCACAAAAAGTGCCTCCAAGATCCCGCATGGGACAAAGTCACAGGTATGTGCTGAGAAATCCCAGAGAAGAAGGAGAAAATGAAGAATGGGCTTCAAACTCACCTTGATCCAAGGAGATGGAGGTGAGTGGAGTGAATGTGAGAGTGGGGAGCAGAACCTGCTTTTATACAGCTCTTACACTGCCCCAGGCCCACAGTAACTGCACAAAGGCAGTAATTTTACAACAGACTCATCTTCAAAGGAAAATAGCCCACATAGTGGTAGCGATTCACGTTTGTTTCCATCAACGCTACCATTTAATTTCCTCATTTCTGACATTCCTGCCCTGCATTGCAGGATCCTTTCATGTTCCGTGATGAGAAGCCAAAGGATATCCCAGGCAGAGTCATGTCAGTGGGGGCACATGACCCACGTGCTGAAAGGGTCCCATGAAGGCAGGGGATGTTGGTTTTGGGCAGTGAAAAGCAACTCTTTCCAGTACCCCTTGCAGGAAGAGGCCCTGTCTTGCACTGCACGTCAGAGAGCATCCAAGGACTGCACTTTTTACAGACATTTCACTTGCCTCTCTCTTTTCCCTCTCTCTCTCTGCTCTCTGCAAGGGTCACAAGCTGCAGCATCTCCAGGCAGCCAGGCCATGCCAATGTTTCAGCTCTCTTCCTCTTGATGCTCTTTGCTCTGGAGGGGATGTTTGACAGGCATTAGGAAAGCCAAAGCCCACCTGGAGTTGAATCAGGCAAAGGACATGGAGGGGCAATTAGAAGGTCTTCTCCAGAGAGGCCATCAGTAAAGGGAGCCTTGGCCACAGGCAGCCCCAGTATTCAACAGGGCAGCTTCCCTGAGGGCAGGGGGTACAGGAAAGGTGGAGATCCTCAAAGGTTCCTGTCCTTGTTTTTTACCATCAGGAATTGCTGTCAGGAATTGAAGCTCCTGATACTCCTGGGAACATCCAGAACAGAAAAGACTTCCCCAAGCAGAACAGAATCCAGTGGGGGAACATTCAAACACACTGGTCTGAAATGAGTGTCTGTGAATTGATGTTATGTGTTCACTGGTGTCAGTACAAAGCCTTTCTCAACTCCCTTTGAAAGTCACAGCGAGCATGGAACACACCTGAGAACTGGAAGAAAGCCAGTGAGTGCCTTGTCTTCAAGAGGGGCATGGAAGAGGAGTCAGGGAATAACAGGCCAGTCAGATTTGCCTCAATATCTGGAAAGGTGATAGAGAAAATCACTACAAAATCCAACGTGCAGTGCTCAGGGAGATGTGCTCAGAAGGGCCCTGGATGCAAATCCAGCTTTCAAACTCCACCAAGGACTGATGCACTTCCCTGCCCTGCAGACATAGAGGCAGCTGGGACGCATCCCAGGAGAGCAAGGGAATGCCTTCAGTAGGCAAATTTCCAGGGAGAGACTCTCCTGACCCATGGCGAGTCACACTCTAATTTTGGTGTGAGGCCAAGCCAGGAGGGTGTGATGTCTGCAGGCTTTGCCCCAGACAGGGCTGAATTCCCCTCCAGCAAGGGCAGCTTCATCATGGCCCTGGAAAACCATCTTCAAGCACTGGGCTGTGCCCAGACCCACAGCTCCAGGCAGCCCAAAGACCATTGCTCTCAGCCTGACCTGCTCGGCAGCACTGCCACAGCTCAGAACTGACAATGTGTGGCAGGACTTTGTGTGTCCTCCAGGTCATGGTGCAAAGAGTGCAGCCAAAGTGCATCATGGGGTGAAGAGAGGGGGAAGAGAAGGTGCTGTCCCAAAAGCCAACACATCCCCCAGGCAGTGAGGAAGTACAGAACTCCACATGGGTCAACTTGAGCCTTGATTCCTGCCCATACTGATGTGTTCCTGCACAAGAAATCCTTGGACTTCTCATCCCACTACATGATAGAAGCCTCCATGACTTAGTGGGAATGTCAGAAATGAGGAAATGAAATGGCAACATAGATGGAATCCAAACTACAACCTGTGCCATTGGGTAGAATGTTTTGCTTTGAGGTGAGTGTGTAGGAAAATTACCGTCCTTGTGCAGTGACTGTGGGCCTGGGGCAATGCAGGAGCAGTATAAAAATGGGCCCTTCTCCTCACTCTCTCATCTACTCATCTCGCCTCCATCTCCTTGAGAACAAGGTGAGTCTGAAGCTTTTTCTCATCCTTCTCCTCCTCCCATGGGATTTCTCAGCCACACGTGCTTTTTTGTCCTGCATGGATTCTTGCCTATGGATTCTGCCATGGGAATGGGAAGGGGGCAGAAGGTGTGACATGAGGAAAGGCTGGGGCTTGTCTGAGATGTTTCCAGAGCTATGGGCCAGGCAGGGATCTTCCTTGGAAGCTCTTGGCAGGGCTCTTCTGAGGAAAAGGAGAAGCCTGTGGGTCTCTCTATATAGCCCCCGGGGCTTGTCTCCTGTTCATGCCTTTCGTCCCCCATTATGGAGTGACAGGCTGATCCTTACCCACTCCTTGTACTCTGCTTCCCCCTTCCCTGTCTCTCAGGTGCACCTGCAGCTCCAAGACATGTCCTGCTACACCCCGTGCCGGCCCTGCCAGCCCTGCGGCCCCACCCCGCTGGCCAACAGCTGCAATGAGCCCTGTGTCCGGCAGTGCCAGGACTCCACCGTCATCATCGAACCCTCCCCAGTGGTGGTGACCCTGCCCGGGCCCATCCTCAGCTCCTTCCCACAGAACACCGCCGTGGGATCCTCCACCTCGGCTGCTGTTGGCAGCATCCTCAGCTCTCAGGGAGTGCCCATCAGCTCCGGGGGCTTTGGCCTCTCTGGTTTGGGCAGCGGCCTCTGTGGCACGAGGTGCCTCCCCTGCTAAAGCTGCTGGCGATGGCGCCGGGGAAGGAACCCAGGGATGCACAGGATGGAACCGCCCTGGGGATGCAGCATTGGCTTGTTGCTTCCCGAGGGGCTGAGCCACCCCAGTAGCCCTTGCAGAAGCTTGAGGCCGGCCCGGGCTCCCGGGAAGCACGGCCCATCCCTGCCTGTGCCCTCTGCCACGCTCTCCTTTCCCTCCTGTGTCCTTGTTCCCTTGTGCTGCCCTGGGCTGTGAGCCGCACTCAGCCAGCCTGGGGAGGAGCTGCTGGCTCTGCTCCCTCTCTGGATCAGGCAGAGGGACACCTGCTGGGATCTCTGCCACAGCCATGGGACACAAACTCTCATCTGCCCCTGGTGATTCCTGCACTGGATTCCTCTTTTGGATTGACCTGTTTTTCTCTTTTGACGCATTAAATTTCTTTTGCATCCAAGCCTACATCTCTGTGTCATCCTTTTCCCTACAGACATGATCCCAAGAGGCCCAAGCAACGCAGTGTTGACCAGGGGTGGTTTTGGGAGGATATTTCAGAGATGTTTGTGCAGTGATTGTTCACACAATGATTGTTAACTCTCCATGCAGGGTCCCTGCCTCTTGGACACTCCAGACACACAGTCAGCAGGAAGGGTGTTTCTCTGGGAAGGTTAGGGGTGCATGGGGCACATGGAGAGTCTTCACTATTCCCAGAGGGAAGGATGGAAGAGTGTACTGAGCCCTTTTCAGCCTTCGCAAATGAGTAAAGCACCACTGCAGATCATGTGTGCAGGGAGACACAATCCTTTGACAGATTTAGTCCATCTTAGGCTTCTGGAAACAGTTTTTTACATATTTTTGCAGACAGGACAGGAAGAGGCAAGCTTCTCTGTGCTTGAAAATGTCTTTTGTTAATATTTCCACTCAAGAGAAGCCTACACTGTTCTCCTGATGTACAGTTATGATTCTATAAACACACTATGTCTTGTACCTTAAGATGATTCTGCTCTTGCTGCTACCAGAGAGCACCAGTAAGCCTTCAATCACCTGCTGGAATTAAATTAGGCAAATTTCTGGCGACTGCCAGAAAAACCTTGTCCTGCAACTCCTAACTAGAACAGCGGGAAACCTTCTAGTGTGTCTTCTTCCTCTAAGGAAATCAGGGGACTGAACGTCAGTGCCTTTTGCTCACATCTGTATGAGACTCCTCATTTGAAGTCAGTTCCAAAAGAGGGTGATTGCCTGAGGAGAGGGGGCTGTGAGTGTGTATTGTCCAGGGAGGAGAAGAAACAACTGGAGCACAAGTCTGATGAGGAGAAGCTGAAGGAGCTAGAGGGTCTCAGCCTGGAGAAACGGAGGCTTGGGGGGACCTTCTCACTCTCCACAGCTCTCTGACAGGTGGGGGTCAGGCTCTGCTCCAAGGGAACAAGGGACAGAGTGAGTGAAAACAGCCCCAAGTTGTGCCAGGAGAGGTTTAGGCTGGCTCTTAGGGACAAACTCTTCACTGAAAGGGTGGTAAGACATTGGAACAGGCTGCCCATGGCTGTGCTGGAGTCACTGTCCCTGGATGTGTTCAAAGAACATGTAGATGTGGCACCTGGGGACATGGGTTAGTGGTGGCCTTGGTACTGCTGCGGGAATGGTTGGACTTGATCTCAGAGGGATTTTCCAACCTTGACAATACTGTGGTTCTATGAAGTAGAGGCAGAATGATGGGCTTGTTATGTATATATGTTTAATACGTGCCTATAAAGTTTATACCTGTCTAATATTGAAACGCATGTATGGAATATGTCTGTTTAAAACCCAAACTATGGTGAAACTGCATTCACTAAGGAACAGTTCCCGTAAGGGTAAGGAATGTACCCTCAGCTAAAGGATTTCCGAGAAACCCATTATCATATCTGCAAACTGGCTCAGCAGAAGATGGGCCATCTCGGAGAAATCATCCGGCCATTCGCACCACGATAAGATATCTGCGACATATCAGGACCATCAGTCTGTTCCTGGGAGGAGACGAGATTTCATCAAGACCCCATCTCCTCATCGGAAGGACATTGTTCCTCGCTGGGATAACTAAGAAAACCAAATTGAATATCTTTGGACTTTAGACTCTGAATACAGAGTTGCCTCCAGCGAAATAAACTGTATAAAAACTCACCACTCCGAGACCGCAGTGTGAACAGAGCTTCTCTGACACCCTGTCAGGTTGCCTGTCACCCAGCTCCGATCCCGGGCTCAGAGCTGTTTTCCCTGCATTGTGGCTTTTTATCCTAAAACTCTGCCAAATTTTCTATAAATAAATTTGTTCTAATTTTTATTATAGATATCGGCTCGTTTCATTTATAACAGGCTTGAGCCTCGGTTTCCCAAAGCAGAGTCTCAGGCATCAGATTTATAAAATTAAATAATTTAATAGAGCAGTACACAGCAGGTGAGCTCAAGCTGGTGCAAAGAAATCCCCAAGCAATGATGTCCCTGTGACGTGGGCACCTGCCCTTCACATGTGCTCACACACACTTCTTGGTCCAAGTTTTGGTCTTGGGTCTTCTAACACCTGGCTGAGTTCCTTCTCCGAGTCAGTGCAGGGGGACATTCGGAGCTTACAGAGTTGCAGCTTCTGCTGAGGCTGCAGCCTCCTGATCTCCTCCTCTGGCTTCTGGTGCACCGTGGGACTAAAACAGCCCCAGACGCAGGATAAACACTACTGAGCAGCCAAACCATCAGTGTGTTATTGTTGCAAAATGTGGAGTATGTAGAATTTTCTTAAGAAATTACATTCTTTGATGTATGATCTTTGTATACTTTCAAGCCTAATCGACAAAAAGAGAGATTTAATCTGTGAAACAGAGAGCAGCCAGCAAGCTGTAAGTGACATCCAGGTGTTAGAAAGACAACTTGTTCCTAGAATTGCCTTGTTAAGAGCTGGACATGCTTCACTGATCTCAGACCTAGGGAGAGGTTAACAAAGCTTGTGAAGGAGGACAAACCGCTGATAGTGGGCACAAGGAATGCAGAATTTATGGCCTTCAAGGACATTTGGCAGAACTCCCAAGATAAGGAAGAAACCAACAAAGCCAACTCAGCAATTGTGTTTAAATCAGCTCCGAGTCAGTAAAAGGTAATTCTGGCAGGGGCAGATTGTGGCCACCAATGCACAGACCACTGACCCAGGAAACCCCCTGACACCAAAAGAAGAGAAAAACTGAGCATGTGGACTAATTAGCATGAGAAACAAGAGAATCATTAACCAATGGAAGATAGAATACTAATTAATAAGAGAACTATGTTATGTGTAGCCAATGAACACTAATTCCTCTGTTTGCTAAAATGTATAAAAAGTTTTGATGTTCGGTGTGCTTGTTTTGTGGAATTCCACCGAGCACCCAGGCTTGTGCAACTCTGAAATAAATAATCAATGTCTCCCTCGAGTGTGTAATTATTGGCTTGTTACACACCAGGTAATGAATGCAATTTTTGTGGACAACATAATCAATGCTCTTCCTGTCAGGAAAATCACAAACGCCAGAGGTTTATGTCCAAAAAGGAGACAGAGGAGTCCTTGAACTTTACTCGAATAAAGGCAGAGAGGCCACCGGGGCACACGCCCGCGGGCTTTTCTCTCGAGGTTTCAGAGGGCACAGCCTCCCTTGTATCCCAACTCCCGGCCGCACGTTGTCCTCTTCCTTTCCCCATCGGCTGAGGTACCAGGAAGGTGCAGCCTTCCCGAACCGCCTGCCACAGATCCCCCTTGAACCCAGTGTTTTACCCCAAAGTTCAGAGGTTCAGGCTCGTGCAGCCCCTTGCCTGTTTCAGGAGCCGAACTCTCTGGGCCGGTAACGCAGCTGCTGCCCAAAGTCAGCAGAGACATTTAAGACCCATTTCAAAGACGCTAACACCCATCAATGTTTGTAAAGACATTAGCACACATCTTTCCTCTCATTCCCATACTAAAGACAAAGCACAGCACTGTGACAGCTACTGGGAAATTACTGAGGGAATCAACTCCATTCCAGCCTAAATAAATTGTGTTATGAGGAAGGGCTGAGGGAGAGGGGTTTGTTTAGCCAGGAGAGGAGGTTCAGGGGGGACTTTGTCACTCTCTACAACTCCCTGAAAAGTTGTAGTGAGGTGGGGTCAGTCTCCTGTGCTGTGCCTGCAGCGAGAGGAGCAGGGGAAATGGCCTTGAGCTGAGACAGCGGAGATTCAGATCAGATCAGGGTGGTTAGGCACTGGAAGGGGCTGCCCAGGGAGGTGGTGGAGGCACCACCCCTGGGGGTGCTCAGGAGGCACCTGGATCTGGCACTGGGTGATGTGGTTTAGGGGTTTAGGAGTCACAGTGGGAGGATAGCTGGACTGGATGACCTCGATGATCTCAAAGGTCTCTTCCAACCCTGACAATTCTGATTCACTGTCTGGGGTCAGTTCATAAACCAGCGCCTGAGCCTGCAGCAGGCCCAGTCAAAAACATCACAATGAGCCTAAGTCCGGCTCGTTCTACCTAAATTGGTTTATTTCGGCTGAACCTTCCCCAGCACCTCAGGGTGGTTCAGGGGACCCGGCCCGGCCTCGCTCGATGGCGCCGCGGCCCCGGCGTTGCCCCGCTAACCGCGGCTGGGCGGGAAGGGCGGGACTGGCCCGGCCCCACAGCCGGCCCCGAGGCGGAGCCGGACCGGCCCACACCCAACCCCACAGCTGGCCCCGAGGCGGTGGTGCGCCGGTGCTATACCCGACTCTGCAGCCAACCCCGAGGCTCCCAGCAGGCCTAACCCCGCATCCCGCCCCGGAGCAGAGCCGGCCCAGCCCCACACCCGACCCCAGACCCTGCCCCGCCATGGAGCTCGAGGAGGACTTGGGTGAGGCTTGCGGTTGGTTTGGGAGAGACGGGGAAAGCGCTCGTCGGCTGCGGGCAGGGCCCGGACCAGACCCGCGCCATCGGGGTCTGTTCCCGCGCGGGCCGGGTTTGTTACTCTCCGCGGGCCGGGCCCCGTCCCTTACCCCGGGCCAGGTCTGTCCCCTCTCGGACCGGGTCAGTCCCCGTGCCCAGTGCCGATCCGAGCGGACCCTCTCTCGGTGGTTCCAGCCCAGGTTGCCACAACAGGGGCGGCTGGTGCGGGTGGGGTCCGGCCTGCAGGATTTGCCTGAATAAAGCGACTTTGTTTGGTTCGAGCGTGGCTTCTGGCCGTGTCTCCCGGCTCAGCCGCTCCAGGCAGTTTTGGGATCCGTTTCCATGCAGTGTGGACAGGGACAGGTACAAAGGATCTCCCTGGACGTGGCATTGTGGTGCCTTTGGTGGTTTCACCGTGTATAAATTGCAGCTGCTCGGCTGCCCGAGCCGCTCCTGTGCTGTTGGTGTTTGGTGCTGAGGGCTCTGCTCGTCCTCTAGTGCTCATCTCTGTCCCCTTCCCTTGACTGGCAACGCACTTGATCTTGTGTGGAGCCAGTTCCGAGAGAGAAGCTACTGGAAAAATCTCTAACAAATAGTGTTTAGTCTTGTGAATTCCTTAAACAGACAGTGCTTAATCCTGTATTTACGCATATCAGTGATTAATGTGCGTAAGTGGGTATCTTAGCCGTGAGAATAAAGACTATGTGCCTGATAAAAGGCGTATCTTGGCCAGACCCCGTAGTTGGAATGCATTCAAGGAGGAGAAACCCTCCTCAGGGGGGAGGAGGGAACGTTTGGAGGAGCATCCCTCGTGCACCCGGTGCCAAAATAAAGTAATGCTGCTTTTTAATACTGAAATTATAGTGTTAAAGAGTTTTATTTTTCACAACGTTTTCGGTGGCAAAACCACTTGTGATTGTTCTTCCAGGGCCAGCTGGGCCAGTGCAAAGCCAGGTGGGTTCAGCTGAGTGGGCTGTTGAGGTGAGAGGTGCTCAGAGGCAGCAGCACTGCGCAGCCCAGATGGCAACGAGGATCCTGCCTGTCCTTTTTCTTTCTAAGTGGCTCTCAGCATGAATTCTGCTCGTTGGGACTTCTGGAACAGCATTTTAACAACTGCCAACCTGGGGCCCGATGGAGCCGCACATGTGAGAGAGGAGGGCAGAGGCAGCAGCAGCCAGTGCCTAGAGCTGGTTTAACTCCTGTGTAATCAAATCCTAAATGTGCTGAAAGCCTGGGCAGCAAGAGTGGCCAAGCAGAAAGGATGGGAGCAGCCCAGGCTGCCTGGTGTGTACCCCACAGACAGACCCACAGGCAGTAGTGGGGCCTTGTGTCTCCTCCTGGCTGCCTTTCTTCCTCACTGAGAATATGCATATTTATAAATATTTATATTTTAATATATGTTATAGACAAATATTATGTATGCATGGATTCACACTGCTTCACTGTTCAGTATGTTTGTTCCTCAGTGTTTTTCCTGGTGTAGTAACGCCTCAGCTCCTAAATAACTACTTGATTAAAAGCTTCATTTACAGACTCATGCACCATATTAGGCACACTGCTACCTCCAAAATGTAATTCAGTTCCCTCACATTCTGCCTCCAGCAAAACGAGCTGTTGATGGAAAAGTGATTTGGTTCAGCTGCTGAAGGCGCTGGTGGGTGTGACATGATCCCACTGATCCTCCTCCAGGAGAGCTGGAAAGTGCTGCTGGCTTTCCCTTGGAGTAAGGGTGGTTGCCTCCCTAATAAGGTAACCTAAAGAGTTATTACGCTCAGTGGTACTGACTCTCCTCAGTTTTAAGGTAATGTCCCAGTTATGACAACTTCAAGTTTAATTAATTTGGTTATGCAAAGCAGGTGCCTGCCTTAATGAATGGTTTCAAACTAAGAGCAACTGGTTTAACTCCCTCAGACCACAGCCCTGATGTGGTGGTGTGGGGTTTTCCCCACTGCACTGTGTGATTCTTGTCTTTCTAACCAGATGCTTTTCTCTGTTCTCCTGTTCCCTCAGATATGTTGGATCCAGAGAGGTTAATCCAGTGCCCGTTGGTTAAACACCATCGGATCAGAGCGCGGCGGTTTCCCTATCACCTGGTGAAGTGTAAGGAGGTGAGCTGGACAGGCAGTGACTGAGTGACTCTGTGCACGCAAGTGCACCCTGTGTTCCTGCCTTTCCTGACAAATGGCCCTGCTTGGCCTTTATTTCATATAACTTTGTGATTTGGTTAGTAATAGCTCCAGGCACACATGAATTCATCCGAGACCCATCTGGCTCAGTTGGAAGGAGGCAGCGATCCTTCATGGTTAGTTCAGGGAGGAGACACCGGTCTCTTCCAGCAGCTCACAGGGAGGTCAGATTCATTTTTCCACTTTCAGCTGAAGAGAGGACTCTGTTGGAGTTCTGGGCCTCTCAGAGCAGAAGTGCTGTGATGTTGCAGTTTATTCTTTACCTGTAGGGCTGGGCAGTTTTGTTTTGCCAACAGCTGTTTCATGGGCATCTGGCAGAAACTGCACATCCTGGACTCAGCACGTTTGGGATCAAGAGTTTGATTACAAATCATTTCATAGGACACACTCCTTCCTCTCTTCTCCTCTGTTGCCCTCATGATTGGGTTTCTTTAAACCTTCTGAGCTTTGGGGTTTTTTCTGAGACTTTTGAAAACCTGATTGTCCCCTTTTTAAGTTTGCCAGTGTGTATTTAAAACAGTCCAGCATTGCTGTGCCTTCCACTTAAGATGCAGTTGTAGGCAGCGTGTCCTGGCTCAGTACAATAAATTCATTTTGGTGGAACTGAAGCCTTAAAAATATTAATTAGCTAGTGAAAGTGGGGGCCAGAGCTAAGTGGCAAGTACCAAACATTCAAGAGGGCTGAAATTTTCTGTGTTGAGCCCCTGCACATTTTGGCAGGAGTGTGCATGTGAGCTGGGTGAACAGTGTTAGCAAGTAAACCTTTAAACGTGTTGGTTTTGTCCTGGTGTTGCCTAACTGATGACCAGAGAGTTTGGGGAAGTTTCCTAGTTAGGAGGTTGAGGTGAGATAGTGATCGTCAAACAGATAAAGTCAATGTCTAAGTAATTAGCAGAAGTGCTAATAAGCAGAAGAGCTTGGGGATTGTCACTGGTCAATCTGAAGATGCCATAGTGTGTTATTTGCAGTGGCAAGGGTCTGGGTGGAGATTGTCCCTCTTGCTTGGGACAAGTTTGTTGAGTTTCCTTTGCATCCCTTATGCATAAAATCCGATTAACGCTTCCACCTGGCTCAGTCTCCCATTGCTCTGTGCAGAACACAGCCCTGACCCAAACAGGGACACTGCAAGCAGAGCAAGCTGGATCTTCTTGGCTGGAACTGTGTTAGAATCATGGAATTACAGGATGGTTTGGGTTGGAAGGGACTTAAAAGCTCATCCAGTGCCACCCCCTGCCACGGACAGGGACCTTCCACTATCCCAGCTGGCTCTAGGCCCTGTCCAGCCTGGCCTTGGATGCTTCCAGGGATGGGGCAGCCACAGCTTCCCTGGGCACCCTGTGCCAGGGCCTCACCACCCTCCCAGGGAGGAATGCCTTCCCAATATCCCATCCATCCCTGCCCTCTGGCAGTGGGAAGCCATTCGCTCGTGCCAGGTGACAGCAGCGATGGACACGTGTGGACACGGCAGCTCTGGCTGTACCAGACAGGGAATGCCAAGGGTCCTGGGTGTGCTGGAGCCAGGGATCAGCAGTGGTGGAGGAGCAACCGCCTCAAGCAACACTTCTGCCTTGGGTGTGAGTCTGATCCCTGACCAGCAGAGCCAGGCAGGCACTGGTCCAGTGGCAGAGCTGGGGTTTTCCCAGTGAAGTCTCTGTCACTCACAGAAGGTAATTAGCTGTAGTGAGAGCTGAGTTCTGCCACTAGAACTGGTGCCTGGCATAATGGAAATCCAGGTGGAATGCTGCCAGCTCCCTGGCCCTTCTAAAAGGTTTACCGAATTTCTCTGCCTTTGTGCCCACTTAGTTAAAATATATCTGAGGAGTTTAGACTTGCCTGATGTCTTTCCCCTGTTGGTTTTAAAATAGTTTCATTTGTGCTTTAAGCCATGGAGTCATATCACCAGCACTACAGGGAACTGTAGGGAGTTTGCTGAGGGTCTGTTTCACTTCAGTCAAGGGTGGCTCAGTGTCTGTGAATTGTGTTTGGAAGAACAGTCATGTTCGTTTCCCCTTTTGTTTTTAGTGATTGTCTGATCAATACATTGCAATTTCTTGTTTATTGTATTTTTTAAAGCGACACCACAAATATCCCAGTGCTTTTTCCCTATGTATCAACACGAGATAAGTGAACTTGAGAGATGTGGCACATAATTTTGGTTTTCCCTTGTCTAGAGCAACCCTGAAATTGCAAAGCAATTGGCCACGTGCCCCTTCAACGCTCGTCACCTGGTTCCTCAGGCTGACCTCAGTGACCACATCATGAAGTGCAACGACAAAGCCTTCATGGAGCAAGATGTGGGTAAGAGAACTCCTGTGCTCCCAGGTGTCAGTGCACCCTGGGGACTGAGGTCTCCTCTCGTAAGGATGGATTGTGGAAAAACCCAAAAGTGGGAGGCAAATTGTTGTCTGTAGTTTTGTGTGACACAGCAGCTTCGGGAAAACTTGATCTCATTTGCTTGGCTTTATTGGGCAGTTTCTGAGAATATGGCAGATGCTCTGGGTAGGCCTTGCACGTATTTTGTTACCAGGCTTGTTGAATAGAAAGGTTGTACCCAACACCGTGCAGGAAATGCCTCTGGAAGGAGGGGTGGGATGCATTAATGGCCACAAGGATGGGCCACTCCTCTTGCAGAGCTGATCTTCCTTTAACTCTTGCACACCACAGAGCACACAGTTTTTTATCTTCTGTAGAGGTGCACAGGCAGTGATGCCTGCATCCATGTCAGCAGGTTTCCTCTTCACTCCAACATTCCTGCTCAAAGTTCCAGGGAGCAGAGTCTTCTCTTTTTCATTGAAAAAGGCAAATTTGAAGTTGCTGGATTTCAGCTGTCCCCAACCTGTTTGCATTGGGCAGGGCTTCCTCTAAAGCCCAGAGATGTCTTACAGCTTGAGCCAAAGCGTTTAATGGATTTAAGGACTGCTGGTCACTGCGCTTTCTCTCTTCCTGAAGTGAGCCGGTCTTGTGAGCCCCCGCAGGAGCAGCTGAATAATGGGAGCACATGGCAGGCACCTCCATGTGATGAAGACTGGGAAACAGGTGAGGAACTTCCCCATCTGCTGCCTTCTCCCTGGCCATGTCCTCCAGCTCCTCTTGGGACAGTGTGAGGCCAGGGATGCTGTTCACTCAAGGCTGCCTTGCAGGACACTTTGCTTATGCTTGCTCCTAAGAACATGGATCTCTCCACCCAGCACCCAGCAGGCTTGGCTTGGTATAGAGAACAATCCAAAATGCCTGCCAGAACAAGCATGGGGAGAGATTTCCAAGCATCCCTTCCTCCCATATGAGCTTTTGTACCTTATGAGCAGTGATAGCAATGGAAACATGTTCCTCAATGAAGCAGACACGTTCATCATAGGTCAACTTTTCCTCCCTCTTGAACGTGTAAAAATATGACAGAGATATTCCTGGTCATAGAATCACAGAATCCCTGAAAGGTTTGGCTTGGATAGAACCTTAAAGCTCATCTCATTCCATGAGCAGGGACACCTTCCACTATCCCAGGTGCTCCAAGCCCTGTCCAGCCTGGCCTTGGACACTTCCAGGGATGGGGCAGTCACAGCTTCTCTGGGCACCCTGTGGCAGGGCCTCCCCACTTTCACAGGGAAGAATTCCTTCCCAGTATCCCATCTAACCCTGCCCTCTGGCAGTGGGAAGCCATTTAAGCCACTGATCTGATGGTGGTTTCTGGGGTTTCTTAGTTCTGAGCCACAACATCTGCTTTCTTTCATAGAGCTGCTGGAGGGATCTGAGTCTACTTTTGTGTGGGGTGTGATCAACTCTGCCATAAACAGGTAGGGAATGCAAGTGTGATTCTTTACACCAGAGTTTGTTTAAACAAATATTGCAGCCTTCTCCTAGCCTCACCTCAATGGCTGGACAGGAGCTGTCTTCCCTGGGAGGAAAGATGCTCCTGGTGCAGCCTGACCTGCTTCCTCATATGGCCTGGACCAGAGAAGGAAACCTTCAGGAGCACGGATACAGCTCCTGTGTGCTTGTGGCAGGCTGCTCTTCCTGCCCATGGCCTGTGTTCGGGGACTGATGGATGTCTGGACAATGTGCAGGGGAGAAAGGTGGTCACACCTCGTGGTCCCTGTGAGTCCTTGGGAGATCCCTTGTGAGCTCCTGGGGCCTGGCAGATATGCTGGAGTTGGGCCCTGTGTCAGCAGAATCCTCCCCTCGTGCCTTTTCCAAAATGTGGTCACAGTTTGGGGCAGGGGGAGTGAGGAGCTCAGTGCCCAGCTGTGAACTGGAAGGGGCTGCCCTGGCTGGTTTCACTGACTGTGGGCTGGCTACAGGATGTGGTGGCACCACCACAGCTGCCCAAGGTGTTTTAAGGTTTATCCAATGGGTTCATTTAAGGTTCAGCAACACTCCTGCCCATGGCAGCTCCAAGTTCTGTGTGAGCTCTTCCATAGGGGCTGACAGCAGCACTGCTTGGTTCCACCTGTAGGACTCTTTAAAAGATCTTTTAGTGTTCAGAGCACATCCAGCTCTCCTCAGCACCACCACCATGGTGGCACAGCACCATCCCCCAGGGCCCTGCTGCAGTAAAATGCATGAATGTGAGCCAGTGCATTTGCCAGAAGTAACCAAAGTCCCTTAATTCCAGCACCATCAGTGACCAGAACAACTCCCTGCCCTCACGGATGCGGCCCCCCGAGACCCTCCCGTACACCGTGTCTGCAGGGCTGTGAGTACTGAGCGTGGGGCTTTGGCACTGGCAGTCCAGAGCTGGAGACAGCTCCTGAAATCTCTGGCTGCAGCAGCACTTTGTGGCTCCCACTGCATGGACAGGAGGGGTTGTATTGAGCACCTGCTTCTTGAGAGCAGCTTCTGAGGGAATCTGCTGCTCGGATCATCCTCTGGGTCCTTCCTTTGAAGCCTCCTCTATTCTTTCCTTGCTCTATTCCTGTGGCCCAGGTTAGGCAGAGCTGCATCCTGGCCACGTTGGCTCGGTCTCGCTGACCAGGCCCTTCCACAGCATCCCCATTACCCCTTTCACCCAACACCCTCTTCCTGACTTAAACCAAATTGTTTCTTTGCTTTGTGCTCTGTTCACTGTCAGGCCCAGCTAAGTCAGAGCTGGGGTGAAATGGGCTCCTTAAACCAGCACCACTGGGGGAAGAAGCTGTCAAATTCCATCTGGGGGAAGGAGGGAAGGAGCCCCCCCACGGGGAAGTGTCTAATGCTGAAATCAAAGACTATTGTTTGCCTTGAGCAGCAAAGCAACTGCTTGAAGATGCTTTGAGGAATGATCATCCTGACTCCCACTGGGAGCAACTAAACCTGGTGCTCTCAGGGCACTGCAAACACAGCTCCTGCACAGACAGGGACTGTGCAATTGTCACAGTGTTGGGCTGAATCTGCCAAACCAAACTGAAATGTCAGCTGTAGACAGGCCTTGCTGCCAAGGGGACAAGTGCTGCCTCTGCAGAGGCCACTGTCCCTTGGCAGAGTGGGAGAAGTTGTTCTATCTTTGTCCATCTCATGCAACAATTGTATCTTGTCCTTTTCAGAATTCGGAGTATTAGTTCCTCCCCCTGGAACTTGGTTTTACCCCAGCAGTAAGTGTCTCCCTGTCTTGGACAGGAGAGCTCCTGCAGATGACAGACATGCTTTGGATCTGATGGGAGGAGTCCTCTACACTTGGCTTTTGTTGCATAATGTGTTTCTTGCAACATTTGAATATGTGGAACTGTCCTGGGTTGCCAGATGTTTCCCCCAAGCATTTGTTTTAGAAGTTACCCTCACCTTTACTTGGTGAATTTTGTTACTGTTCTTGAAAAAATAGACTAATAAATTTACACAGACTCAGAAACCTTCCCTGCCCAGCCCTGGATCCTGGTAACTCTCTGTGAACAGGAAAAACATAGGAATAGGCAATTCTCTGTTGTTTCACTTGTCAAATGGCAGGTGATGAATTGTGAGGCTGTTCTGTGCGCTCCAGAGACTGGGAAACAGCAAGAGACCCATCAGAAGGCTTTTAAGGAGTGGGGGACTGAGGGAGTGATTTTAAGCAGGCGAGGTAGGGTCTGATTAGGTTCCTAATTAGAGAAGTGACAGTGGGAAACAGAACAATTTGGGGGGCTGAAAATACCCCCCAGGATCTTGTCCCTTCGCTTGATGCTTTAAAACAAGTGTGTGCATGTGGAGGAGCCCCTTGGGAGCTGGGTGCTTGTGGTCGGTGCTAACTGTGAACAGCAGATGCAGGAATGGGAGGGGGAATGTCCTGCAGGAATGGCAGATTTGGGAGAATTCAGGCCTGGCATGGCAGAAACTGTTACAGCCCCATTTCAGTGGAAGTCAGGAACCACCCAACAGTAACTTCCAGGAATTTCTACCCTATGCCTTAAGCATCTTGTTCTCAGGAAGCAGGGAGGGATTATGGAACTTCTGCTGGGCATCTGGGAGAAGTTTTGGCTGTTTGCTGGGGAGCTGCAGCAAACTCCCTGCAACTGAGGCTCCAGGAGCTTTTTGAGGGCCTGTTAGAACCTGGAGAGCACAAAGTGCTGAGTTTCTCCAGGCTGTCAAGAGGCTGAGATTAAAATCATCTAGAACAGCCAAACTTAAAAGTATTTTTTCTGTGCATGCACTTTTTGTTTTTATCTTGTTGGAGTCTGAGTGGACTCTTGAGTTTGTCCACTCAGGGTGTGGAGAATGTTCAGGTTGGGTTTTAGACCGTGTTGTCATTTACAGAGACTGCCCTTAACTTTTGCAGCTTCACACCTTCAGCCTTGCCTTTGTCACCTTAGGCCTTACCTTTGCCTCCTGTGTGTGAGGGGCTTCTCCAGGCAGACCTTAACAGAGAATCCTCTGCAATCACACACAACTCCAAACAGGGCAGGTTTCAGGAGGACACTGAGGTGCTTGTCCAGTTTCCATTAGAGTTTTGCAGTTTTCTAATTCTTAAAACATATTTGAGAGCTCTCGGGTACCTGTTCTGTATTGGGGGAGGGGAGGAAGGGAGTAGGAATGGTTTAAATCAGTAAAAATATGTGTTTAGGACTGAAAATGTTCAGATCAAGCAGTACATTTCTAAACATGCAAAGTGCAAAATGGGATCTAAATATACAACCATAAAAGATTAAGAAGCCAGACATGGTGTTTGTCTAAAGAGATGAATGCCTTCATATTTTCCTCTAAAAACTGGATTTACACCATCTGTATACTACCACTAGAAAATAATACATCTTGACTGGAATGTGCAAAATTAGGATTCTTTTAAAATTTTGTCAATTTATGTCAAGGTTCTTGTTGGCAGTTTAAAATAAAAAGGTTGTAAATGGCCTGCAGCTGCTTTTCTTTGAAGTCAGTAAATGCTGACATGGGAAGTTCTCCTTTCCACCTTCATTTATTTTTTGTCAGTTGGAATGAAAGTGGTGACAAACACCAGGTGTGATTATTTCTGGTTTGACAGCAGTAGCTCATTTGCAGGATTTGTGGGCCAGAGCACTACAATTTTACAGGTAAATGCCATAATTGGGCTCCATTAGCCTGAGCTCCTTTAATTGGCGTGGGTAATAATTAAGTGGGTGAAAGCTGCTCCTCGCTGGGGCTCACACGTGTCTGCAGCGTGGAGGAGTTTGGGGTGAATCCAGTAGCCTTTCTGGAAAGGACCAGGCTTGGAAAATTGTGGTTGTGACTTCAAACACCCCCAGGCCACAAGAACAGGGGCAGCCACAGCTTCTCTGGGCACCCTGTGCCAGGGCCTCCCCACCCTCACAGGGAAGAATTTCTTCCTGATATCTAATCTAAATCTCCCATCTTTTACTTAAAAACTGTTCCCTTTGTCCTATCAATGCCTGTGTAAGAAGTTCCTCTCCCTCTTTTTTATAAGCCCCCTTTAGGCACTGGAAGGGGCTCTAAGGTCTCCTGGGAGCCTTCTCTTCTCCAGGCTGGACACCCCCAGCTCACTGTCCACTGCCAGCATTCCTCCCTTCTGTTCCATCAGCAGGGTACACTGTCCTTGGCCCTTCTGTTCTGACCTGGGGCCCTTGCCAAGTCCCATTCCATCCGTGCCTTGGCTTTCCTGACCCCATCCCTACACACCCAATACAGACATCCCATAATGGCCCAGGGCAGCAGCTCCCTGTTGCTGTGTCCAGCACAGCCAAGGACTCTGACAATATTCCTGCCCTATATTTTGCAACTCCAGTATCATTTCCAGTTCTGCTGGGCTTTATTTTCTCCTGCCCCTTTCCAGAACATGGCTATGACTTGGATTCTTTATTCCTCTCTCCCTCTTCTTTTCTCTTGGCCCTTCCCCTCCCTGAGCCAAGGCACAAAGATATCCAAGAGCAATGGAACAGGAGCCCAACGATGCCTGGAGGGTAAGAGGGAAACTCCCTGCCAGGAATCCCCCGGGACTGGTGCAGGGAGAGCTCAGGGGGCTGGGAAGGGAAGGGCTCCATCACCCGCAGGCCTTGGGGAGAGAAAGTGAGGCAGGAGCAGGGAGCTGACAGAGCTCTCCCTTTACATGGGGCTGGGAAACCACGACACCTTCTCCTGTTATAGCCCAGGAAGAGACATTTTCCTCCTCCAGCTGAGACTTCCAGCCCTGGGCAGTGTTACCATGGGCTGTGTGTTGCACTAAAGGAGGTTGATTTTTAACACAGCCCCTTGTGCTCAGACATTCCAGGGTCAGCCTGAGGAAGAGTGAACAGGGAGAGGCACACACAGAGCAGGCTTTGGTTCCCGGCCAAGTACAAACATCCTCTGGTACTTACCTACACTCTCTTCCTTCTAAATTAATTCTGTCCCACCCACTCATCATCTCTTATCACTCGTTATCTCCCTTACCCCCGTTGCACTGGTTTTAAGTGCTCAAATACTGACTGGTTTAGTCTCTTTGTTTAAAAACTTTTCCCTCTCAGATTCAACTAAACATCACAGATCGCTGCCCCCCAGGCAGGGAGATGAGGGGAATCAGAGGGGAAAAAGCAAAACTTGTGGGTTGAGATAAGAACAGTTTAATAATTGAAACAAAGTTAGATATAATTAATAATAATTAAAAAAAATAATGGGAGAGGGGGAGACACAAAACCCAAGACAGACAAGTGCTGGCCAGTACAGTTGTTCACCACCCTCTGACCCCTCCCAGCCCATCCCCCCCAGTACCTATACTCGGAATGACTCTCTGTGCTCTGGAATATCCCTTTGGCCACTCTGGGTCACCTGTCCTGGCCCTGTTCCCTCCCAGCTTCTTGAGCCTCTGCTCACTGGCAGAGCCTGGGAAACTGAAAAGTCCTTGATTTAAAGTAAACACAAACCATCCGTCTGTTATCAACATTCTTCCCATACTGAATCCCAAACACAGCCCTGGACCAGCTGCTGGGCAGAAAATTATCTCAATCCCAGGTGAAACCAGGACATAAAATCTTTCCTGGATTTCTTCCACATGCTCAGTCACACTCAAACACGCTCCTGAAGCTTCAGTCCCATTTCCAGCTGCTGCTCACAGTACCAAAGCCCCTCAGGGGTCCACCCTGGACAGGAACTGGTGCAGCCCCATCCCAGCACTGCCACAGGCTGGTCCCACCTCTGCATCAAACTCATAGATACAGCACTGACAACTTTCTGCATTCTTTGCTGGGTATTTTCTGATACAGTGTTTTGTAGCTGTGGGGACTGGAATTACTTCAAAACAGAATGTAAGAACAAGAGAAAGATAATCCATCCCCTTGATCTCACATTTTAAATCCACAATCTCTTTGTTATAAATAAAAATGGGAAATTCGTGCTCAAATATGTAATATCGAAATATGTACTGAAGTTAAGTTGTAACCAATATTAAAAACGAACAGAACTCTTGCCCAGGGAAAATTGTAGCCTCGACCAGGGACTGATTTGCATCCCAAAAACAGAGCTACAGAGAACAACGACTCATCAAGAAAGAATTAAGCTGGCTCCTGATAATTTACATTTTCAAGGAGAACTTCCCGGCAGAACTGATTAACTATCTACAAAAATCCCCTCCCAGCTCAGGTGTTAACGACCGGATCGGGAACCAAGATATGGAACATCGTGAGCCATAAGATAACATCCTCTGGTGATGAGACATTACTCAGGAACAGGATACGTTTTGTCCACCTCAGTTTCATGAACGGCGTACCTCATGCATATGCTGATTGGCAAAAATAATACCCAAGATCCGGACTTTATGGGATAAACTGTATAAAAGCAAGCTGTTGGAAGTAGTGGGTGTGAACAGAGGGAGGTCTGATGCGATAGAGGTCGGACCTGTGTTCACCCAGTGCCAGTCCCGGGCTTGGCACTGTCTCCTTTTCGATCGTGGCATTGCGTGTTCGAACTCTCGGACACGAAATAAATTTTATACTTATTTTAATTGGGCGTAGATATTTATTACATCTTCATCAACGGCCACATTTTGCCCTACCAGCTCTTCCTTCACTACTCTTAATTAGAACCCTTTCACCTGCATCACTGGCAGGGGGAAAGGGAGAGGAAGGTCTGGGCCCTCCCAGGGCCTAAGGAGGGGGTGGGCAGAGCACAGCAAGGGCCTGGATGTGCCCCCAGCTCCTCCCCACTCCTGTTCCATCACCCACCCATTTCCAGCCCCTTTTCTGAGCCCCCACCAGCTCTGGGGCTGTCCCAGCCTGTCACATCCCACCAGTCTGACCAGTGAGGTCCGGCACAGCCAGCACAGGCCCCCGCTCCTTCCAACCCCCGTGCAGTGGGACCCATTTCCTACTGTGACCCAAAGGGCAGCCCCCCACAGCACCCCCTTGGCTCCCTTCCCTGCAGACCCCTCCTCCATCCACAGTGAACCAGGATCAATCCTGGAACTGGGCCTGCTTGTTTATTTTGGCCCCAACATGTTGGTAAAGGTAAAAGACCCCGCAATTTTGGTTGAAAAAAATCTTTATTCACAGAACATCACATGAATCACGTCCCACCCTTGCTCCTTTATGTATAAAATACTGGTAAAAAGTTTTATTCCAGAGGCAAGTGAATTCCCACAGAGTCCCCTGTTAAGAGAGCAGCTCCTCCCAGAGCTGGAACTCGTGCCACAGTTTGGAAGCAGAAGTGAGGAGTTCAGTGAGGAAGGAAACACCACCGAGCTACAGCAGCAAAGCCTCCAGGGCTCCAGTTTATTTCCTTTGGCAGCGACCACAATCCCACCAGGGCTCCAGCTCATTTCCCACTGCATCCAAAGGGGAGAGGTGGGGCTTGAAGGAACCACTCATGTCCCTGCCATGTCCCACTGCAGTGGAGGCTTTTGGGGTTTCACACAAACCACCTGTGAGCACGGATGCCCTTGGAAATCTCTTTAGACTTCACAGGCACTACAAACATGTTTGATGTCACACATCCTCAAATCCAGTTCCCCAGGTGGTTCCTTCAAGCCCCACGTGTCACCTTTGGATGCCATGGGTAGCATGGGGGAATCAGCCTGTGCAGGGACAAGGAGAAGGCAGAATGAATCAACAGGAAAACATCTATTAAAATGCCAAGCTAGGCTCAGAAACAGAAAAAAAAAATCCAGTTCCAAGTATGTTATGGCTCCTACCGCAGCCCAAAAGGAAAGAGATTGGCCAGAGTCCCACCTTGGTGTAAGATAAACCCTGCTACACCAGGTCACAGCTACAGAAACTTTAAACAATAACAGCCTTAAACTCTAAACCCCAACACTGTAAAATCAAGTGGAACTGGATCAGTTCATCAGAACTGAGATTTGCCAGGGACCCCTTCTAAGTGCTCAGCTGCCCTCTCAAGGGCTGAATCCATCAGATTTCATACCCAAAATAAATTTCAGGCAAATTTGGATTTATGATTTCTATTACAGACACAGCAAGACAGATGCTCCATCACTGCAGGTTCCCTCTTTTCCTTTTAATTCCTTACTCCCTTGGGCTCAAATGAAAACCAGTTCCATGCTTGCTCTGCTACAGTATTTCCTTGGGAAACCTGGACAAATAGGGAACTCCAAGAGCAGGAAACACTCCAGAAGTATCAAACACATGGAGAAGCCCATGGACAGGGGCCACTGGTCATTCTGGGGGTCTGGCTGGGCCCCACCCCAGCTCTGGTCACCAGCATGGCCCTGTCTCATGGCCCACATTCCCTAAAATTCCTTCTAAAATCTTTTCAGTTATTAAAACCCTTTCTTCCAGTTTGCAACAAGCCACATAATGAAAGCAAAGCTCAGTGCAGTGAGGACAGAATGCAGAACTTGTGATTAGTTACTAATCCAGAGACCCACAACCATTCCAGACAGAAAACAAGGAAGGAATTGCCAGCATATCAAGGAATATCCACATCATCTGGATATGACACATCTGTGCCACTGTCAGACATCAGGGAATGCTCCAGACTTGCCACACATTGGGATGGGAATGGATCCGTAGGGTGATTGAAATGGATGATGCCCAAAATCCCAGGATGGCCCCTCTACCAGACATCCCAGGCTGCAGGGAAAGCATTGCTGGGTTGAGACAAGGATCTCACGGCTCCAGTGTTTCACTGAGACAGGGAATGACCCCAGGGAGACGAGTCCCAGCCAGCAGCACCCCCGGGAGGTGACACGTCCGAGTGTCTTTCACAGTAACTCCCCAGCTGCAAAGGGTACCACAGGGAACACCCTTCCCAAGGATGGGGACGTCACCATCCCAAGGCACAAACTTGAGGAAACTCCCCTGCCCAAGATGATTTTCAGTGCCAGGCCTGTTGTGCTGATCCCACCATTCCTCTGGTGTGAAGAGCCTGTTCCAGCTCTGTGAACAATCCCACACCTCCAGGGAGTACAGGGGGACTCACCTGCTGCATCCACTCACAAGTTCCAGCTCCAGAGCCCCAAACCCAACCAGCACCTCAGGAAATGAATGCAGCTCCCCAAACCTCTGTGCTTCAGCATTAGAAATGTCAGTTCTGGAGGCTGGATTTAGCAGGAGGCCCAGGGAGATGCCACAGGCCCGACGTGCATCCCAGTGGAAGCAGGAGGGAGCACAGCATGTGGCATCCCCTGGGAAGCAGCAGGGCAGAGAGAGGTACCAGAACATTCCCTCAGAGGAGCAGAGCAGCATTTCAGCCTAGAGAGATCTGTGTGTGAAGTTAACTGAGGTTATAACCGTGCTCTAAGACTCTTCCCCACACATCCTCCTCCTCCTCCAAGCAAATGGAACCGCAGATGGGAGCCCTTCACCTCCCAACTCTTTTTGCACACTCAGTCCCACAGGCTGAACTCAGGCCCGTGAACACTGTGAAATTCTCTGTGCCAAGTGCAGGGGTCAGGTCAGTGCTGGCCAGCACAGGAAAGACTCGCTGCATGCTACGCTGTGCCTTTGCATCCTCCCATCCCTGTGTGCCCAAAGGGACATTCCTGCCTTGCTACAGCTGGGCACAATGTTCACTTCTGCTTCCTGTTAACCAGACCGTTAAACCTGCAGGCTTGAGGTGAGACCAGTAAAGGCCAGGGGTTATTTTCACAGGGCCATTCTCAAGCACAGCGTCCCCAGACACATCCATTTCCCGACGTGCTTTCCATGTGACACTGTCCGAGTGGGATTTGTAAACTCTCAAGTCCACGGGAAGGGCTCATCCAAAGCAGCACCCAGAGGAAAGTCAGTCCTGGAGACAGTCCTCTTGCAGGAGCTGAGCAGCTCACGTCAGGTACTGCACGACGAGGAACATGATGAGGCAGGTCACGGCCATCCCCCCCAGCATGAGGAACTTGTCCTGGAAGGCGCGTTTCTCGATCAGCCGCATCACCGTGTTGGACAGGCCCAGCATGTTGGCAACGTCCAGGATCTTCTTGTGAGTGCCCTGAGGACAACAACACAGCAGAGACACAATTACCCTCGTGCTCTGAGCCTTCTTATTCCACATCCACGCATATTTCATCATGGGTGGTGAGTGATGGATTCTACTCCATGGAACTTCTCTCAGCCAACCATCCCTACCATTCCACAGGACGTGGCCACAGGCCCCTGGAAACAACTGATGTTTGGACTAGTTAATTCATACACATGAACAGGAACGTGGTTAAAGACACAAAACAATCTGTCTGGACAGAGACAAGATAAAAAGTGTCTCAGAAAAATGCACTCCCTAAGCAGGAATAAGGGTTTTCCTGGTCCTGTTCCAGTCACAGTCTAAAAAGAACTTCAAGCTCTGACCAGGCAAGGTTTTGTGCAGAGCTCCCCTTGCCAAAGTACAGTTCATACCAACAGAGACTGAGGAGGTCCAGACACTTGCAAGGTAAATGGCAGAAAAGAGGAAGATAAATGTGTAATTAATGCCATTTCCTGAAACCCTTCCACAGAAAAGTGCAGGTGCTAGAGGCAGGACACTTGGAATTGGGAACGTGGATCCCATGATTACATCAGCAGCAGGGACACAACAGGAATCCTCCTGCTTTATTTCAGGGCAGTGGTTGGAGGAGACAGTATGAAATACAGGCACAGGGACGTGCTCCAGGCACAGGTCAGGGTGGGATATTGTCCTGAGAGGGGAGAAGGGAGAGGACTCAGGGCTGCAGAGTCCCGACGGCACAGGAGGTGAGAAGGACCCTTCCAGGAAAGCTGGACACACTGACCCACCTGTGGGCAGGCAGAGCACTGAGCCACAGCCAGACACCAGCCAGGACCCTCCTCACACCCAGGTGTGCTCAGGGCAACTGCCAGGAGGGGCCCTGCCACACCAGGGACAGTGGACAGTCCCTCACGGTGACATCCCTGACACAACACAGGATACTGTAACACTGGGTTCATCTCTGAGCCAGGTCAACAGCACAGATTCCCATCACTGTGCTGAATTCCATGCTTTGACTTTGAAATAAAATCTTTAGCCTCCCTTCTTCAGTCCACATTATCTTTGGTCTCAAAAGAGTGAAAATGTGAAAATTGGGAACTGTTTTGAGTATAAACTTGACTCAAGATCAGGAAGGCTCTCCAAGGACAGAATTTAGATCAACTATCTTAGACCCACATGCAAAAGTTTCTCAGTCCATAAAACACAGATTTGCAATGCCAAACTACATCATCAGTGTCTTGTGTTCAAGGCAGTTTAGGCCCTTCACTGGTCAGGTTGTGTCTCTGCTAGTTCCACATAATCTGTTTTCTCCATTTCCCACACCTCTCATTAACCTCTTCTGCACTGCTCTCAGGCTCAGCACCTTCCTGTCTGCAGAATCCTTTCACACTGCTTCAGAACAAAACCAAACCTTGATGGGAGAACAGAAACAAAATATGAAGCTTTAAAATGAAAGCAAATAATAGAAAGGGAAAATACTTCAATTCTTGCAGTCATGGAACAGTGAAATTGTACAACCGGACCATTCTGGGAATACTCATTCCATACTTATACCCAAAATCCACAAAGTTACAGAGAATAAAGCTATAAAAGTCCAGAGAAGAGACACAAGGGTGGGGAAGGGTCTGGAGGGGCCACACAAGGAGCAGCTGAGGTCACTTGTTCAGCTGGAGCAGAGGAGACTGAGGGCAGAGCTCAGTGGGGGCTGCAGCTCCAATCTCTGCTCTGTGACATGGACAGGACCACAGGGAACAGCTGGAGCTGGGCCAGGGGGATTTGGGATGGAGATCAGGGAAAGGATCTTCCTGCAGTGGGTGTTTGGACACTGCCCAGGCTCCCCAGGGAATGGTCCCGGCCCCGAGGCTGCCAGAGCTCCAGGAGCGTTTGGACAGCGCTGCCAGGGATGCCCAGGGTGGGGGTGTTGGGGGGGTCTGTGCAGGGCCAGGAGTTGGACCAGTGATCCTTGGCAGGCCCTTCCAATGTGGGATCTTCCATGATTCCACATTAACCCATTTCTCTTTGTAAGCTGTCTCTACAGCAGCTGCTTCTGCCAGATGTTCTCAGTGTAAGAAAAACTGAGTAAGGGGAAAAGGAACATGAACAGACATTTCCTCACCTGCGAGGGAGAAGCAACATCCCCCAGGAACACGATGGCCCCAAAAGCACAGACACCGTGTGTATGAGCAGCCATGGACAGACACCCAGCAAAAGCAGCCATGCAGGACTGGTGCTGCTACAAGAAACAGCATTTCCTGATCTCTGCAGGGCTCCTCTGTGGCACTGGCCAGCTGTGGTTGAGCTCTCCTGATCTGTGATGGGATGCACCTCCTTCTCTGGGACCCTCCAGAATCCATGTGCTTCATCCAGTCCCTCTTCAGAGATTACCTTGGATCAGTGATATCCCAGCTTGGAGAATCAACTCCAACTCCCTGTGTGCAGCACAGGAACACTGATGATTGGATGCCCCAGGGCAATGTGATCAGCCACCAAAGCAACCCAGTGCTCAACACCGGGGACAAATGTCTACAATCCTCTCAGGGATGCAGGAACTTCAAGGAAGGTGCTCTTTCCAAAAAGCATTCACAAACCCCAGTCCTCTCCCAGCACTAGTAACGAGTCCTTCCAGCCCTTTCCTCACGAGCTGGCAGCAGAACCCCTCCCTCTCCCCACCAGTCCTGTGGCCAGACTGCTCAGCAACACCATTCCTCTGCAATGAGCACTGAACTGCCCACTGAGTTTCCTTCAAGGTTTTTCTAGTGATGGACCTTGTCTTAAAACAAATCCATATTCACCAGGTCAGTGGACAAGTGACCAGAACCAAGAAGCTGAACCTCATCTCGGAAAGAACTCGGCTTTAAACTCTGCTTTAATGTCTGTGTGTAACATCTGTGGGTGCAGGGCCTGGTCACCAGACTGGGGAGCAGAAACGGAGCTGCAGCCCTGCTTTGGACCCTGTGCTGGTTCTGTGCAGGGCTCAGGGAACAGCAGGCAGCCTGGAGCCCTGGGATCAGGGCAGCAAAGTGCCTGTGCACACCCAGCTCAGCTTCCCGTGTGCCAGCTGGAGTACAGACCAGGCTTGCACTGCCTGCCACAGCATGGAGCTGCAGGTGTGATAGACCTGACCAAATCTGGGATTTATGTCACTAAAAATGCCTAAATCTGGCAAATACATCCCAAAACAAAGCAGTGTCACAAAACTGACAACAGTGGTTACCCCCATCAGAAGATGGATACAACAGACAGGCATTTCCCTACATTTTTCAAAAGTCCAGTTTCTCCCCACACGCTTCTTATTAAAAAGTTTTCTGTATCCTTGAGCTTTTCACTCAAAATTTAATATCACTTTGAGCATTCTGTAAAATAAAAGACAAATACTTGCTATGAAGAGACATGCAGCAATGCAGCTGTTACCACCAGGAAAGGAGGGACTGTTGAGGTGCATTATCTTTATTACTAATCTTAACCACAAGTGCTCTACACCAACTTTGTGGCTGCTCTGAGGGATGTTCATCTGAACCAACACCTCCCTGGCCAGCCAGCTACTGCCCCTCCTGAACCTGAACTAAAAAACAACAATCAACCAAAGAAAAACAAACATAATGGAATAAAACATAACACTCAGCACTCCAGATGCTGCCCTGCAGGTGAAGGCCAGCCAGCCCCAAGAGATCTCAAAGGCATTACTAACAGGATGATAAAATGTAAAGATTTCAGGTTGTTTAAATGAATTTTGGGCCTTTCCAGCATCCTCAGCTCGGAGCAATGTACTGAAACAACACATATATTGATTTTACTTAGCCTGATCAGCATAAACACAGAAAAAACGTGGGGTCTTTCTGGTAAAAAATGATGCCCCCACCTTTAATGTGACTCTCTGGTCCCTCAGGCCCTGCAGGATGTTGGTGCCACTGCCAATAAGCTCATCCATGCCTCGGTGGGCACTCTGCAGGGATTCATTAAACTGCAAGGTTTCGTCGATCGGGATGGTGGTGTCAGAGTCCTGTGGGGAAAGCAGGGACTCGGTTACCTGCTCGCTCAGAAACACAACATGCACCAGCAGACACTGCAAAAACCCGACAGGACTTGGAGGACTGTGCCTAAACATTTTTTTTTCATAATGATTTTAAATACAACGTTGATAATTGAGTGAAAAGAGTCATTTAGAGAAGACAGGGAGGAAGCCAAAAGGCAAAGCTGAGCAGCTGCTCAACTGCAATGAGATCTCAAGGATGAAAAGAGCAAAAGCAGAGAATTTTTATACTCAGTAGGAGAGGGTACTGCAAGAGAGAACATCAAAGCTAACAGAAGGTGTTTAACAAGGTGTTAAACACCAAGAAGGTGCTTAGTCATTGATCGCTGCAAGTGAAAGACTTGTGGAAGATTTCACACCACATTTCTCAGCAACAAAAGGCCTGAAAAGCAAAATGTTTGGAGATGACATTCTAAACATTTACAAAATAGTGCAAATTTCTGGTAGTGAGGGCAAACAGACATGGGCCTGGTTCCCTGAGCTCTGGCTCACTCATCACCCAGGGACCTTATTTAAAAAAAAAATTATTAAAAATTAGTATTTTTCAAGTTTTTCCAGAAAATATGCATTCACTCACTAGGAACTAGGAAACTTGAAATGAAAACAACAGGGTAAAACTCTAATCTGGACTGCACAAGAGGGCAGGGATGGGACCACCCCTGTCGGCCAAAGGCCTCCAGGTCGCTGTTTTCTGGACACCACTCCTTCCAGAGGGGCAAGGAAATGGCTCACTGCTCCCACATGGTTTAGAGCAGGAACTGGGATACTGCTAAGGGGGAAGTGTTGGGAACACTGATCACCTGCTCCAGGTACTCAGAACAAGAACCACCCAAAGGCAGAACTCAGTCAGAGATGGTGAACACCCTCCATGTGCCCAGCAGCTGCAGGTGACACACAGAGACAGCAGAATGTGCTCTGAACAGACTCTTTGGTAAAAACCCCAAATGTTCACCTGAAAATGCCACGTAGGACCCAGGGTCTGGTGTTGCCCTGCCTGGGCAGGGGTCCTGCTCACTGTGGAAGAAGGAAGAATCAGGGACAGAGCTCTCAGAGGCCCTGGATGAAGGGGCTGTGGCAGAACACACAACCCTGGCCCACTGTGAACGCAGCACCAAGGCTCACACGAGTCTCTGAGCAGAAGCACTTGGATTTCCATGGGAATGGCTCTTATTCCAGATATTTAATAACCTCCAAACCAGCAGATTCCATTTCTGTACAAGGTTTTTTTTTATCCACCATAAGGCAGCAATAGAGCAGTAGATTTGTGACCCTCCCCTCCCAAGGAGATGAGATGGCACCAGAGCTCTGTTTTGCTGCTTGTGATTTTCTCCAGGTACAAGGAAAGGCTTTAAAGATAAAGACCATTTATAACCCTGAATTAAGCAAACTGTTCTCAACACTGCTACAAGCTTCAAAAAGCTGTTCTGGATGTTCCACTGATTCACTCACACACTCAGCTGACATCTCTGATAGAATAGGGGAGTACATGAATAGGAACTGTGTAAACCTGTAACCAAGAGAGGCTGATAACTGACAAATAAATCATCATTTTCCTATTAAAGGATCATTTTAAAGCCACATTTTTGTAGCAAGCTAAAAAGAAATACAAAATAATTGCGTCTTTTTTCATCTGCGATACCTTTCAACATCTGAAGGATAAAATAAGCCATTTGCTCTATATTTTGCACCTGTAAGTCTGCTACTGCTCTTTAAATCTGTTCCACTTACACACCTTTTGTTTCTGAACAGCAAATTTTCCTGTAGGAAAACCTGTCTCTACTTGCAAGGAAACACCACAGTGTTTAAAAACAACAAATTGCAGTGCTCCTTTCAAGCCTTGTTTATAATTCTGAAATAGCCAACAAAATACCAGACACTATCTTTCTGGCAGGCTTTGAGAAATGCGTCGAACTGCCCAAACCTCACTTAATTAGGACTGCACACATTCTTTCTTTCTTGCCCTGACAGTGACTGACAACACAGATAATGAACATTAGGTGAGATGCCTTTAAAAAGGGAAAAAAAAAAGGTTGGGGTTTTTTTTTAATTAAAGAATAGTATAAAAAAAACCCCAACAACAACAAAAAGACCAACTTTCTAGTTGCAGAAAATTAAAATCTGAAAGCAAAGCTGCATTATTCAGAGCAAAATTCCTCCAGGAATCTGCACTGGGGGGACTTCCCAATGCAGGAACTAAGAATTAACAAGAACAGGTGGAATACATTCATGTTATTACAAACTTTTGACTCATTTCCAGGCAAAAACCAGGGCTTCGTCCCAGCTGTGTGATTTGTGTTCGGCTAAATTGAAGTTTGCTGACACCTGCTGCCAGTGGCTGTGTAAAGTGAGGCTTTTCACAGCTCTCAGGATTTGGCAGATATTTAACACAAACCCAAGCTAAATGTACACTTTGGTACCTACCTCGCTGACCCTTTTACAACTGCTGTGTAAATCCAGGTGGAACTGCACTGGATAAAACAGGAGCAGCAGCTTCTGGAGCCTTTGCCTGCTGCCTTAAGAGCCCAGCTTTTCCTCACGAGAGCTGTACTTAATCCCCACATTTTTTGATTCTCCTCTACCTTTACTCACGCTCACAGCAGCTTCCAACAGTCCTGCTGACATCCTGCCTGACACCCCCCTGATGGATTTGAGCTGCTGGAGCACAGAGAGCCCAAGCAGAGATATTTACGTTGGTGGTGAAGGTGCGGGCCAGCAGCTCCTCCCGCTGCCGCTCCTGCTGCTCCCGCAGGTACCGGCGGTGCTGGAAGTTCCTCAGGGCGGTCTGCAGGTGCTGCACGTCGTATTTCAGCTGGTCAACTCGCCTGCAAAGGACCAGCAACATGAAAACACTCTTCTTTTCTGGTGGTTTTTGTGTCAGCAAAGGAGCATCACAAATTAACAGTGACGAATAACAAGGAACGATGGGTTCTACTTCTCTAGAAGATGCAGGGTATTCAACATCAGGCCAAAATTCCACACTTACATCTTCTCTTGTCTCGTTTTTCCACTACACAGGTGATTATTTCACAGGTGATTATTTATTTTAATCAATTATTTAGCCTCCAGGCTAATGACAGAATGTGAAGCAGAACTCCTGAGCTCTCTTGGACATCCTATCCCACGGACTGTCTCCTCAGGAGTTATATAACCATATCTGTTCCTCATTTAACACAGATTTGGGAAGATGGTAGGATTTGTACAGGTTCTATTTTATGACCTCCCTTCACATAAAAGATGAAACTTTCCAGTTTCATTAATTTGCACCATGTTCTTAAGTTTGAGGGTTTATTAAAAGGAGCTCAAAAATTGTCAGTGGGCAATACAAGAGACACCTCAGACATCTCCACTGGGCTGAAACAAATCATGTCCAGAACTCCACTGGCCCTGATTAAATGATTGATAAAGTTTAATGTTTGATTACCAGACTATTCTGACCTAGTGGAAGGTGTGCCTGCCCATGGCAGGGGTTGGAACCGATCTTTAAGGCCCCTTCCAACCCAAACCATTCCAGGATTCTATAAAGAAATCAATGAGTATTTCAGATACTGACCTCTTTCTTTAATACAGGTGACAAGAAATCCACCCCTACTATCTACAATAGGATTTTGGACTAGACATTAATAACTGAGTCACAGAATTAATTAAGAACAGCAAGTCCTGATGTTTGTGGTCCAAGCTCTTGCTCAAACTTCACTTCAGAAAGCTCTTTGTTTCAGTCACCAACAGCTTGGAAAATGGCCCAGAAAAAAATGACACCAGCTGAAGGAATTTTACTCTCTACCTCCACAAATGCCATTAAGAGCAAGTGAGAGAGAGAGCATCCAAGTGCATATTCTGCTCATCTGAGAACAAAGCCATGAATCCAGCTGCATCACCAGTCTGACTTGATGATCTTTGAGGCTTTTTCCAACCTTAATGAGTCTCCTCATCCTGTGGTTAAACAGAGGACAGCAATTTTGCCTCTGTGCCTCAATTTTGCTATTGTAGAGCACAGAGATAAGTTATGCAAAATATAAAGATTTCACACAAATCAAAAGGCAAAGGGCTTCAATAAATTTAATTAAAATAATTACAAAGACTACCCTGCACAATCAAAGCAAAGCAGTGAACTCACAGCTTGGCATTCTGCCTCTTGTTGGGAGGTTCTTTGCTGGACAGGATTTCCAGACGTTCCAAGTTGCTGAATATGTTGTCTATTCTTGCCTGAATCTCATTTTCTACCACTGCAAGGAAATAAAAACAGAATTAAAGAACTGCAATCTGATGAAGGTAAAAGATCAAAAGCATTCAAAGCAGTATGTAAAACCTGACAGTCACAAATCCTTACTGGATGAAAATAATCAGGTAACTGAGCACTATAAATATGAAATGTCACTTCTTTAGCTCAGTAATTTGACACTCTCATCTTTCCCTCCTGCTCTGAGAAGGAAGCTAGGAAAGCCCCTGCTCTTTCCATACATCTGAGCCTGTTTCCCCATCAGGTCCATGAATCAGGACTTCAAGCTCCCTGCAGCCCCCTTCCTGCTCCCTCAGCAGGATTTGCTCTCACAAGAACACAGAGAAGCATCATCAACCACTTGATAACTACTCCACATATCAGGACTTCCCAGAAAACCACATCCAGCAGTCTGGGAAGTATGGCATTGCAGGAGGAGTGGTATAACCACCACAAAAACCACAGCCTGGATTAGTAAGCCATTATTTTTTGATAGGAAATTTATCACGGCCCTTTCTACAGCCCAGACATGCTTCACAAACGTGTTCAAGGTAAGAGAAGTCAGTGAACCTGTGCAGAAATGCATCCAGTCAATGCAGTGTCCTTTCACCTCAGAAGTTCCTGATGAAACCCATTATTAGTGACTCACGCAGGAATTAAGGGTTCAAACACAGGTCCAAAATACACGTGCCAATTCTGCACTGGGGTAAAAAGTCCTGCCACACATATCAGACCATCTTATTATTAGTCATGAGCACAGGGTTATAGTCCAAATCTACTGAGGCAATTTCAGACCTAATGGTTCTACACATTTCCCATAAGCAGGTGGAATTACAGGTTCTGACTCTGCTGCAGCAGCAATTGTCAGGATCATCCTGCTTAAGTTCCTGCCCACAAAATCCCAGCATGTTCCCCAGAAACTGCACTGAGCATCTTTAGGGGAAAGCTGCCAGTCAGTGGATGCTGAGGGGATAACAACACAGCAGGGCAGGCACAGTCACATCTCTCAGCTTTCTGAGCTTCTAACAAACCAGCCCAGAGATGCTCTCAATTTGCAGTTCTGTCCACACCAAGCTGTTCATTAATTCAAGGTGTTCAGAAACCTCCATCCGTGTGGGAGTTTTGATCTGTTTGTGCTGAAGGCCTGCACAGACACCCTGACCATGAGTTCCAAAATGTAACAGCACCGAAAATCTGGCATTCTACCACGGCATTAAAGAAGCATCCACAGCAAGCACTGTCAGTTAAAGGATTATAACAGGAAGATGAGGTAAATTCTTGTCCTGTCTTTTCTGCTCTGCCCTCATACAAAACATCACCTTATTGAAGCTAGACAGTAAAATGATTTCAGAGCATTCCGAATTGGTGATGTGTCTCAGCAGCTGATCACAATGACTCAGGTGCTAAATTGTTCCAATAATGACTGTAAATATGAGAAGGCATAGAAGGTTAAAGATGCAAACTAAATCAACCTCCCTCACTCACTCATTACTTACAGTGCACTGACTCTTTGTCTGAAGTCTCCAGGCGCCCCATGTAAGACTGGACCTCATGGACCTGCCTGTCAGGAGAGAAAGAGAAAATGAACAGAGAAGTCAGTTAACAGCTATAAAATCACTTCTCAGTACCTCACTTTTCAGCTTCTTTTCTGAAATGTACTTTTTAGAACAGCACAGGAATCAGCAACAGGGTGTTCGAGCAGACAGCCCATCCCTGACCACCAGCCCAGGTCCTCAGCAGGAAGCAAGCTGTGCTCTCACTTCATACCTACAAAGTAACTTATTTAAAAACAGAAATCAACGTGAAGATTATGAAAAGCACAGAACAACTCTTCTACAAGAAACAGCTGTTCAGTCTGGTCTGGAGATGGTAGTGGGGAGACATCCAAGAGGAAAAGATGAATAAGGAATGATTTTCACTCTCAACAACATGTGAATTCACAGGTATCAAGTGAAATCAAAAGCTTGTAATTATAAGAAAAAAGTACTGTTGCTGGACAAGCAGTGGCAAAGGAAAACAAAAGAAAAAAAAATACTGATGGTTGTTCAATTGTTCTGGAGCTGGATGGGCTTTAAGGTCCCTTCCAACCTGAACCACTTGATGATCACAAAATAAGGCACTACAGAAATGGGAACAGGACAAGATCATTCCCCATATCCATAACAGCTGCTGTCACGTTCCTGCACTTCCAGGCCTCCAGCAGGACGTCCTGCTCTTCCCTACAGGGTCGCTCTGTATCATTATTCAAGGTATAGAAAGGATGATTCAATACAAGATCTAACTCAAGTCTCTCACCACCCCACCTCCCTTAACAGAGCTCTACAAAGAAGCAAATTACCATGGAAGTTCAGAATATTTGATTAACTGCGTCCTTTGGCCCCTTTCCCGTGAGTTATTCCACATGTAGTAATAACAGAACCGCGAGATTTTTTGCCTTATTTTGCAATTCCCACACCACTCCTCTCCTCTCAGACCGGCACTATCTGTGAAATGTGGGATTTATCCTCAAGGAGCCACACGCCTCCAGAGGTGGTTTAAACTGCGGCAGCCGGACCCCTCAAACCCTGCTGCCGCAGAAATCCTTATAAGCGGGCATGCTTTAAATAAATCTACATCAACAAACGGGAATCATCGCCGAGCCCTCGGGGCTGACGTGGCACACGCGGCTCGGGGTTCTGCTCCCCCCACGGCCCCGCTCCGGGATGGGGTTTTATGGGGGAAACGCTTTTAGAGAGCGCTGAGATCTGTGGGGTGTGGGCCCTGGGCTCCCGCACACCCGGCCCGGCCCGGCCCGCGCTCCTCACACACCGCGGCCTCACACACCCGGTCTGCGGGCACAGCCCCGCACTGCCCCCGATCCCTCACACACCCGGTCTGCGGGGACCGCCCCGCACTGCCCCCCCTCCCCCC
>VXAD01006400.1:50125-107759 GCA_013399195.1 Dicrurus megarhynchus | reverse complement strand
GCTCGGGCGGCCCTTCCCACACAAATCATTTCGTGACTCCCTCCGTTCGTAGCAGGGAAATAGCGGCTGCAGCTTCCCGGCGCCGTCAGCGAAGGTGGTGTCAGCTGCGAGAGCCGCCTGGGATCGGAACTGCATCCCCTACACGGGAGCATGGAATTGTTGCATGGTACAGTCCCACCCGTGCCATGGGCAGGGACACCTCCCACTGTCCCAGGTTGCTCCAGGCCCCGTCCAGCCTGGCCATGGACACTTCCAGGGATCCAGGAGCAGCCGCAGCTGCTCCGGGCACCCTGTGCCAGGGCCTGCCCACCCTCACAGGGAACAATTCCTTCCCAATATCCCTTCCATCCCTGCCCTCTGGCAGTGGGAAGCCATTCCCTGGGTCCTGTCCCTCCACGCCTTGTCCCCAGTCCCTCTCCAGCTCTCCTGGAGCCCCTTTGGGCCCTGGAAGGGGCTCTGAGGTCTCCCTGGAGATCTCTTCTCCAGGTGAGCACCCCCAGCTCTCCCAGCCTGGCTCCATGGCAGAGGGGCTCCAGCCCTCAGAGCATCTCCGTGGCCTCCTCCCCTGAGCAGCTCCACATCCTGATGCCAAGGAGGGGCTGGACACAGCCCCAGAGGTCAGGTCACCTCTAGAAGTCCAGGTGACCAACACACCTGGAGATGCAGATACCAAGCAGATGCCTCCTTCCCCGTAGGATGAATCCTTCATCGAGGTATCCCTTCTAAAACAGCTCTTCCTGCTCTTTCATCATCATTACACCTGTCCTGCACCATGCCTTGCTGTCCCATTCAGTGTTTCATTGCCAGAGAACTGCCTTCACTTCACAGGTTTGTTCGCACATGATCACGGCCAGTTTAGAGTGTCCATGTTGCAAATAGTTTTGCTTTCTTAATAATCCTGTTTTTTCTCCCTGCTTAGAGGTGCACTAAATTCTCTCCAGCAGGATGTCACCCATTCATGGTGGAGCTGCAGGTTCCTGTCCTATCTCACAAAGATTTGCTTTGGGGCTCGATGAGAGACTGCTTTTCAGTTCACTCTTCATTGTTTGGAGCAGATAACCCACCACAGTCGAAGCCACAACTCTTCCTTGTGTGTACTGGGCTACAAAACCCAGTATCTTTATGGTCAGAGTCTGCTGAGCCACCTGAACTCCTGTCACCTTTTAACTTCATGGGAAAAGCAAGGAGAAGGTGGATTATAAAAAAAAAAATGGGGGCAGGTATAGCCCAGTTAGTCAGGGCAGCAGGATGTCAGAGGCACAGGTACCACCACTGACTGATTAAAAAGCTCACGTTGGGACCATGACTCTGTCTTGTCACTGTGGTTTAATGCAAAATAGTTCTTGTCAACAAATGTAACTTCATGCTAGTAAGAGCTTGATTGGGAAAAATCAGGAAAAGCTTGTGTTCTGTAAAGCATTCAACTCTACCACAAGATCAGCCATTAAAAAGTCTGTAGCCTTTGTCCTCATGGCCCGGACAAGCACTCAGCTCTCTCCTTCTCCACTGTTTCTTCCCTCTAATAAACGTTTTCATTTTTCACTTGTTCCTCAGGCTTTGAATTCCCCTGATGTTGAGCTGATTCTGCCCTTTTCTGGGTGTGTGCTGCCTGTCCCACCTCTGGTGTGAAGGGAAACCTGCTTTATCGACGAGAATAATGTCTTAAACTGGGTCCATCCTAATAAAATCCTCTAATACAGTTGAATAAAATACAATTATTTAAATCCTAAACTTTCTTCAGCAACCTCAGCCTTGTCCTACACTTCACTTAGGCAAAACCTAAATAACTGTGCAGCAAAAATTCAGGCTACTGAAGGATGACAAATGTTGGAGGAAAAGTGAGAAACTATTTTCAGAGGTGGGGAAGCTGAAGGCAGACACCTCCTGCTGTGAGACTGGACAAATTGGGAAACCTGGAGGCTGGAACAGTCTCCAAAATGTTGGGTTCTTTCTGTTGTTGCTCATTTGCAGTTCAGGGTGAGCACCTGAAGAATGCAGCCTTGTCACAGGAGAACATGTCCCTGAGCATCACACAGATATAAAAGAGGGAAACAACAACACATCTTTAATTAATGAGAGATTCTGCCCCTGTGGGTCCATCTCTTGCGTCTCAGATGATGCATCAAACTTAGTCTGCCCTGCCCTGCCATGCAGCCAGCCAGGCCTCTGGCAAGAGATTATCCCCTGGATGTCAAGCAGCAGCTCAAGCCCCAGAAATCACATCAGCCCAAGGATAAACAGCATATCAACAAAACCATTAACTGCAGCAGTAACAAGCACATCGCTCCCCGTCCTTTGCTCTCCCTTCCCTGAGCCATTAGACCCCAGTTTCAAACACTTTCTGGAAATAGGCTGAATGGAAATAGACCCTGGGATTTCCCTCCTGGCCAGGGTTGTGAGAGGTATCACAGGAGCCCTGATGAAATGGCAAGCACTGAAATACAAGAACAGATTTCTGTTCTTTTGTGAAGAAATTGATTTTTGCCAGAAACAACATGCTGCAACCCAGCGTCTGTTCTTGTTAGACTTCAAGTCCTTCCAGGAGGAGTCCTTCAGCAAATTGGCTCATTTAGACACAACAGCCAGGAGCATGGAGAGGAAAAAAAGGGTTTTGTTCAAGGAAAGCCTCTGTATTGTAAACAGGATAAAAGGGGATGGAAAAGAGTCACTTATCACTGTCTCTCATGTCCCCAGGTCATTCCTGTGTAACATCTACTGGAGAAAAAGGAATTCATATTCCCTGCTCTCCCAGAAACCCAGCTGGGGGATTTTCTCTATCACACAATCTCCAGACCCCATGTGCATTCAGCAGCAGCTTTCAAACCCCATTGCTGTGTTCCCCATTGCTCTCCTCTGCCTTGTGAGGCCTGGCAGCACCCAAGGGAGAGCTGGATCCTCACAGGGTCTCCTTCGCTCTGCCTGCACCAGCCTCTGTCCCCCTCAGAGCCATGGGACTTGGGGCTCTCTCCAAAAACACTGATGCTCTGTTTAATACCGGACTCCGATAACGCCTCTCTCCCTGTTTCTCTGAGCACGATCCCATCAGGCACAGAAAACTCTCTGCCCCCCTCTCTCTTTCTCTTCCCCCTCCCTCTCTTTTTGGGGCACTCTTTGCATGCTTTGCTGATACAAATAACTGTGGCTTTCAAAACAAAGGAGTGCCGAACCCCAGGGCATTCCGTCCGAGAGAGACGTTTGGATGAGTGCTTGATGGAGACTCCTCTGAGTCCAGCTGCAGGCCCTGGGCTGTGTGTCCCAGCTCTGACAGGCTCCCGGACACAAGGCAGACCTCACAGCGCGCCTCTCAGCACTTCCAGCCCGGGGAAGGGGGCAAAACAAGAAGGGGAGACATGACAAGAATGTTGGAGACTCATCTATCAAATTTCTCGGGCTCTTGGGTGATGTGCTGGACCCAGGTCTCCCTGGGCAAGGAGCTTTTTAAAGACACATTGCACCTTTCTGTTCATCTTCCCAAATTAAGAACGTTTCTGCACGACTGTCACAATCAGCTTTGAGACTGATCGGTGGCCGTGAGAGTCACAAACGCTCAGACCATCATTCCCTTATGCATAAATATCCCAGGGATATGGCAAGGATGGGGAAGGCCAGCCCAAGGGATGAGGGAGTCAAGGAGCATCTCTGTGATTCTGCCTTCTGTAATGATGCCAGGGAAATATGGCAGAAACAGAAATAGGAATTGGAATAGAAGGAAAAATAAAAATATACCCAGTGGTGAGGAACCCTGCAGCATCCCCCAGCCTGAGGGACCTTCGAGACACAAATGGCTGGATGTTTGGAGAATATCCTGGGCAAGCGTATTTTCTTCATGCTTTCATCCTTCCCTGGTGGCAGCCACACGGGGCTGCTGGAGGTGAAATACTGACCTTGATGGATTTTTGGTGCAGGCACTGCATGGCTCCGTTGGTAGCCCCACGCCTCCACTGCACTATAAATGTTATATTATCATAATAATGATTAAACACGACTCAGTTCTCCATGCAGGACTGAGTTCCTCGTGCCTTTTCCCTGCTGATCGCACCTGTTTGACCTTATAAATGAAATTCAGGAATCAGGAGCAGAGAGCTTCCTCCAACAGAGCCAAGGAGGCAGAAGGGGCAAGAAACAGCATTGCCTTCCCCAGACAGTGAACAAATGAAATTCCAATAATCCTGCCAATACTCTTTACTTTTGCCCAGCATCAGGAACCTGTTAGGAGTCTCAGCTGCCTTCAACTGAAATGGCATTCCCCCTCAATTCCAAATCCCACAGAAATCTGAGTTTCACCCTTAAAAGCTCTGGCTTTGAAAATCTTTTGAATTTATTTACTGGGCAGCCCTGTTTGATACATAAATGTATTAGGGCAGATTCCGTCTGTGCACTATTAACCCTGGATTGGATGCATAATGTAACACTTACATAGGAAAATCTTAAAACCTGTGAGCAAAACCATGTGCCATTATCCTGATTTTTACAGGGGTCAGTTCCCTGACAGTCAGTCTCTCTAAAACGTGTCAGGTTAAGAATTCCATCGGAACTAGACAACATCATCAGCTGCTTTGGCAAATTTTAGGGGCAGATCTTTTATATTCTCTTTCCCACTGAATAAACAGCCATTTCCTGGGTCTAATTTTGGCAAACCAATCCGGATAACTGGAGCTCATTAGCTTAATAGGTTAATGCTGAACTGCTTCCCAAGTCAAATCTGGGTGTCAATCTGCCTCGTACTCCCATTTTGTCAATATGGGGGATCTTAAAATGAAAGAAAAAAAAAAAAAAAAAGGTGAAAATCAATTTCATCTGCATTTCATCCACAGGGTAATCCAGGCATGAGGAGCTGGCTGTGCCGGGTCCCTCTCCCTGTGTCTCCCCGGCTGGACGGGATGCTGCAGGGGCTGTGCTCTGTTTGTTGTTAAAGCAGCCTGACACAAAGAGGCCCCGGGAGCTGCAGGCACCCACAGGATGGATGTCGTCTCCTGTCAATCCAGCCCGAGTCCCCCAAGAGGGAAAATGGGATTGTCTGCAGTGGCGAGAGGGAGAGTTTTCTCAAGAATGCCATAGAGGAATTTTCCTAAAACCTTCCCTGGTAATCTGAACAAAACCTTCCCAAGGCTCTTGTGTTAATGGAGACCAGGAGAAAGTGTGGGGACTGGATGGAGGCATAAAACATGGAATTCGCCATTCAGTCCAGCCTGGCAGATCCTGTGCCAGAGTCACAGAATTGTGGAATCATGGAATGGTTTGGGTGGGAGGGGACCTAAAAGCCCATCCATTCCCACCCCCTGCCATGGGCAGGGACACCTCCCACTGTCCCAGGTTGCTCCAAGCCCCATCCAACCTGGCCTTGGACACTTCCAGGGATCCAGGGGCAGCCACAGCTTCTCTGGGCAACTACAGTGAGCCAGCCTGGTGTTGCTCAGTGTAACCACAGCAGGGTGGTGCTTTCCAGGCCGTTTCCCAATGCCCAGGTAAGTCAGGTGCTCTGTGAGAGGGGTCCCAGGAGTTTCTGATAGCCCAGGAAGCTCTGGACTGCAGTGGCACTCAGGAATGCACAGCACAGTTGGGGACAAGGATCCCTTTGGAGGGGTTCTCCTTACCAAGCTTGCACATGGTACCCAACACACCCCACTGAAGAGAAAATCCAGCTCTAGCACTGACTCTCCTGGTGCTTTTACAAACTTTTTCCTCAGGAATTCAATTTTGCCATCTTCTCACAAGATGGTTTTGGTACCTGTGGGTAACACGAACCATATATTTCCTTGGGGCTGGAAAACACCTGCCAAGGGACGAAGAGGCAGATTGTGTCTCATTATAGTCCCTAAGACTGAGGCTCCCATCAGAGGCTGAGGAGCATTGTTGGCAGTGGTTTGGCTCAGCCTCCTCAGCAGCAGGGCTGCAGCAGGCACTACTGCCCCACCTGGAGCTGCACGTCTCCTCGGACGTGAGGTCTCTCCTTGCTGCCGTGGCATTTCCCCACCTGCCGCGATGTCTGCAGGGCCAGGGACGGTGCCGCAGCGGGGGCTGGGAGTGTGCCTGTGTTGGAGATCTTATCTCCGGTGATTAGCTGGCCCCGCTGCACTGCTCCTGCTATCCTGAGCCATCTGTCAATTTGCTGCTTCTATTTCAAATTCAGAGAAGGGTTTGTTTTCCCCTAAAGCTTATCTGCTTTTTCTGACCAGACTAAATGGTCTAATCACAAAAAAATCTACCTCCAGCAGCCAGCCTTGCACCTCTTACCTCACACGTCAGACTCCTCCCAGGTCCAGTTGCATTGCCCACTTCAGTCACCGATTCCACTGGCAGCAGGGTTTTATCTGCCCCACTACAAGGCAGGTGGGTTTAACACCAAATGAAATCTGCAAAATTACATCTACCACTCTTCCCTGTTTTAATGAAATGCATTTCCTTTATTGCTACTTCAAGTTTGCCAACACTGTCCCACTGCCCCAAGCACGAGGATGCAGCAGCTGGGGACATGAGAGGTGGCACAGGAGCTCCAGGATTTATTGCTCTCCCCAAGTGTTTTGGATTATCCCATAATCACTTTAGTCCCTGGTAAACCAGTGTGTGCTCAGCCTACTCAGGTGTGCTCACCTCCCTGCCCATAGCCATGGCAGCTCCACTGACAGCAAAGTGACCATGCATCATGAGGAGATTAATTTTTTTTAACATAGTCCTTATAATTTTTTCGTCTTAGTTTTGGAAAAATATCAGGAATTCAAGAACACTCTCTGTTGGCCACATCCACCACTGAATTGGCTATAGGTTACTATCCTTGTGGATCTGAATTTTCCAAGATAAAAATTTAACTCCTGCTGGATGATTTGATGAATTGTAAAAAACATATAATATTATAAAATTATATGCTATAATTATGTTATTGTAGAATATCATAAATGTGTGTTGGTAATCGGCACTCACAGCTTCTCCCTACCTGTTCAGTCACAGATTTTTCTGCATCCCTTCCCTGCAGCCTCCAAACCAAGTAAGACCTTTGTTCACAGCAAATGATGCAAAATCAGCCCATCTCCACTGATGGCAAAAGACCTTGGTGCATTTCCACCTGCCAATACCCTTTTCCCAGTGTCCATAGCACGAGCTGGTTGGGAGAACCACTCTTGCTTCCCCCAGTCACTTTACTTTTCTGCTGCAGCTGTTTTAAAACACTGAATTTTTGAGCATTTCGGATGCCACAACCTTCACTTGCATGGCTATGAGTTAAAATTAGAACTATCACATGTGTTTTTAGGGAATTTTTATACTGAAAATAAAAATATCTTGTCATTTGCATTGCAGGTTAATTCCTCCGGCCTGTGTCAGTGAGGTGATGTCTCAAACCTTTGTGATAAATGCCATTATCTGAGTTGTCAGGCTGAACACAAGGATGCTCACAAAGTCCCCACTTTGAATCACCAACCCTCTCTGAAGAGAGACAGAGGAACAGCAGAGAGAAATGTGCCAATCTTATGTAATTACCAAGCACATCACCCTCAGCAAGGAGAGCTGGGTTTGCCAAGACCACGATAATGATTTTGCTGGCCCCGGGTGCTTGAGCTCAGCCTTGTGTGGATTTGCAATGTAAATCCCTGCCCCTGCTCCTGCCAGCCCTGCCTCCCTGGGATCCACAGCAGCAGCAGCAGAGCCATTCCTGCATTCTGGCAGCTCTGCCTTCCCCGTGCCCCAGCTGACACTGCAGGGCTGGGCACAGAGGGGCTTGGCAGGCACAGCAAGCTCTGTCTGCCTGGGCTCTGCCATGAGCAGGCAGGACGTGGCTGGGGGTGATTCAGTGTGGGGTCCCCCACTGCCCAGCGTGGAGTGGAGCTCACCTTGGGGTCCCTCTGTGGAGCACAGCTCACCTTGGGGTCCCCCACTGCCCACAGGCGAGGCAAACCATTCATGCCTCAAACTGGTCATGAGGGTGGCCAGGGACAGCACACCTTCCCTTCTCCATTCCCGTCTTGGGAAGTGGGGATGCTCTTCTCACCACACAGCCCCAGAGTGGGAGGCTGCTGGAGTGGAGGGCTGGAGGTGGAGCTGGTCAGCAGTGCCCTGACCTGGGTGACACAGTCGCCTTCTCCCCGGTGTCAGCCCTGGGGGTGCTCCAGCACGAAAGAGAGAGGGACAAACAGAGCAAGCACAAGGGCAAGGGGAAGCCTTTGAGAAGGGAAGCTGGAAGCTCTGTGAGCAACTAGAGACCAGTGGTGGGCTTGGGGCTCAGGGGTTCAGCGCAGGTCTCCAGCTCTTCTTCAGCTGCTGACAGCTCCTGAATGTTCCCAGGGAAAGGCAGAATCACAGAGTCATAGAATCACAGAATTATTTATGTTGGAAGGGACCTTTAAGCTCATCTAGTTCCAATCCCCTGCCATGGGCAGGAACACCTTCCAGTAGAAAAAATCCAGATTGCTCCAAGCCCCATCCAACTTGGCCTTGAACAGATCCAGGGATGGGGCATCCACAACTTCTCTGGGCTTAGTTTTGGACTGCTGGTTAAGGCCTGCCTGTACTGGGTGGGAAGAACTCGGGAAAGTCAAGGAGATGGGACTTCACAAGCTGCCCAGAGCACAGGAACATCTCTGCAGTGCTCCCCCTGCCTGTTCCTGCTGTGCTCCTGCTGCCAGTGTCCATGAACGCTCCTGCACAGCTACACCTCCCCTCCTCTCATCATTACACTGCCCACAGCTATCCAAGTGCTCTCCCACAGATAACAAAGTTCTATCAGTTTCTTTGCTGGAGGTTTTGAGGCAGAAGGAAGAGATCCCAGTTGCCCAGTAGTAGATTTGAGGGAAGACTTGAGCACAACTCTCCTGGCCCTGCTGCTCTGACCACTGGTCCCCACTGCTGTCTCCTCTCATCACTGAGGTGCTGAGTGTACCTGCAGCCCTGACTGGGATGTTTTGCCCAGTTGCAGACTGGGGAGAGCAGCACTGCAGCTCCTCCCAGGGAGCTCAAGGAGCGGCAGTGCCTCGGGGCACTCGGTAAATGAATAAAAAAACAGAGTCAGAACTGATTAGGGAGCTCAGGTTTTGGCTCGGACTCTCTAGAGCCTCCAAGGCATTGCAGAGGCTCAGAACCTCATTACTTCTATAAAGTGAATTCAGTAATTAGCTCAGGTCAAAAGTTTACAGCTTGGAGGCTGCTGCTAGGGAATGGTTCCTCCTGGACGTTAGAAACCAAACTGCAAAAAGCAGGAATTGGCATCAAGGCAAAACACTTAATCAGGGGTCTTTTGGATGGGATTGTCTTGCTGTATAGGCTGATTGGACAGTGATGTCCCCTCAGAAGGAGAGACATTGCACGGGAGAAGCAGACAGGACATTGCCACAAATCTTTGTGAAGCTGGGAATTGCCTCCCTGGGTGTGTGCTGGGTTAGCTAAGCCAAAATCCTGCCGTGGCCAGAACGAGGTTTTTCAGGCAGGCTGCAGGAAGCTGCTGCAGGCTCAGTCCTGCCCTGTGCCCTCCACACAGCCCAGCTGAAGAGCAGCCGAGACCTAAAGCAGGAACTCATCCCAGTGGGACAGGGTTGGCATCAGTTTAAGTAGCCAATCTCTGCTTAAATGTTTCTATGTTCCTGATTTCAAATATACCCCAAAGCAGCAATTCTACATTCTTGATTCATCCTACATACATAAGCCTTCCAGTGACTGACAATTTTTTATTTTCCAATTTCATATAATGTCCCCCACTAATATGTTATGAGACAGGAAAGCCCAGCACCATTTGCTGTTCAATCATTTTGATTCTGTTTTAAATTATTCACCTGACTCACAGACAATTCGTTTTCCTTGTAATGATCAGACCTCTGGGTCTCATCCCACTCTTAGTGACTTCTGCACCTCTGCTACATCCCATGGGACACCAAGTCCAAATTTCCAGCAGCCAGAGCTGAGCTCTGGCATGGAACTGGGGAATTTTCCATCCCTGCCTTTCCCAGGACTCCCACATCCTGCCCACCTGGAGACCAGGACCCAGAGACTGCCACAGTGCCCAGCAGGACACCCTGCCTGCTCTCCCCTCTTCCTGACTGTGCCAGAGAGAAAGTGGGACAGGGAGGAGGGAAGGGAGGGGCTGAAGGATTAAACAAGACAGACCAGAAAGCTTTGCATTTTTCCCCTAATACTCAGCTATTTAATGACTAGTTTGATGATAAGCATGAAATTAAATAGACAAAGAAAATTCTCTCATGTCTAAGAAGTCAGCAGATAATTAGGCTTTGATGGGGACATTCTGAGGCAGTTTCTACTTATTTTGTGAGGCTGATTTAATGCTGGGGCTGTCTCAGTTGTCCCTGCAGTCAAGCTCTGCTGATCTCTCCTAGCCAGAGCTCTGAGAGATGCTCGTGCTGGCTGACACCTCCTTATCCAGGAGGTGCTGATCCCCTGGAAGAGCCTTCCTCAACAGGAAAAAGCTTTCTGCCCCTCTCAGTTTCCATTTCCCATGTTCATCCTCTTTTACACTCCCCAGAGCTCACTTCATCCAGAGCAATAGTAACAGAAAGCTGTACAAAGAATTTGGAATGCAGATTTGTCTTCTCTCCTTGTGAGGGTAACAGCAGCAGCAGCAGTGTGAGGAGCAGTCCTTCAGCACCTTAAACCCAAATTCATTCTTTCTGTACCTATTCACAGATGTAAGTGCTTCATTTCAAGTCCAAAAGTTTTGAAATCCAGAAAATAATCAGCTCAAAGTTTCAGACCCAAACTCACCAGCTCTGAGAGCCCGAGGACCTAAATAAGAAAACCATTGCCCATCAGACGGTGGGAATGCACAGCACCCTGGTTCCTCCAAAAGCAGCCAGAATTTGAGCACTCCTAAGTGTCAGGGAAAAAAAAACCCTTTTCTCCAATACAAACACTCCTAAGGACATATTATATTTTATTTTCAGGCAGATGCTGGCTCATTATGGCAACACTTCAAGCCAAAATCACAAATGCAAACTGGCTCCAAAGTAAGAGCCATGAAATCACAGGTGACCAGGGCTGCCAGCAAAGCGAGGCTCATCAGGTGTCTGCCAGGGGCATCTCTCAAACCTTGAGGCAGGACAGAGGTGGTTAAAGGAGGGAAAACTGGTAAACAGGAGAAAGGGAAGGAAGGGGAAAGCGTAAGAAAACCCTTTTGTGGAGCAAAAGGGAGCAGTGGGCCTTTACACATTGGACAAAAAACAAAGCAAAGCTGCGAGCATGAGAGAGTGAACCAGGGCTGCTGCTTCTGCACTGTAAACTTTGGGGCTGGGGAAAAGGAGGAGGATTCCCAGCTCTGGAACCCAGCACTGACAGCCAAGGGTTGTCTTGAGAGTGTAGATGGCACAAGCTGTGACAAAATCACTGTCCTTAGAGCAACATCTCCCCAGGTTTTGAGAAGAAGTTCTTATCATTCCAGTTAAAATGTTGGAATTGGATCCAATCCAGTGTTAAATTCTTAATTCTGGCTGTCCACAAGGTTTCTTTGTTTTTACAGGTTAGAGATTAGCATGGATTTTAATTCAACCATGTGCCTATTTCCACTGAAATACAATAATAATCACAATAACATTAATAACAATCATAGCCACAAATTGTTGTTAATATTGTTATTGTTTTTCTACCTCTCTTCAGGCCCTAAAGTGAAGCCTCTGCTTTGTTGCCATATCAAATCCCATACAGTAAAAGGCTTTAATGGAGCCATAAGCCTAATCTTAAACATTTAACTCCGTTACTGAGTCAGATCTTGAGCTTCTTGTTCAGTCTCAAGTGAGGCAAAGCTCTCCCTGAGCTCTCTGCAGCTTTGTCAAATCCTTTAGGATCTTTCTCATAAGCATTTTCCTTTTCTCCCTTTCTCCCTGCCAGACGTAAAGCACCGTCCTGATGTGCTTACCATCCACCAAGTTAGATTTAAATGACAGATCTGATAGACCCCACTGAAAAATCAAACTGACACTCCACGATTTCAGCTTTGATCACAATATATGGTGGGAAAAATTCCAAATCTTTGAAAACCTGCCCCTCGAATGAAAGAAACCCATTTAAAACCATTTCCTACTAAGCTCTGATCTCAAACACATTCTGCTGTTTATTTTTGGAGGGAGAAGACCAGCAAACTTGACAGTGCCCACAAGGAATGTCCAGCTGCCAGCAAGCTGTTCACGGCTCTCGGGCTGCTGGAGGAGCGATGGGAGGCGGAGGGAGCGTCCACCCCTGGAATGCCGCTCTCCCGGCGCGGGCGGAGCGGGCTCGGACAGCGAGAGACCCCCGGAGAGGCAGCGAGCCCTGCGCATCGCCTGCGGCCATCCAGGGACTCAAAGCTCAAACATCCCGTGGAAAGGTTAGCTTTTAATGGATGGTAAATGTTTGGGGAGACCTTTGACCAGCGCTAATACTGCAGCTGACCGGGCAGGAGGGGGGAATGAATGACCCGCATTAGGCTGGGCTGCTCACTTTAGTGAACAATAACTGTCAAACCTCCTGCTTAACCCCCCTCCTGCCCCTCAGGTGCTCCCTGAACAGGTATCGAGGGGGTGAGACCTGGCTTTGGGTTGCCCTTGTTCTGTACAACCATCAAACCCACCCAGAGCACCATGCTGAGTTGGAGAAGGTGCAGGAATACCTTTGGATGCCTCCAAAAATTCTTTTTACCTGATTCTTCAAAGCATCCAAATTTGTTTCAGCCCTGGACATTGTCAGTAGCTGCATCTGCTCTGGCAAAGATAACAAAGCAGTGAGTGTGGAGGACTTGGATCCCGACTGGATCATTCTGAGGAAGGCATGAAAGGAGACATTTTGCCTTCCATGTCCTTAGCATACACCAGTGGGCTCATACACCCTGAGAATCTCACACTTTAGGATGTTCAGCATTCCCTAAAAATATTCACAGTATTCTCTGCAGAAATTCCCACGACCATTTTTTTCCAGTCAAACTGGAAACTCCTGGAGCCCCCAGGTAGGACATTACTCACAGTAGCCCTATTTTGGTGCTCTCTTCACTACTTTTCCATGTCAGACATTTCAATTTTTCCCTCTTTAAAATTTTAAACTCTTTCAAGAGACTTTCAGCTAGGCAAAAATAATTTGGATGATGTCGGGCAAAGCTATTGATGCAAAATGAGTGTCCTCATCCCCACTGCTGAGCACTGTCCACAGGGCAAGGAGGGCTCCAGTTGTGATCCTGTGGCTGTGAGGACTGGCAGGACAGCAGCTTCCATGGCTTTCTGCCCACTGTCTTCCACTGGGAATTTCAGGGGAAAATATTTCACAGAAAGGGAGCTGTGACTGGCTCATTAGGAATGGGTGGGAAAGAAGGCACCGTATTCCATGATGATGTATCATGGAGGAAATGTGATTAAAATGAATATGAAACAGCAGAACCAAGGCTTCAGCCCTTGGGCCAGTTCCTCAAGAGCCCCTTGAAGCAAATCCTGGATTTGTCCTCTCTCTGTGGTTACAGATCATTGTGTGGGTTCATGATCCCATTGCCAGTTTTCCATGATCCTCTTGCCTTGGGAATAGGAGAGAGACTCTGTGAGTCTTCTGAAGTACCACCATGGGAGCAAAAAGAAGAGGCTGGATTAGGGTCAGGGAGCTCACCCAAAACTCCCAGCAACTACACAAACTATTGTTGAGTGTCTCCGGTTTCAGAACAGGGAAGGAAATTCATCGTGACTGATTTACAGAGACACCCTGATGAATGCTGCCATAACCTGACATTTTGCATGGAGCGAACAGAAACAATGAACTTGTGATTTTGCTACATTGCTTATTGTCAGGTGGTATTTTCCCATGCAGGCCCCTGGATCAACCCTGCAGGTTCTGCCAACCAAGTCCTTGTGACTTCTAAAATCCCAGTCACAGAAATAATCTCAATTCCCATGGGAATTGAAGTATTTACTGTCATGGCAGTGCTAGAACCAAACCTATGCCCAGAAGTTGACTGGAGGGGAGAAAAGAGCCTGAAGGGTCACTCTGCAAGAGTCACTGCAATGAATGCACAGAGCTTTGTGGTGGCTGACTTTGTTTTCTGAGCCCAAGCCAGATCTGACTGTAGGAGGCACGTGAGATACTGGGAGGGGCGATGGTCCTAGGGAAATACCCCATATCAGGCTGTCTCACAGTCAGAGGCCAAGCTGAGTCTGATTCAAACAGCTCTGAAATGCTTCACCTTTCCAGAAGGGCATAGGCTCACTTACAGGTAGCTTATTCCTTACTCCAGAGGTTCTCCACACAGGCTGTGCATCACTCTGGGACAGTGCATCCCTATCCCCTGGAGTCCAGCCACAGGTGTCACTGACCTTTAGCAAGAGAATGAAAGTGGTCACCAGAGTCTTCAAAGCTTGGGAAACAAATCTTTCCTCCAGGCAGTCAACAGATCCCTCATCATGACCTTCTTTGCTCTGTTTCCAGCTGTGGGGGTAGCAGGTCCTATTTGGATGTCCCTGAAATGAGTAAACCTTGATCAGTCATGGGAAAGTCTGTACCTGGCCTGGAGCTCGGGCCCGTGCTTGCAGGATGAGTGCTGGGATGGATCCCTGGTGGGACACAGATGTCACCACACACCCACGGCCCTGCCCTGACACCTCTGCTGCCCAGGGAACCCCAGGGGCTGGTTGCCATGGCTCTGGTCCAAACTAACCTCCAGCATGGTGAATAGATGACCAGCATAAGAATACGTCCTGTCCCAGGAATCCTGTGGGCATTGCTCCTGGGCATTGCTGCTGGGCACTTCACAGCAGGTTTGGATCTTTTTCAGAGAAGAGAAGGATCCAGGGAGACCTTAGAGCCCCTTCCAGTGCCTAAAGGGGCTCCAAGAGAGCTGGAGAGGGAATTTGGACAGGGACAGGAGAAAGGGGAATGACTTCCCACTGACACACAGCAGGGTTAGATGGGATATTAGGAAGAAACTCTTCCCTGAGAGGGTGGGGAGGCCCTGGCACAGGGTGCCCAGAGCAGCTGTGGCTGCCCCTGGATCCCTGGAAGTGTCCAAAGCCAGGCTGGACAGGGCTTGGAGCAACCTGGGATAGTGGGAGGTGTCCCTGCCCATGGAATGGGGGTTGGAGTGAGATGAGCTTTAAGGTCCCCTCCCACCCAAACCATTCCATGATGTGATACGTGCCTGTGCCTGTGTGAGACTGCACATGTGCAGGTGTGCGGTGTGCACGTGTGTAAATACGTGTGCAGACACGTGTGTGAGTGTGAGTGAGAGTGAGTGTGTGAGAGTGAGTGTGAGTGTGTGTGTGAGTGTGTGAGAGTGTGAGTGTGTGAGAGTGTGAGTGTGTGAGAGTGTGAGTGTGTGAGAGTGTGAGTGTGTGAGAGTGTGAGTGTGTGAGAGTGTGAGTGTGTGAGAGTGTGAGTGTGTGAGAGTGTGAGTGTGTGAGAGTGTGAGTGTGTGAGAGTGTGAGTGTGTGAGAGTGTGAGTGTGTGAGAGTGTGAGTGTGTGAGAGTGTGAGTGTGTGAGAGTGTGAGTGTGTGAGAGTGTGAGTGTGTGAGAGTGTGAGTGTGTGAGAGTGTGAGTGTGTGAGAGTGTGAGTGTGTGAGAGTGTGAGTGTGTGAGAGTGTGAGTGTGTGAGAGTGTGAGTGTGTGAGAGTGTGAGTGTGTGAGAGTGTGAGTGTGTGAGAGTGTGAGTGTGTGAGAGTGTGAGTGTGTGAGAGTGTGAGTGTGTGAGAGTGTGAGTGTGTGAGAGTGTGAGTGTGTGAGAGTGTGAGTGTGTGAGAGTGTGAGTGTGTGAGAGTGTGAGTGTGTGAGAGTGTGAGTGTGTGAGAGTGTGAGTGTGTGAGAGTGTGAGTGTGTGAGAGTGTGAGTGTGTGAGAGTGTGAGTGTGTGAGAGTGTGAGTGTGTGAGAGTGTGAGTGTGTGAGAGTGTGAGTGTGTGAGAGTGTGAGTGTGTGAGAGTGTGAGTGTGTGAGAGTGTGAGTGTGTGAGAGTGTGAGTGTGTGAGAGTGTGAGTGTGTGAGAGTGTGAGTGTGTGAGAGTGTGAGTGTGTGAGAGTGTGAGTGTGTGAGAGTGTGAGTGTGTGAGAGTGTGAGTGTGTGAGAGTGTGAGTGTGTGAGAGTGTGAGTGTGTGAGAGTGTGAGTGTGTGAGAGTGTGAGTGTGTGAGAGTGTGAGTGTGTGAGAGTGTGAGTGTGTGAGAGTGTGAGTGTGTGAGAGTGTGAGTGTGTGAGAGTGTGAGTGTGTGAGAGTGTGAGTGTGTGAGAGTGTGAGTGTGTGAGAGTGTGAGTGTGTGAGAGTGTGAGTGTGTGAGAGTGTGAGTGTGTGAGAGTGTGAGTGTGTGAGAGTGTGAGTGTGTGAGAGTGTGAGTGTGTGAGAGTGTGAGTGTGTGAGAGTGTGAGTGTGTGAGAGTGTGAGTGTGTGAGAGTGTGAGTGTGTGAGAGTGTGTGTGTGAGAGTGTGAGTGTGAGTGTGTGTGAGTGAGAGTGAGTGTGTGAGAGTGAGTGTGAGTGTGTGTGTGAGTGTGAGAGTGAGAGTGTGAGTGTGTGTGTGTGTGTGTGAGCGTGAGCNGTGTGTGTGAGTGTGTGAGTGTGTGTGTGTGTGTGTGTGTGAGCGTGAGCGTGAGTGTGAGTGTGAGTGTGAGTGTGTGAGTGTGTGAGTGTGTGTGAGTGTGGGTGTGAGGGTGTGGCCGTGCCTACATTTGTGCGTAGGCATCGATGGGCACGTTTTGGAAAAGAAAGGAGAAGCTTTTCCGGGAAAAGCATGGAAAGGAAAGCTCCCAGCAGAGCTCTCCGTGCTCTCAGTGTGGAATTGCTCGCTGTGCTGGGAGGCAGGGGGATGTGTCACAGCCCTAACCAAAGCCTGGACAGCAGCAGAAGCCCAGTCTCCAGCCTGACACAGGCCCTGGGAGCAGCAAAGCACACAAAGATCTGGACAGTACATGCAGAATGATGAAACAGGAGAACACATCTAAAGAGGCTTTTGCATCATCATTCCCAACAGTGTCAGTGGCAGGCTGCGAAAATCTGGGCAGGAAAAGCAAAAAAACTCAGTTGAACCTGGAGCAGACAGGCTGAGCTGCAATCCTGCTGCCAAAGGCTGCTGGTGATGATGGATGCCAGCATGAAGATGAGCTGGCAGTCACTCACTGCAAACAAGACAAGCTGCCTGCTGGAGTCTGTGTGGAGGAGAACAGCTGAAAGCAAGAGGAAGCTCTTGTCAGTGCTCAGTGCCCCTGGAACAGAGCGTTCAGCTGGGAGCTGCCAGCTCAGAAACAATGGGGAGAAACTGGAGAGGGAGCAGGCAAGGCAACCAAGATGGTCAAAGCCTGGGGCACATGGTCTGCCAGGGGAGGTAGAGGGAGAGGCTGGTTTGGCAGAGACATGGAGGGAAGGTCTCACCTCTACTGGTGGGCAAAAGGAGACTGAGAATGTCCTGGAGCAGCCTGTGACCTTTTGAAGGGCCAATATACAAGGATGACAGAGCCAAACTCTTGTCACTGATGCCAGACAGTACAGGAAGGGTCAACAAACACGAAGTGGAGCTTAGGAGGTTCAGGTTAGGCATTAGGAAACACTCACTGCCCAGGAGGGTGGTGCAGCCTCGGGCCCAGTGCCAGGAGAGTCTTTACTCCCCAGTATTTACAGGGTTCAGCTGTACAAAGCCCTGGTTATCCTGATCTGGTCCTGGGCTCATCCTGCTCCAGGGAAGGCTGGGCTGGAGACTTCCAAGGGTGTCTTTCCACCAGCACTGTTTTGATTCCTATGGCTCAGTTTCTCTGAGAGTTGCTTTCCCATGGATGCACGCTCCTCCCCAGGCTGCCACTCTTTCACGGAGGGGAAGGAGTTATGTTAACACTCTTGCAAGGCTTCCCACACACTCTCCATGCAAGCCTGTCACAAATTCCATCTAGGATCCTTGTTGCACAGACAGTAATGAGGGCACACCAGTATCCTCGTCCTTCCTACAGGCTTTTCCCAGGGGTTTCACCTTGGTCCTGCACTTCTCCAATGTGGCCCCACAGCAGCACCCACACATGAGAGTCTGCCTGGATGTCATCGGTGAGCAGAATCCTGTCTGCAGGAGGTGAAACAGGGATGTTTTGCTCACAGTGGGACTCACTGTGGCTGGGAATCTGGCCTGGGGAGGACACGGTGTGGGAAGGTCGGTGTTGTTGTGACAAGGGAGGTGATGTGGGAGCACCGAGCCAGGCAAGGCCCGTGTGAAGGTCCATGACAAGGACATGGAAGGTCCATGACAAGATGTTGAATATGCAAAGTGGAAAGAAACACAGAAGACTGTGATCTACATCTGCGGGGGGGTGTGATGATGCGTGGAGGCAGCGACTGGAAGGCTCCGTGGGTGGGAGGAGAGCACCAAGGGCTGATGGAAAGGCCCCCAGACAGGCCGAGCAAGGTCCAGCAAAACTCTGCTTCTCTTTGCATGCTGATGGCACATCTGACATGAAACAGGCTGGCACAAAGTTAACCAGTCAGCCCTATTTGAGCAAACCTGAGCTGGCACAAGAAGTTCATTCCAGCTCAGCCCCCTGAGTAGGGAGGCTGGATCATGGAGAGCCCTCGAGTCAGATTTAGATATCACTGAACTGCAGTTGTAAATCACAACCTCCCATGTACGCCTTCCTTTCAGAAAAAACGAGCATCAAAGGACTCTCTTAGGAGCTTCCCCTCCTACTCCTTCTATCTCATTTTTCAATTTGAGGGAAATCATTGTATGGTAATTTCACCTCCCTCCTCTCAGTTTCTTCCATTCGGCTGATGCCTTTGGACACTGCTCCAGTGGCAGTGAATATGCAAATGCCACTTTGTTTGTCTTGCCTTGGGACAATGAAGGCTTTGAAATGTAGATGTGGGAGCTTCAATTTGTCTTGCTAAGAACCTACTTTCTCTTTAACTCTTATGTTTTTTATACAATTCAGTAGAAGGACTCTTCTCTTTCGATCTCGCTCCCAACTAAGCCGATCACTCTCATTTAGGCAGAGGGGAATATATTTCATCTGGTCACTGGTTTTGTTTGCTGAACTACATCACAAATTAGATGTTTTTAAAAGCTATTTCATTCAATCCTGAGCAACATGACAGCTGTCTGTTTTTTCCCAGAATTACATGAAGTGTGTACATTACACCTAAATATAGCTGAGAGATGCACAGGGTGTACAGAGCCCTCCTGGTTTAGACATGAGGACGTAGGATTGTCAAATCTAAATCAAGCCCAAGATCCTTTTAGCTCAGTGCTGTGTCCCTGGCTGTGCCCAGATGAAATCCCTAAGGAAGGTGACAGGAGCAAGTTGATTTTAGAGAATGAAGCCCAGTCAAAGAAGTGCCAGGGCACTTAAGTAGCAGGAGGTACCTGTGTTGTGCTTTGAGCCCAGACAGCAAATAAACACCCCAGAGCCTCCCACTCACCCCACACACACCCCCAGAGGGGAGGAGAATCGAAAAAAGTAAAACTCATGGGTTGAGACAAGAACAGATTAATAACTGAAACAAAATAAATGTAATCAATAATAATGATGATAACAATAATAGTACTGAAAAGGGGACAAAGGACTAAAACCCAAGAAAAACCAGTGATGCACAACACATTACTCATCACCTGCTACCCACTGCCTGGCCCGTCACCCACAGCAATCATCAGCTCCTGGGCAGCTCCCCTGGTTTGTATCCTGGGAATGGCATTCTGTGGTGCGGAATATCCCTTTGGCCGCTTCAGGTCACCTGTCCCAGCTCTGCTCCTTCCCAGTTCCTTGAGCACCTTCTTGCTGGCAGAGCCTGGGAAGCAGAAAATACTTTGATTTAAGGTAAGCCCTGCTCAGGAACAGCTCAAACATGGGTGTGTAATCAACATTACTCTCACACCAAATCCCAAACACAGCACTAAGAGGAGAATCGAATCCACCTCAGCTGAAACCAGGAGCACCTGTGAGTTTGGTGCCTCCATGAATGCAGTGAGTGTGTAACTGAGAAAGGACCAGTGCAGAACAGGGTCCCCGGTGCCAGCAGAGACCTGTCCCTGGAGGCAGCACCACATCCCTCCAGAAACAGCCACGTGGAAGAACTGTCAATCCCCGTGGTGTGAACCATGCCCCACAGCGTCTGGGCGTGGGATCCACCCCGGTGCCCTCTGCACAGCCCTGTCACACCAGGGCAGTGGTTCCAGTCCTGTTTGAATTAACAGTGAGAGCCCGATGGCCGCACTGAGACTGAAGTCCCTGTGGCCATACCATGAGTCAGTCCCACATTTTCATGTGGTTGTTTCCAGGGAGGACAATCCCTCTGTGCTGAGACCATCTCCTGGTGAGGCACCTCAGAGTGGTGGAGGTTCAGAAAGAGGAGCTGCTCTGGCAGCTGCCACCTCAAGAATGAAGCCACGGTGTCGTGACTGCCCCGATCCAACCCTTCAGTCCCACCCAAAGCCTGGCTGGTGACACAACTCCAGTGACCCAGGGCTGCCCTCCTGCTCTGCTTCTGCAAGTGCAGAACACCTTGCTACAAACCATCTCACTTTGCCCTTCTCCGCAGCCACCCTGACCGCCACCAGTGAATAATTCAGTCTGTAACATCAACTTTCACTGGTGGTTTCACCCCACCTGCCCACGTCTGATTGTTGTGATCTACTTTTAAACGACAAGGTTTCAGTTACTCCAGAAATGTTTTCCTCCTTGAGCCCCTCATCTGGAAGTTCTGGAGACTGGAAGATCAACCTGTGGCAGTCTCCTACCTGCTTGCCCTGCTCTCATATTCATTCCTGAGATCTTTAGGTGTTCTTTCAGTCCAAGATAACTGTTAGGTCCTTGTCTGCTTGGTTAACTCACAAAACTTATTCTGACAAGCACATGTGCACGATGTTTTTAGTCCTTGGGGGAAAAATTTGTCTGTATCTCATCATTCCATGCAGAATCATTGTTAATTGGGTTAATTAAAGAATGTCACAGATTGAATTCTTAGGTGAGTTCTAGCTGAATTTTTTTATAAGTGCATTCCTCCGTGAGGCAAGCCAAGTTTTATTTCAAGTGCAAGTTTTACCTGTGGGTTCCAATGTTCTCAGGCAAACTTTTGTGCTTCTGCTGATGTGATGCAGTGTTTGAGGAGGCTGGGGGAACTCAGACATGGGCCAGGAAGGGCTGCAAAAAATACATAGATTGAGATCCACAGCATTTTTTATGGTTTGACTGCCAGAACTGAAGTTCACTCCCAAAATCTCCAATAGACTGCTCTCCACCATGTTGATCCATCATAAAATTTTAGGTTTAAAAAGACCCTCTTGCCTTTGATTCCTCCACGAAGATGTAGCTAAAATGGATTGTTCAAACCTCCCATGGTAAGCCTGGGCCCACACAACTGACTCCCCCACACAGACCTCGGAGTGATCCAGCCTTGGAAGAATTCTTTTGATTGAACATGAAAAAAAATTATACAAATGACAGTCTGTGGTTGAGCAGGATGAGCCCAGAGTCAGAAGTGACCATTCAAGCCCCTCTGGAAGAGCTGGGTGCAGATGTGATGCAGGAATCTCCCCGCATGTGTGGCCCTTCCACATCTTCACTGAGCCCTCTCAGAGGGTCCCAGCAGAACCAGTGGAGCTTCTGAGGGCTCAGGGTTGTACTGAGCACAACTCTGCCCTTTCTGCAGCTCCATCTCCTCACTGAATAAAGGAGGGGCATTTCTGCTGCTAATTCTCAACGACCTACTGGGAAATGCCGAGACAATTTGTGGTTTCACTCTTGGCTTTCAACCCCCTTCCCGATTCCTGTCCTGACTTGGCTCATGGTTTCAGTGCTGGCCCCACGGCCTATGACCCCACAGAGGCAGAATTCAGCCTCACTTCTTTACCCTACCATTGCCTGTTGCCTGATTCATCACCCCACGATGTCCTGTTTTGTGGGCAGCTCCTCGAAAATGCTGGATTTGGGATTGTGAGTGACTGAAAACCCCAAATCACACATTGCGCAGTTCGGTCACCACTGCTTGAACCCCTCACAAATCTCACCAGAAGTTTATAAAAAGACCCACAAGCGGATTTCCAGCACAAGCCAGGACTGGGGGAAACAAAGGCTACAACAGGAAGCAAAAAAACCAAAATCTGGCAAGTAAAAAGTGCTTAAAATTAACATACAATAGCAGATTCTTTTCAAAGATAATTTAGGGAAAGTTTTCATGAGGTTGTTATCTTTTAATTTCTTGATACATTTGTTCATTGTTGCTCCAAGTTCTCCAGGATTTAAGGATGTTTGGAACGCATTCCTTAAAAGAAAAGGAAATGCTCTGTATCTCACAGTGAAATTACAAAACCTCTTAAATATACTTTCAAGAATAGAAACAGCCTTGTTAAAAGAATGAACTGCCAGTGCACTGAAGGGTGAAATGCAATAGGAAACTGACTTGATAAAAGGATAATTCCAGTAAATGAATAACACTTCCCTTGTATCACACAAAATACATAATGCTCAGTTGATAAAAATAGCAACGGCAGCCCATGTTCTGAGCAGCTTTTCTGGCAAACTCGGGTGGGAGCCTGTTGAGAGGAAGCTTTACAATCAGTCCAGACAAGGGGTAAGAAGTCTCATGATCCAAAGCAATCCTAGATGATCAGCAGAGCTAAAAATGGTTTCAATTAATGTCATTCTTGCCATTGAAAACACCACCCCTGTAGCAAGGGGAGGGTGCAGGTGAGTGTCCAGGGCCTGACACTGCGTGGATGGGATTCAGCTCTTTTCTGGAGCTGGGAAGTCAAGGATCAGCCAGCCACCCTGGGCTCTGCTCATGCTCAGAGAAGGAAAAAGGCTTAGGGCAACTCACGTGGCCCTCCTTAGAGAGTGCTCCTCCTTTGTGGGCCTGATTCTTCCACCGGCCAGAAAGGGAGTGCAGAGCTCAGGTGGGGCCATTGAATGAGCTGGGGAAGCTCTGACAATGAGCCCTCCCCGTGTCATACAATCACAGAGCCACAGAATGTCCTGAGCTGGACAGGATCCACAAGGATCATCCATCCCACCCCCCAGCCCTGCACAGACCCCCCAACAACCCCACCCTGGGCATCCCTGGCAGCGCTGCCCAAACGCTCCTGGAGCTCTGGCAGCCTCGGGGCCGGGACCATTCCCTGGGGAGCCTGGGCAGTGCCCAGCACCCTCTGGGGGAAGAACCTTTCCCTGAGATCCAACCTGACCCTCCCCTGGCACAGCTTCATGTCAGGACTCCTCAGAAAGGGTCCCCAACTAAACGGAAAGTCTTGAAATGGATTGTCCTTGAAGTTCTTGCCACAAGGAATGGGAAGTGCCACCTTTGCTTCATGGCTGTAACTCTGATCTAGCACTGTACTCCATCTGTGTTCCAGTGAGGACCAGAGTTGCAGTGCACTGATTTTAGAGGCTGGAGACATTAGGAATGAGCGTGGCAAGCAAGGGGACAATTTAGTCCTCCCACCTGGGAGGAGGTGCCCAGGTCCTACAGTAAATCTCCGTGGCCTGGTGCTGGCAGGTGACAGGCACTCGTGGGCCAATAGCCAACGCTCTGCCACACTGTGTGAGCATTTAGGCTGAAGGGAGAATGAGGAAGAGGAAGGCTCTATCCTGCCAGGCCCTCTGAAGAAATGGGCTTCTCTTCCAGCACGGCCAACCTCTGCAAAACTCTTCTTCGAGCTGCTCCGTTGGTGGCAGAAGCAGCTGGAGCCCTTCTGAGGTCAGATAGTGGAATTTTAGCTAGAGGCATTTTTTGTCTCAACAGAGATGCCGCCAGTTTGTTCGGCTGAAAGATCTAAAGTCGGGGCCGCTGCAGCAGAAATCCACTTGCTTGGGCCAACCACTGCCCACCCAGCCTGGAATGACTCCAGCACACTCCCCAGACCCCCCAGCTCTTGTTTAATCTTTAATGCACCTCCAGTCGCCCTGGGCTGGACAGCAGGGCGAGATAGCAGTGATGATTAGCTGCTGACCCCTGGGCTGTGCTGGGCACTGGGAAATGCTGCTGACCCTGCACCGATCCCGGCCGTGTCCTCCGGGCAGGAGGAATCATTAGCGGCAGCTCCCGACGGAGGGGCCGGCAGTGCCTCCCACTCTGCTGAGTGCAGGCACACGGAAAAGCCACAGGCACAGCAGACCCGTCCTACCTGTTCCTGCTGCCCTGCCTCTCAGCTGGGCTGTTCCGAGGTGTCTGGGGGAGTAAGGGATGGGGGAGGGATGGGGGAGCGTGCCCTGCACGCAGCCCCTGCCATGCATCCCCGTGTCCTGCTCTCCCTGTGCTCCCCGGTGCCGAGGGGAGCAGCGCAGATGAACATCGACAGCCCCCGGCAGACACCTCGGGGGCTCCTGGAGACCACTGCACTACCCAGCCCCTGCTATCTGCACTCAGCTCTGGTGCTGGAATGGAAACACGCACGGGGAGGGAAAAGGGTCGGGAGAGGCATGGCCCCACCAAAGAGGAACTTCTCCAAAACCAGAGAAACCCAATCTAAGGTCAAGCATCATAACGTACGGCAAAAGGTGGGGTTGACAATGACAGTGAGGGAACTCACATCAGAAAAGGCAACAGAAAATAGCAAAAGTAACAGATGTTATGGCCAGCACATGAAATAAGGGAACTTCTCTCTTACCCGCAAATAAAAGGAACATTTGGGACAACAAGAGAAGGGGCTGAGAACCCAACTGTAGCAGAAGGAAGTAGAAAGAAAATTAAGAGATGAGGGAGCTTAAAGATAAAAGGATAATTCCACTGCGATCATGTTCCATGGGCTGGACACCAACAGGGTAAAGGCTTCCCCTTTTTTTAATTCATCCTTACATAATTGAAAAAAAAATCATTTTATAATAATAAACAATTCTTATTTATAATATTAGATAATTTATATTTTTTAATGACAAATAAGTTAAAGACAAATTCCCTTAAGGGAAATAATTTCCCTGAGAGAAAGCAACTGGTTAAGCAATACTGAGAATGTGTTTTGTGCAGGCTCTATCCAGGGTCCATCTGGGGGCACTGCTCTGGGTAGGGATCACGCCTCAGTGGTGACATGAGAACAGACTAACATGGCAGGAAGAAATTCCCCAACTGAAAATATCATTCCAAATCCCAGTGCAGGAGCCTGGAGGAACAAGGACTTTGTTGTGAGAGATCTACTGAAGTCGTGAGCGGCAGAACCAAGATCAGTAACACCTGAATCAATTCATTGGCAGCTGAAAGAGAAATGAATACCTGGAAATGGTCCTGCCCAAAGCAGCCTCAGGCAGACAGGCCCGGCACGGGGAGGGGGACGTTTCCAGCGGGTGTCAGAGCCAGAAAAGGACACGTCCTACGAGGTGAGTGCCCATGCCAGGGCAGTGCCTGAGCCCCTGAGGATATGCAGGGCATGGCCTCTCTATATTTACTCTATAATCTTGGGGTTCTCCACACTTGGTCCTGGTCAGATCAATGTCACAGCTGCTCCTCTGTTCCTCCTCCGTGTGACAAAGAATGGTTGAGGATGGCTGGGCCCTTGTTTGTCATCCAGCAACACACAGAGAATTACCAAGGGTCAGCCGTGCTTGACTGAAAACATTTATCAGCAGTGTGTTCAGAAAACTTCCTTCAGGGTTATAGTCCTCTCCTCGTACCAGAGAACATCACAAATTACCCTCCTCAGTCCCACCAAGGATGCTTTACTAACCACAAGGCACCACCAGACTGAAGCAACCTGACGGTGACAAACCTTCTGCATCTGTGCGGTTCCTCTCTTCTTTCTCCTCCCCTACTCCTCCCACCCTCTGAACATCTCCCCTCTGGATTTCATGGCTGCAGCATCATCTGTTCAGTAGCTCACTGTACTCATAAGCTTTTCTTCCCCCCTGATGCTTTCCAGAGACTCCAAATTGACAGCAGAATGGGCGGTTAGGAGTTTGTAAATGTGCCTCATCCCATCCTCTACTCCAGAATTACAGCTCCTTGCTATTCCACAGTGTCAGGGACATGGAGAGATGCCCCAGGACATCACTATTGCTCCTGTCTTGGCAATGCCTCCCAGCTTTGGGCTGTTTATATAAAGATATAGCCGACGTGGATTTTTCAAGAAGAGATCCCACCAAAACTGCTCAGCTGCAGGGTGAGGGTTTTGTTACCTCTCTTACCTGGTGACTGTGAGAGAAGCAAGTGGGTTTATAGATCTTGTTCTCACTTGAGTGACTGAAGTAGGTTTGAAAAACATAGGTTACCTCTGATAAGGTATCACAAGGGAGTGATTATGGAGCTTCATTACAAATCTTCATGCAACATCCCTCATGTTCTGGTATTATGAGGATTTGAACGAGTTAATCATTAGGATCCTCAAATAAAGAATTCCTTTTCTGAATGTGTAAGTGATGGGAGCCAAGGGGTCTTCTTCCTCCGTGTTAAAAGACAAGAGGTCAAATTCATTTCAAATTAGTTTGGAATTCAGGGCTTTTAGGAAAACAGTTGCTTTATCTAACACTTTGATTGGTCTACCACAATTGTCCTTCTACAAATCAGTTTTAGCCCAATCCCACTTCTTCACTGACATATTCCATCAAAATCCTTTTCTTAAATACCGAGATCAAATATCCAAACCTACAGCCACTCACATCATGTTTTTTCTCTCAGTTTTTATCCCAAGGCCCCGATCCTCTCAAGGCAGGCAGGACACTTTGATAAGAGCTGAATGGCAGTGTGATATAACCACCCAGAGTTTGCCTGATGCAGGACAACCAGCACAGCTCCGTAATTCCCTCCAGGATGTGGATAATGCAGACAACTGAGTGAGGAGGAGCAAGGGCAGGGGCTCAGCCCTAGCTGAGAGAAGATCGAAGTTCTGAAACCTCGATGTCCGCATCGCCCACAGCCCCAGGCTGTTCCCCAACACAGGAATTCCCTTTTGCTCCCCACCTGCTTGTCCAGGTGATGCAGTTTGTCCATTATTTTATCCTCCTTTACCTGACCATCTCTGCCAACCATGCAGTTCACACAAGGATTTCCCAACTTTCTCTTCCATCTCTCGCTTGGTTTGACATTTGTCCGAGTCACCCTGGGCTTTAGCTCAAAAGGATTCCCTGCACTTTGGTTTGTCTACTGGGAGGAAACTGTTTTCAATAAATGCACTCTGAAGGGTGGAGCACCAAAAACTATTTTCACATCATCAAGTCTGAAATCAGCTGTGGATTTCATTGGTGTGGTTTACCCTTCTTCCCAGAACTGGGAATTCTATTCATGGCCACCTCCATTTCTCTCTGGGTATGTCCTGCTTTGGCAGGAGAGCTTCAATCCATCCCAGCATTGCCGAGGACAATGATGGATACTTTTATGCCCCACTGCTGTTTTAATCACCCTCAAATCCACATTTCATATTTCCTATCCTTAGTAGATGTAGCACTTCTAAATTTTTTCAAACCTCTTTAAAGAATTACCAACTTGTCAAATGCCCAGTTAGAAATTAATCTCCAGTGCATAGAGACTGCAACAGAATTAATGCAGAGATATCAACTCAAATCAGGAGTGGGTTTGCTCTGTAAAATACAGGTGCTCAGCCTAATCTGATATCAAAATCTGAGGCTGAGAAATGGAACAATTGTTGTCTCAGCAAAGCAAACCCAAATGGAGTTACAACCAACACCCCTCATTTACAGGGAACACAGATCTAGAGGGAAAGACAACACTTCACATGAAAATATGTCTGTGACACTGAGAAATAATATTTTAAGTAATCAGGAAATGAGGTTTTAATGAAGTAAATGCCACATCCACGTTGTCTCCCGCAGGAAAGCCAGAAGGTATAAATCCCATGAGATAAATGTGGCGTGGGTGCTTCTCCAGATAAGTGATTTACAACTGCTTCTGCTCCAAGTTGAGACAAGTTTAGAGTCTTATATTCTTCAGAAATTAGTTTCTGAGCTGCAGAAGTTGCAGTGGCAGCTGATATTGTGAAGTCCTCCAGCAGAATTCAATCAGGATTTCTGTGCCCATGTCCAGTCACCCCATCACAGGAAATTTCTTCCTCTCACAAAGACAGTGAGAGGCAAGGGACTTGTATTTCCATAAAGCAACTTCAGCAGGACATTCAGTTCTGTTTTAGGTGTTGGGTGGGGGTTCTTCTCTCTAACTGGAATGACAGAAATTGCCGAGATAACTGTAGAAACTCTTTCACTGTTATCTCTGCTCAAGCCACAGGCTTGTCTTATCTCTCCCACAGTACCACACTACGCAGCTCCTATGAGCTCCCTGTTCCCCCCCATACTGTTCACTCCCTCCCTATATTTTTGCTTTTCAATATGTCCTGAGGAATCCAATAAAGGCTCCTGCAGGAATTTGTAGCAACACATTCCTTTTCCATCATCATCTGCACTCTGAGCAGAGCTCTTCTCTTATATATCTCTTCTGACAGAATATGAAACCACAAGTATTTTAAGCTGAGACAAAGAAGGCAGAGGGCTGTAATCCAACCTGACAGCAACGTTATTAATTGGGGAAGAAGAGGTTGAGCAGAGCAGATTGCTCAGAGATCTAAGAAATGGCATCGTGTTGGGAGGGGGCTCCCAGGTAGCTCTGGGCACTGTGGATGGGCTGCAGAGCCTCTCACCCAGAGGACACACAGCAGTCCCCAAAGGCAGGGGTAGGAACAGAGATAGGAGACCACACAGGGCTGAAGTGCACCCAGTCCCACATCTGCTTTCCTTCAGAGCCTGCTCTGAGTGCTCTCGCTTTGATCAGGGGGAAAAGGGGGGCAGGCACTCATTTCAGAATGTCTTAGTGGGATTTTTACCAGCACAGGGCCCTTTTCCTGACAGTGCTCAGCGCTCTCCTGGCTGCAGGTTTAGGAGCTGGGCACAGGTTGTGCCATCACTGCATCAGCTGGGTCATGCTCCCTCTGGGAGGTGGGCTGAGCTGTGCTGAATCCAGAGCTGGGAAGGGGATAAACACCACACACTGCAGCTGGTCATGGACTCACCCTTCACACTCAGCACTTGGATAAAACCCACTCCCAAATACTTGTTACAGGGGATGAAGAAATAAGGGAGTTGCATTCAAGAGGTGCTGGCTGGGGACCTGGTGAAGAAGCTCATGTTGAAGGGTCTGCAGGGTGCTGGCATGACACAGATGGTCCCCAGCCATGGTATTCAAATAATTTGGTTGTGATGTAATCCAAAGTCTTCTTTAAAACTGGCTTCTGGTTTTAACTCCACATTTAATTACACAAGATCATTTGGGTCTTCTGCAACTTGTGCTGATAACAATTTACACCAGTCCCATCGCCAGTAGGAACAAACCCTGCCATGAATGTCCCTATTAGAGAGTAACTCCTTTGCAATTCCTTTATTAGTCTCATTTATATTGATTCAGACTGGGCAATCTTTGTTTTGGATTTTTAAAACAGAATATATTCTGTCACTTCATCAAATGAATGACAGAAAGTATCCTTCATACCTAGAAAAAAGCAGCATATCCTTCTGAATTGATCAAAGAGGGAGATAAATGGCAGACCTGGAAGAAAGAGACTTCCAAGATCTGTTTATTCTAACAGGGAATGGACGATGTGAGGTAGCAGTTTGCAGCTGAGGCTACACAGATTTATATTCTATCTCCTGTCAGCTTTTCAATCATCTCCTGGGCATCAGTGAAACCAGCCCACGATTCCACAGGACCTTTTCCCCTCCTCCCCACTTCTCCAGTAACCCAAGGTTTGTTAAACATCATTGCTAATGACCCCAAGCTTCCCAGACATCTCCTTTTAACTTCCCAGCAGCAAATTACTTGACCCAGTCACTACAAAAAGACAGGAGATCTTGTGTGCAACCCAAAGGGACAGGAAGGAGCTGGGTGTTGCAGATGAAGGCAACTGCACCTTCACATCACTGGTTGCAACTCTGGCCTCAGAGAAGGCTGTCAAGTTACTGTATTTCCATTTATTAGCAGAGAATTATTTCAACTGAGAAAAGAGTCACTCTACATTTACTTCTCTTCGTATCAAAGAAGCAGAAAATTAAGTACAGGAGAATTAAGGAGCTGCTTCCAGTCACTACAAACTTCTTTGTTCTTGTGCTTTAGAATCTCTGTTTTTCTTTTTTTACACTTGATTGCTTTTTAAATGACCAAATTCATCCCTTGGGATGAGTGATGTGGACAGGGTGGTTACCTGAGCAGTCTGCAAGCCCCTGTGAGACACGTTTTACCTTCTCTGGGGTTGCCTTGGAGGATCGTGGGGACACGACATGGTGGGCTCTGCAGCCAAGCCAGACCAGCCAGAGTTAAACTTCCAGGCCAGATGAGGTTGGAAAGTTGTGCCTCGTTCAGCTCAGAGCACAGTGACAGCTGATGGGTGAGCCAATGAGGGTGGTCTCCTTTCCCTTCAGAATCCCTTCAGTCACTGTGGAAGTTGAGCTTTTTTGAGGTTTACATGAATCCTGACTGAAATTATGGAAAACACTCCATGGCAATGGTAGACAGCCCAGGATCAAGTGCTCCTGCAGTGTTCATGACTCTTCCCAAGCCCCAGGGTGCTCTTAGGCCAAACTGAATTCCACCTGCGCACAGATGTAGACTGGGACAACATCACTCCTTCAGCTGGAATTCACATTATCCTCCAAAACTTCCACAGGAATGCACATGCCCTCACTTATTAGTGCTAAAGGCAATTGATATCTGTGTTATGTGAGCATCTGGAGGCCTCCTGTGAGCCGGGGCACCTTTGTGCTGTGCTGCCCAAAACAGAGCAGGGCCTGGAGGAGCTGCCCGCGGTCTCAGACACATCAAGAGCAGAGCCGGGGAGGCGACGCTGGAGTTTTGCCTCAGAGGACATGAGGGTGGCCCACCCTGCTCACCCCCAAAAGCTCTGCTTGGGTGCCAGGGGCTGAGGCTCGGGGAGGGCGTTGGGTTATCTCTGTAAAAGCAGCTCAGTGGGACGTGTCCCTGTCTGTCTCACAGAAATCTCATTTGACCTTGGGCTACGAGCCCCAGACTAAACCTCCTGTTCAAACCTGACCCAGCTCCCTCCGCAGCCGAAACGTGAGACCCAACGCTGGCAGCTCCGGTTCCTGACGTGTGTCACCCCCTCCAGCAGCCCCCCCATCCCTCCTGGAGCCGGGCTGGGAGCAGAGCCCTCCGTGCCCCCAGCACCTGCGCGGGCTGCGGCTCCCCCAGCCCCTGGGCACTCGCGGGGAGCAGCTCAGCACAGGGGCGGGAAACGCGCTTAAGGAGATTTTTAAAAAAACAAAAAAAGAAAATGTGCTGGTTTCAGGTGACCTCAGGGTGTTTTTGGATAGCAGGCAGGGGATCCTTCTCCCCCTCTCCCAAGTCAGTAACACAAAAGTCACAGCCTGGATCAGTACAAGCTACTGATCTTTATTTGCCTGTCTTCCATGCTGCTGGGCTTGTCCAGGGAAACAGGCAAGCCTGTCCTGGCAAATGTGGTTGGGAAAGGGTTTCACACCTCACCTGCACTTGTGCCCTGGCTCCTGCTCTCCCTGGGGTCTGTTGTCTCCTTAGCTGGGTGACGCTGCAGTTCCTTAGCCAGGAGGAACTTGCTGCTCTTTTTCTCTGTTTTCTTCTTTCCATCTCTAGACCTGCAGAATTCAGGGGGTGGATTAAACACCAGAGAACTTGTTCCAGAACTGAAAGAGAGGAAAACCAAAACAAGCTTGAATTTGGACGGCAGCTGAGATACTCAAAAGGGGATGAGTACCTGCTTCCATCTCCCAGCTCTGACACCAGGTGACTCTGATGGGAACAGGAGTGACTGTGTGAGTATTGACACCATCCCTGCTGACAGCTCTTCTCAGGACAAGCACAAGTCCCAAAAAGTGGAGAGCAGGGCCCTGCAGATGAGTGTGAACCATAGCTGTGGCCACACCAGGAGCTGGCAGACCCCAGCAGTTCTCTCTCTCCACACAAGGCCTTTTTCCTGTGTGCGAGGTCTGGCTGTGGCCCTGCCTGCCCCGCTCACCCCAGCCATGCCCTCGTGCTCCCGAGGTATTTTTGTGCTGGAGTTTGCCTGGGGCAGTGCAATGCCATTAATAACTTCCCTGCTAAAAGCAAGAGGGGATGGAGAAATGGAAGAGGCAGGTGGGTTTTGGCAAGAGCAGCACAGAGGGAAAGATAAAGAATTTGGGTTGAGTCAGGGGTGGGGGAGGGAACAGAAACTGGATAAAAAACAAAGGGAGGTAAAGGACGTTGGAGGAAAGCCAAATCAGGCCAGGCAGCAGGCAAGGAGAAGGTGGTATCAAGGCAACCCCAGGGCATGGATTTGTGTCTCTACAACAGGATCAGGCAGGATCAGATCCCTGGCAGAGCCTTCCAAGGGCCAACAGATGACTCAGAATAACTGATTTAATGGGCAAGAGCTGAATCCAAGATCTCTTTATGGAGACATTTCAGCAGTGTAGGGTTGTCTTGCCCAATTCTCCATCCTGCCCATCCACGGAGTTGTGTCTCCAGACCAACCAGCGTCAGATGGAGACCAGGAAAACTCCACAGAGGAAACACCTGGAGCAGTGGATGCAGCTGGAGAGGTGTGGGGTGGGATGGGGGAGACACAGCAGAGCTGTTCAGCAGAGTTCTGCGCAGCCATCTCCAATTTCTCTACATAAGCACAGGTCTATCGAGGTGCCAAGCAGTGGAAATGTGAGAACTCTCATTCCCTGGCACATGATACTGCACCTGGTGTTGCAGCAAATGTCTTCTGGCTCAGCACATGCTGGGCCTGGGATCCAACAGCCAAAATCCATTCCCAGCTGCTTGTAGGGCTGGAGGAAAGCAGTTGGCAGCAGACAGAGCAAAGGTGACAAAATATGAGGACCATGTTGTACATTCAGCTAAAAGTAACCCTGCAAGGGTTCTGCCAGGGCTCTGAAACAGGGCCAGGGCTGAGCACTTCTAATGTGCCATTTGGGACCTTTCCCATGGAGTCTTGGGAATTATTTCTGCATCCAAAATGTTTCACCAACAGATACTGACAACATCATCAAGATCCGGCAGATCCAAGGCATCAGATTCTACAGACACGATATCTACTAACCAAGACAAAAAGGAGAAGAATCTCCAAAATTCTCTGGAAAACATTTGCGACCCTGGGTTTAAAAAAGAGCGGGGAAATGTCATTTCAGTGGGAAAATACCTTACTAGGAAATGCAGATTCTCAGTAAGTACAGAAAACTTGGGATGTGCCTCTATCCGTGGACAAAGGGGATACAAAGATTTCAGCAATTTATATTTTGATGGGTAGTTTCTCTCTAGTGTGGCTGCCAAGATGTCCTGTCTGTAGCCATTAATATTTCAGATTGCAGTGTCACGGGGGATGCTGATGGGAACGGATTGTTTGGCTGGGAGCTGGCAGAGGTGATCCCTGCAAACACTCATCCCAGGTTTCTGATCAAAGCCTTGGGACAAGGTGCATGCTGGAAGTCAGAGCCAGGCCAGGCCCGGCCCAGCAAAGCTGGCAGAAGGTTTTGTGCATTTCAAAAATGAGGCCTGGCTCAAGTGCAGACAAGTGCAGAAGAAAGGCATTAGCAAACACAGCACAGGCTGCAGAGGACACTGTCCCAGGCACAGCTGTGGGATTTAAAACTCGTATAAGCTGGGAAAAAGTAGAGTGGAGTTCATTTGTCCTAAACCTTTAACACAGATGCCCTGCCTGGGAGGTGCCTCCTTCTTTTCCTGGGCTCACTCAGATTTGCAGCTTGAGTTTGAGACACCCGAGGTTAGGCTGGAAGCCACTGGCGTGGTCAGCTTTAGAACAGTAGAGCCTGGAGCACACACAGACACAGGGCCAGGGACAAGTCCTGGCTTTGCCACTGCACAAACCAGGGCACAGAAAAAGGTTCTGCAGGAGCAGCACAGGGAGCAAAGGCTCTGGGTGGGCACAGGGATCTCAGCCAGCCATCACCCCCACGGGTCAGAGCAAACGCTGGCCCTGAACAGCCTCGGGTGGTGTTTGAGCAGCCAGGTTGAGAATGGGGATGGTGGTGAGGCCACGTGAAGGACACACAGCTCACACTTTGCTGCTGTCTCTCTAGGGGGTGTTGGATTCACACAATAGTTTAGGTGCAATTGTGGAGGAGAGGGGAAATTGCTTGACTGGGAATTGCCAGAGGCCCCCAGTGATGGCACCACCCTTGACAATAAACAGGATTGTGATTTGTGCTATTTATTAAATGTTTCCATTGAGCTGCTTGCTCCCAAAGCAACGGTACTTTGGTCATCCATGATGCTGCTTAGAGAAGGAACCTGCCTGGGAAGACACTGATGTGTCAATAAAAGGTACTTCCAGCATTTCCTGTATTTAAGGTGTGACTTGCAAACTACCCTGTGTTTTCTCATAGGATCACAGGAATGTTTGGGTTGGAAGGGACCTTAAAACCCTTTTTGTGTCCAGGATCCTGCTGCTCTCCTGTGACTTCAAAGAGCTCCCTGGAGTCACCACTGCCCAGGAAAGGCTGGGAGCTGCCACAGCATGTCTGCCCCAGCCCAGCACATCTCCCAAAACACAGGACCCGACCCCGAAGGTCCTGCTTTCCTGCACCCAGCAAGGCCAGGGATTTTCAGCATGGCCGCACAAAGGAGCAGGGATCCCACTGGCCTGCTTTGCCAGGAGCTCTTTCCCATGACATTTTAATCCCACTGTGACAGTAACAAGCAGCACGAGGAGGTTGCACTGCACCCACCCAGCACTCACACAACCCCTCCACTCAACACCATGAAGAAAACAAATTCCTCTCATCACCACTCTCCCAGGAACAGAAGCTCTCAGGACAGCTATCCCCCTGCTAAGGATGGGCTGGCCCCTTGTGTGCCCAGGCTCTGTGTTGTGACACTGCTGAGGAAGGGTGGGACATCTCCCCATGTTCTACCACCCAGGTCCCCACCTTTCCCTCCAGGACCTTTCCCTCTCGCAGCAAGGCCTGAGCTTTCTGTTTAGTCCTTGGACCTAAAGCCCTGCTGCCTTTTGGTGCCCTGGAAGAGCTGAGAGGCAAAAGCAGCCTGGGAGGTTGTGCTGAAGGTGACACTGGCACAGTTGGGCCCCAGCAGGGAAGCAAAGCCTGTCTCCCCCCAGCACCTCCCCCTGATCCCTCCAAAGCCCAGCTTGTGTTGGCCTCGTGCCGTGCCCTGAGCGCCCAGGAGAGCCTGGAGCCACTGCTGCTTCCCAGGGCAGCAGAGCCAGGCTGGGTGGGGGCTCTTGATGCACCCTGGCACCATCTGTCCCCAAAAAGCACCCCAGTCAGCACCTTCCTCCACCCAGGAGGTCCTGTAGGTACCTCTGCCAGGGCAGGAGAAGCATTGACTGGGGATAACTGGATACAAAAAAAGCCCAATGCTCATCCATGAAGCAGCTGAAGAGGCTGATACCCAGGACCTGTGTGGCTTCCCTGAACCTCCAGGGATGGTGGTGACCCCATTTCAGTAGTGCTGGTTTGGGGGAGAAGGGCAAATCCTGGGGACGCCGGGCTGACCCAAGCCAATGTGACAGACATTCCTGGTGCCTGTGACAGACACACACCGCGAGGTCTGCTCCCCTTGGCCTCATCCAGTCCCCAAGAAAATGCCACTGACCCAGTTTAGCCTGTCCAGAGAGTTCTACTGCTGCTTTAGCTTTCCAGGGAAGGAGATGTTTCATGAACTGCACTACCCTGGGGGACAAGCTGGGCAGACCTTAGAAAACAAGAGGGGAAAGTAGAGTAGAGCCTGAAGAGTTGGGTGTGAGAAGAGGGTTAGGGGAGGACCTGTGAGTGTTTTGAAATATTGATCATGCCCAGTGCACTGGGATGCTTTAGCCAGGAGAACTCAACCACTCTGAGGGGTATTTCTGACACACTTCACTCAGTGCAGGCCACGTGCTGACATTTAGGGCTGGCAACACCCTTCTGACAGGCCAGAAGTGAAATTCTGTGCAGAGGATTCAACTGGTGGTGGGGAAAGAGGGACGGAGTAACAGGATCCCAACCAGAAGGAAAACCACAGTGTGGAGTGGCTCTGGTGTGGCCGCCATTGGCAGCTCTGGGCCGGGCACACGCTGGCTGTGGATGTGCCCTTAACCACGCTGAGCTGGGCCTGGGCATCGGTCACAGCCGTGGCCAAGGCCCTTCCCCTGGCCTTGTGGTGGTGTTGAGCACCACAGTGTGAGGAGATGTCACCATGCCACGGTGGCCCGGTGCCAGACCAAGGTCCGGAGGAGCTATTTGGGACCACCTGGCAAAGTCGTTCTCAGCCACTGCCGGAGCCAGCAGCTCCTGTGTGCCCAAGATGAAGGGCAAGGAGCAACTGCTCTGGCATGGCCACTGCAGCATGAGGCCAGCCCATCATCCCTCCCTGCAAAGACTGAGCTGGGGCTCCACAGCTTCCCTCAGACAACCTCCCCAGGGAGAACCTGCAGAGCACAGGGCACCTTGCAGTCGTGTCTTTGAGGCTCAACAACATCTGCCCCAGTTCCATCAGCCCAGTTCCCAAGCTGCACAAGTTGTCGCCTCCAAACGTGTGGCATGGAGGCACCAGCCAAAGGACGGAGGCACCAGGCAAAGGAGCCTCGTTGGTTTTGCTGCTCCAGGAAAGGTGCCACTGACATGTCCTGGATGAGGTCTGGCTCACCGGAGTCACTTTTCCTCAGGGCAAACACAGCTGAGCTCAGCCTGCCTGGGCAGCCCTTATGGTTGGGCGGGCAGGAATGGGCATTCCCAGTTATCTCCTGCATGGGGTGTGGGGAAAGGGGAACTACAGGAATGACATCACTGTGACTGTGGAGGAACGGGGTTATTCAAAGGTATTTCCCAGGGGTGTTCCTTGAAAGGCAGAAATTAACATTCTTAGAAAACAACTGGTATTTATTGCCCAACAAGAACACAGCAAAGCAGACACTTGTGCAACACTGGATAACACAAATACGCACATTATAAAAAGGAATATCTAAAAATTGACACAAGGTACAAGCAGGACTGTAATGCAACTTAAACCCCATAGCACCATTTTCTTTCTAGAGGAAACACAAGAAATATAAATAACATCCATACTTCTTGTCACACAAGTTGTACATCTTGAGGTAGACAAAAGTTTTGTTTCCCTTAAAGCACAGACTTTTTTTTTCCAAGTGACATCTTTATCATATTGCTGCAAATCGGCCTCCAGGTCTGACACAGGGTACAGAGTGACTCTTGCAGGAGGGGGGTTTGTCCCCCCCCTCATTGGTGGGTTTTGGTTTCCATGGCCCTTTTTGTTGATCTAACAAAGCCCCCCCAGCCCTGCCCTGCCCTTCCACCAGAGCAGCAGCTGCACGGATCAGCTTCCAGGAACTGCTGGGGTATAAGCATTAGATGGGGCAGCCTCCCGAGATGAGATTTCTTCCCAAGCAGGTTCAGCTCCTCACTTGGGCATGGTGGGATCCATAAACACCAGAAATGGTTCAGTAAAACTTTTTATAGAATCCCAGAATGGTTTGGCTGGGAAGGGACCATAAAGCTCATCCCATGCCACCCCCTGCCATGGGCAGGGACACCTCCCACTGTCCCAGGCTGCTCCCAGCCCCATCCAACCTGGCCTTGGACATTCCCAGGGATCCAGGGGCAGCCACAGCTGCTCTGGGCACCCTGTGCCAGGGCCTGCCCACCCTCCCAGGGAACAATTCCTTCCCAATATCCCATCTAACCCTGCCCTCTGGCAGTGGGAAGCCATTCCCTGTGTCCTGTCCCTCCATGCCCTTGTCAAAAGGGATGGATGGATGGATGGATGGATGGATGGATGGATGGATGGATAGATGGATGGATGGATGGAGGAAGGGATGGATGGATGGAGGGATGGATGGAGGGATGGATGGAGGGATGGATGGAGGGATGGATGGATGGAGGGATGGATGGATGGATGGAGGGAGGGATGGAGGGATGGATGATGGAGGGAGGGATGGATGGATGATGGATGGATGGAGGGATGGATGGAGGGATGGATGGATGATGTATTTCTATTTCCCCCCTGCAACAAACATGCTGGATCCATGACTACCAAGCCCAGCACCACAACACACCAGGAAAGGTAATAAAAGCTGGACTAGGAAGTCCATAGTGGGCCAGGGCCAGGGCCAGGGACTGACCTGTGTGAGCAGGGTAGCCCCTCTGTGGGCAGTGAGGACCCTGGTTGGGGGTATTGGAGCTATGGCTGTTCCCAGCTTGTTTGGATTTTAGGTGCAGAGGAAAAGATTCAGTCCAAACCAAAACACTCCCAGCAAAGCCTGTGCAGCTCAGACTTTTACCATCAGTAGCCACTGAGGTACATTTGCACTTGGAAAAGGGTTTTTTTTAAAGGCAGGGTATGAGCTTTCAACTTCACTGCCAAGAAGATTTCTTTGTCAAGACTTAAATGCGATCTCCTTGTATCCCCAGCCTGTCATTTCAGTAATTTACACATCTAACCAAACCCACAGGATTTACAGTACATTGTAAGGAATGTGGCACAATTAAAAAGCTCTCCCAGGTCCAAATGGACTCCTAGGTCTTCACAGCCCAGACCTCCAGGAGGTGGCAGAAGAGCTTTGCTCAAGATGATGCTTGGTCTTGGTTCAGAGGAAAATACAATTCAAGCCTGAGAATATCAAGGGCCAAACACAGGTTTTGCTCCCTGCTCCCACTGCTGTCAGTTGAATTAAATCCCATTTCGGAATATCAACCCAATAAAACCTCCCTGGGCAACTGAATTAAATAAAAACCCCAAAGCCACCAAGGTATCTCTCCCAAGCAAACTTTGTCCCTCCCTTATCCACAGCACCATCCCTAAAAACCTTGGTGCTGAAGGACACCAAAAGGATTGTCCTCAGTGTTGCCTCAAACTCAAACCATGCTCAAGTCTTTTCCCCGATCCTCAAATCAGGCATTTAAAATTATTTCTTTCCCATCAGTGTTCATCATTTGGTTTCTAGTCCTTGAGGCTGTGCTGCCTGGCAGGGGTTGGACAGGAAGGTTTGCAGCGGTGTCAGGAGGGGCTGAAAAGGGCTCTGAGTTAACCAGAGGAAAGCTGGGGGGCCTTAGAGGTCCTGGCTGAACAACCCAAATTCACTCCAGCCCGATGCCAAACCTCAACATCCCATCGAGCCCAAACCCACCCCAGGGTACCAGAGAATGAACCATCTCTTCCTCAGATCTTCTCCAGCAGCTCTGGGCCACACAGGACAAAGAATTTCCAGAAGTTCCCTTTGGTACATGAAGAAACTTAATTTTCCCTGAAATACAGTTTTGTCCAGTTCTTATTCAGTAATTCCTGTGCAGCTTTGATAAAAGCAAGAGGACAGAGTGGTGTCTTCTCCACTTGCTTCCCATGGAATGGGATCCAGCTGTGCTCCCACCTCCTTCCACAGAGCCCCAGTCCCTGTTTAAATGGGAATGATCCATGTAACGGCACAGGATCCCAAAGGACCCTCCTGAGATGGGGTATTCCCTTCCCCTCTGATGCTGGAGGTCAGTGGGGCAGAGGGTTTGGGATCAATAGTTCAGCCAGAGCGAGTTCCCTGCTCACTTCACCCACGGTGCCAATTTTAGCTTATTTGGAAGCTTTTTCATTGAGTGCTCAAAATTGAGACTCGTGGGAAGATTTCAACTCCAAAAGGATTAGAAGCAACATATAAATACTGGTCGGCTCTTGGGTATTCAGGAGGTAAAAAAAATAAGGCTAATTAAGCCTATTTGCAGTATTATGTCTGTCATAAACTCTCTAATTCAGTTGAAGTCAATTTGAGCCAGAAAAGGGATAAAAAGGAATAAGCCCTTTTTAAAAGACCTGTAGCTGGTGAGAGGGGAGCTCTGAGTGGCCTCCAAACAGCCAGTTAATGGCTTGATCTGCTCTGAGACTGCTCTGTGCCAGCCCTGGAGGGAGCAGGAGTCAAAAATAGTTGTAAAAACCAAAAGGGCAACAAAGTCAAGGTAAAGAGAGTGTGAGCTCACGCTCCTCACTGCGGGGGAATTGCTCAGAGCAGATGGAAAGGAGTGGCTGAGCTGCCCAGCTCCAGCAGATCCACACTGCAGAGCCGAGCACACCTCTGAGGAGAACACCATCCTCTTGGAATTCAGCACAATTCCGCCTGTGGACGAGCCCGTCCAGCAACCCAAACCAGCATCTTCCCCCTTTACGTTGCCAGTGAATTTTGATTTGAGCTTAAGGATTCCCATATTCTTGCAGCACCAGCCCATCTCCACTCTGGCTGGTTTGTACCCATTGCCAAGGCTGAGCAAATACAGCAGATTTGTCACCTCAGGGACGATCCAGAGCTGCTGCAGGATTAACCAGGACAGCCCCCAGAGCAGGAAATCCACTGTCAGGGAGCTGAACACCCACAGAGGCTGTGCTACACACACCTGCATTTACCTGGCAGCCAGGTCAGGGGGTGCCTCACTGCCATTCCCAAAACTGCTCTCTAAGTCACAGCCAGAGGAACTGAACAGGCTGTGTCTGGCATGTTCAGCTAAAAGTCCACTGGAAAAACAAGGCTCCGAGTCAGGGGCTCAGATTCCAAAGCAGCCTGTGCTCTTTTCCCCAGGTCACCTTCCCTCACGCCTGCGGGGGCTGGGTACACCCAACTCCTCAGGGCAGGGATTGTCACTCACGACTTGCACGTATTTCAGACGCCCCAGTTGCCCTGGTTCCTAATTCCCTTTCAGAAGCTTTTCCTGTCATTGGCACAGGGCAGGATGTGGGAAATCACACACCTTGGGCACCAGGCAGAGTGTGCTGCACATAGGACATTGATTGATTGATTGATTGACTGGCGGGGAGGAGGGAGAGAGATGCATAACTGGCACCATCACCCTGGACCACCACCCATAAATACCCCTCTGTGAGGCCACGTGCTGCAGAGAGGTGAATTCACAGCCCTCAGCTGAGTTCCTGCGGCTCAAACCTGGAACAGCAAGGTTAAAACGTGGTTAAAACGCACCTGGAGTCCAACATCCAAACTACAGACCTGGGAGGTGATGGACGTGAGCTCCCTTTGTTTGTAAACCGGTACTTCTGAGGCACAATTCCTGTGTCAAAATGAGATTATTCAGCAGCGTGTCTGTGAGCTCACAGCAGAAAGGGTTCAGCCAGCTCCCAGGGAACGGCTCTGGGAATCCCCCATGCCAGAGTCCTTCTGCCTTGGTGCAGGAGCACGGCTGTCCCCGCTACATCTGGAGCCGGCCTCTGGTTGTGGCCTCCCCAGTCCCTTAATTCTCTTCTCTTCTCTCCAGGAGCCAGGGCACGAGCCCTCAGTGTCCCAATGTCCGCACCCCGATGCGTTTCCAGGAGCGCACCCGAGGGATGGAGCAGGAGGACATTGCTGTAGAGGTGAGTACAAGTTTGAACTTGAGGGATATTTGTGGCTGCATCGGGGTTTCTGCTGTCCCCACATTCCCCCTGCTCTCTGCCCCTCCTTCCTGACCCGACACCCCACAAAGCCTCTGCTTTTCCCCGCTCACGCAGGGGCTCTCCCCAGGCTGGAGCATCTCAACGCCGAGGTGAGAGGAGCACAACACGCGTTCGGTGCCGGCCTTTGCCCCCTCCCCGCAGCAGAGAGCCGTGTCCCTGTCCCGCTGCTGCTTCCCAGGACTCGCCTCGCCCCTCGGGCGCTGTCCCTACTGCTTGCAGCTGTAGACCACCTCCTCCTGCAGGCACTGCTGGCACTCCACGTAGCAGCACCACCGCACCTGGCAGTGGCACGAGAAGGTCACCAGGCGGCTCTGGGTGTTGTAGCCCCTCCCGCAGCACATGCTGTCGCAGTTGCCCTCCCGGGAGCAGGTCCTCCCCGCGGTGCCCAGGGAGTATTTGCTGGGCCGGCAGAAGCTGGGGGAGTCCTCCACGTACACCAGGTCCGTGGGGCGGGGCAGGGCCGGCTGCTTGGCCGAGTGGCCGTGCCTGTGCGGCCCCGCCAGCTCCGAGTGTCCCACGGCGTCGTTGCTGGTGCTGAAGACCTTGACGGCGTCGTCGTAGCGCAGCTTCAGGAGCCGCCCGATCTCGTGGAAAGGCGAGAGCTGCTTCCAGCACGTCCGGACGGCGCAGGAGCCGGACACGCCGTGGCACTTGCACGTGGTTTTGAGGCCGTTCTTCACCGCCTGATGAGGAAGAGGAGTGGTGGTTATTTACCGGCCAGGACCTAGTTCTGGTGGAGGCAACGCCTCAGGTCGCAGACAGCTGCAAGCACTTCAGTTTTATTGGCATTATTTCTATTCTATGGAGGGAAAAGTGTTACTAATTAAAAAAAAAACCAGAGGAATGGCTACAGAGTTGACTGGTGAGCCAGAGAGTGAATAGCCTGAGGATAAGCAGCTTAACACCAAATAAGTTCTTAAATAAGTTCTTATTAATTCTATTTGGCACAGTAGGAGTAGTCAACCATAAAAGTGAGTATCTCCAGCATGATGGATTCCTCTTGGTGTATTCAAATGAAGACAGTGCTCTAATTAAACAACCAGTTGGCCTCAGTGAATGGGAGACAATGGTAAATCAGTAGCCTGTAACCTACAGGTCAAAATGCCCAATCTGATGGTCTCCCTGACCCAAAGCTGTGACGTGACTCATTCCACAGCAAGTCACCAGCAGACTCAAAATTGATCTCAAGAGTTTCAGTCCATAATCTGCTTCACACATGCCACCAGCTCTAAGCTCCAGCTGTTCTCAGAACCTCCTGTGGCCCTGGCGTAGCCCCTGGAGTCATTCAGCCGTGGAGTTTCACAGCTGTCACTGTGCTGCGTGTCCCTGTCACCCACCCTGGGACCGCTGGAGGACACAGGATGCTGCTCTGCCACTCAACACGCAGCTCCTCACACCAGAGCTCAGGAGGCTTCCCAGGGACTCTCAGCACCACAAGGCCCAGGACACACAGGTGAACAGGTCTGGTTTGTGAGCAGGGCAGCGAATCCCCTCTCACACACAGGACGGGTGGGAAGACTCGCACCGAGCCCAAAGTTCATCCCTCGCCCGCCGGCGCAGCTCCTACCTTGATGCCCACGTTGGTGTTGTGGATGTCCACCTTGGCCCGCAGGTCTTTGCCGATCCTCTTCTGCCCCAGGAATTTTTTCAGGAACTTGGTGCTGTACTTGAGGTTGTCCCCGCAGACGCCCCACTGCCAGGCCTTGCGGTTCTCCAGGCCCGGGGAGTCGTCGCAGGTGCAGCGCTCCATGCGCCCCGCGCTGCACGCCCGCGCCAGGGAGTGCGTCAGCGCCGCCGAGGACACGGCGTACAGGAAGGCTGTTTCCTTAAAACCTGCACGGGAGAAGGATCGGGAGATGGGACGAGCAGGAAGGGCCCCTCCCCGGCTCTCCTGCCTGCCCACGGACCAAGCCCAAGCACGATAATTCGAAGTACAAAGAGACAAAACTCCTCCGGTGTTCCCGCAGCGTCCCCGGCAGAGGAACCCAGATTGAAGTGACCGGTGTAGTGATGTCACCCTGAGCTTTGCAGTTCTTCGATGTTTTCATTTCTGTGATAGAAGTTCTCATGCACTTTTCTGTAAACAGCCATGTGTTTTGCTAGCTGACCTTATTGTTTTCATTCTTTTCTCCTAAGGCAGAGAAATATGATAGACTTTTAGTTTGGCCAGTGTGACTGGGGAGGTGGTAACCTCATTCTCCAATCCACAGTGATTATTAAAAAGATATATAAATGACCGAATAAAGAAGGCTGGGGTCTATTCCTGGCTGCTTTTCCCGTCCTGAACCGAGCTGGGTCTGCGTGCTTCTTTCGTGTCCAAGTGCGACATCTGGAAACATCGAGGAACTGCAAAACTCAGGGCGACATAGTGACACCCCAGCCTCACCCATGACTGGTTCAGTATGGACAAGAGACCACCCATGGATCAAGGGAGGGGTGGCAACAGACAAACAGTCCTGGGAAAACACCCAACTGCAAAAAGTGGCAGCCACCGAGCTCTGTTTGTCCCCGGCACGGAGCTGATTGGTGCAATTAGAGACCGTCATTGAAATCACGTTGTGGCATAAAATCAGGAAATCTGTAGTAGAGACTCAAAAAAGTGTCTTAAAATCCAACGTGTTATTTAAAAATGTTTTCAGTGGGGGCTGTACTAGTATTTTCTATGAAAAGACCACATGTAGTTGGAATGGGAAGGGTTCCATGTTGAAGGACATCTTGGCAAGAAGGAAAGCTCACACACGTGTCTGGGTTTTCTGAATTCCCTGTAAATTGTCTACTCCCAGTGACTGTGGGGGTGTGCTCTGAAGCTGTTCTCCTCCCCAGAGCAGGATTCCCAGCTTGGCTACAATCCCTGAGGTCACGGTGTGACTCTGACATTTTAACCAGGAAACGAAGTACAGTGACTGAATGAAAATTCAGTGTGGAGACATGAGATCACACAGGAATAGGATTGTGGATACCCATGAGATTCATAGCAGTTCCAGAAACTCTGATTGACACAAACCTGACCCAAACCCCAAAATATTTTATTCATTTATTTATATTTACTGCCTCTCCTATTCAATCCTTGGGAAATCTTAATACTTCCTCTAGAGTTCATTTGCAGAAAAAAAAAACAAAACCAAAAACTACTAATGGGAAATTGCTTAACAAGTCCACAATTTAGGAATTAGTGCAAGGAAGAGAGGCACAGGTGACTGATCAACAGCTCTGAGGGCAGGAATGGGCAAAATTGGCCAAAATAGAAAAAATTTGGTTTATGAAAGATAGAGCACTTATACATTGCATGGAAGAAAACACAATGAAGCAAACAAATATTCCACATGGGAAAATTCCAAATGTCCTCCCACGTCAGAAGGAAAATCTGTTTCCCCCAATAACAGAAGAGAGAGAGACAACCACAGAGATTTGATCTAGACTTGCACTAAGCCCTGCCTGGAGCAGAGGTTGGAAGCCACCTCTAGAATTCACCAAGTCCAACCTCAAATCCTTCCATCATTCTGTTCCCCCAGAGAACTCCCATGCAGCTGTAATAAGAGATCAGAACACTGAGTGCTGAGATCTGAGGGATGTCCACCATAAACGTGACCAGAGAGCAGGACAGAGAGTTCTCCTGATGGCTGCCAGCAGGAGGAATGAAAAGTGTGACTGATCATGAACAGAATGGAGAGAGGCTTCATTAGCAACTTCAATAGACTTCATAGGAGCTCTTTGGAATTGCAGAATTTTAGATAAAGATCTACCAGCAGCATGGACATGAGGGGAGAGTCAGGAAAATATGGAGGAGATCAAGGAGATTGACCAACAACCTGCTTCCTGCCTCACCATTTTAGTTGTTGTAACCACTGGGGCAATAATTTGCAATTAATCTCTCTGGTTGATGATCCTCTAAAAAATTTCTCAGGGTACTCTAAAAATAATGAAAGAATGTCACCAAATCCACCAAAAGCTGTATGGGACATGGTCAGTGCAGACTGTGGATGGCAGCATAATGCTCACATTTTCAAACAGTGTCTAACCTACTCCAAAGGAGCTAAGAGAGGGTAACTGATATTTGAGGTCCTAAATCTGCTAAATCATTCCAGCAGGCAATCTCCAGATGCTCAGCAGATTCCCAGCATCCCCTCTGACACACTGATCCCAGAAGAGAGGAGGGCATTCCGGAGGCCCTTTCCCATGCCATGAGGAGCCAGCGGGCCCCGGCGGCTCCACAGCCCCTGCTAAATCTGACTCTGTGGATCACCACACTGCTCCTGCTATTTCTGGTGCTTTGGTTTCCCCATGGAAGTCCTGGCCAGTTTTCAGCCCACTGGAAATCAGAGGCCGCTGCTGTGGTCAGGCCACTGCAGACAGCAGCAACTGCAGAGACCTAGCAGACTTTGAAACGTCTCCTTCTCCTTCAAACAAAGCTTCAGCATCACCAGGCTGCCAAATGCTTGTCTGGAAAGCCTAAGATGATTCCCTCTACTTCATCGTGAGGAGTCAATCACCATTTAATTGTTAATTCACAAAACAAGTGAGGGAAGTTAAAGCTGTCCTTCAGCCCTTGGGGAATGTGTGGCAGAGCAGCTGCTGGAGCTGGATTTTCAGGAGGACACACCACAGATGGCAGCAATCAGCTCCAAGGAGCACAATTTGGGATCTGAACAGAGGTTTCTCCCTGCGCCCTGGTATCTCTCCTCCCACGGTGACAGCAGAGCTCCTGTCACCACAGGCAGGGAGGCCTGGAGCCGATTCCGGGCTCTCAGGGCCCAGGCTGGGGCTGGGTCAGTCCCCTGACCCCACTGAGAGTGTTGTGAGGGACAGAATGGAATCTGAAACTCAGTGCAAGGGGAACATCTGGGTGCAGATGTCTCTGCTGGGCAGTTTGGCTGCAAACATCCAGCACTGAGATGAATTTCAGGAGGCTGCAGCAAACCAGCTCCCTCTGGTAGGACCTTCCATGAGTCCAAGCCTTGCCCTGAGCTCTCCAGAAGGATTTCTTAGCTCAGCAGCCTATAAATACAGAAGGAATTTGGCTGCAATGGCAGCACTGCTGTGTGCCGTGGTGTGCTACAGACCACAGGGAAAATTGTAACAGGAGGAGTTCGGGGTGACTCTGCCAGAGGAAAGATGCTCAGGGTCAGAGGCTTTTCAACGCTGTAGTGAGGGAGTGTGAGCATTTCAGAGCAGGTGGAGGAGGCATCTCTCTGAAAACAACAACAGCAAAACCAACCAACCAAAAAAAGCTACAGAAGTATAGAAAAATTTAGGGTGGAAGGACTCCCAAGGTCTTTAGAACAACCTCCTGCTCAAAGCAGGGCTGGCTCCAATGCCAGCTGCCCAGGGCTTTGTCCATCTGACTTCTCCAAATCTCCCATCATGGAAATTCCGTGTCTGTGAGTCACCACTCCTCTGTTGTACCATTCCTGGATTCCTCGTGACAACAGTGAAACCACTGCTGGAAGGTCAGAGTCCAACCAGCAGGAGGCAAAGCAATGGATTAAGGGGTGGAAGGATTGCAGAGCGCTCATGTCTCAAGAAGGATTTTGAGAGTAGCTGGCTCTGACCTCTTCGCTAAAGGTATTTATTTCCCCAGATCACTGAGTCTGAGGTGAAATCCTGCTTTACCTGACTTCCAGCAGCCCCTAATGGCACACCCAGGACACCAAAAGGTCATCACTGCTTTACATGTTTTTATAAAGACACCAAGTGCCCCCGTGTAACAAGGTGGCTTGAAATCATTTAAAATCTGACTCTTTCCATGGATCTTTAAAGAAGTGGAGAAGGAATGCAGGAGGATTTTGCATGGATCACTGAGGAGTAGTAGCTGTCATAAGTGACAATGGCCACAGAAAGGTTGCAGGTAATGCAAAAGGAGCTTCCCAGTTGTACCCAGAGAAGTGCAACAAATCAAGAGCAACAAATGGTGCAGACTGGTACAATTAATCTGGCATTTCAGGAACCAGAAAAACCCTTGGCTTGTTTTTTGTTTGTTTGCTTGTTTGGCATCTCTAGAAGCAGGAAAAGCACTGATGATCCAGATCAGTCACAGCAGTTTGTCAGTGGTGATTGCAAACTGAGTGTGGCTCTTCACCTGTTACGAAAACGCCCCATCCCACTGGGAAGGACCTTTTTCACTCTCTTGCACTCTTAAGACCATTTAGGACTGCTAAAAATGTGTATTTTTTCTTTATGGTTTCTCTAGGAGCGTGGAGATAGCAAATGACTTAAACATTTCTAAAATGCTTCGTCACTACCTGGGTGACAGGGGGGAGTTGCATGACCAACAGTCCCCAAGAAAATTCCAAGAAATGTCACAAACAGATCAAAAGTGGCAGCTGAAAGCATTCATGTTCTTTATGAAAGAAACCAACCCCTTTGCAAGCTAAAGGAAAATGAGAACTAATGATTGCTCCCAGCCAAGTGTCCTGTCACACAGGGGGTGCACACAGCATACTTGGCTGTATTAAATCATCATTTGATCCTTAAGATTGTGTAATAAAAGTTTTCAAACACTTATCCCCATCTGCCAAAACAGGTTTGAAATTACAGGTGATATTTTATTTTGTCAGTCAGGAGCCCATGGAAATGTTAAGGCATGCCACTGCCAGATAATTAAATGTTTTCCAGCTATTTGAAGATGAGGATTATTCAATTGTCATTTTCAAGTTCTTTGAGGTTGATGAAGGTGCAGATGTCAGAAAGACACTCAAAATGATCGTGAACAGCTCCTTCCACCGCCTGATAAAAAATTCACAGTTGAGCCTTGCAATGAAGAAAATCTGATCTTGTATGTGCTGACTTAATAAAATATTAAGTTGATATTTAATGTAAAGAAAAATTGATAATTTTAAAAGGAAACATTAAAAAGTTTTGATCCCAATGTTAGTTAAAATTAGCATTGATTTTCATCAAAATTAATATTGGCTTCTTCAGGCCCTGTTTTAAAAAACATTAAGTTGCTAAATATTATCAAAGGACTGAAACTCAATAAATCTGAAGAGTGAATTTTAGTAAGTGCTAAAAGAAGTTATTGAAGGGCTGAAACTCTGTAACAGTCAGGCTTTGGTTGGACCAGGACATGTTTGGCAAACCCTATATGCATTCTCTGGGAATTTTTATTAAGAAATAATTTCAGCGTCCATCTTCATTGTATTTTTCTCAAGCATTGGAAGGATTTTTTATGTTCCCTTCTACCTCAGAGCCAGACCTTACAGGACAATTCTTTCATCTAAAGCATTTTGGGAAACAGAAAACCAGCAAGTCTTCTGTCCACTGCCCAAATTTCTCCAAATTTATGTAAAAGAGTCTTGGGAGAGATTTGCCAACATGCACTGAGATGTCTGCATGCAGATAAATAGCTTTTTCAAACAGTTAATAGGCTTAAATTTTGTATTTGACAATAGCAGAGGTTTACACAGACGGATATCCAAGGAACTAAAAGGATTTCTTTCTTCCTGTCCCGACATCGAGCACTGACCGTGCTTTCCCACAGCATCGCCCCAGCTGAGGAGGGTGCTCGGGGTGAGGAGCTCTGCTCTCAGGGAAGAAGCCACCAGCCAAGGATGTGAACCTCCTCCCGCTTTCCAAACCCTCCTCCCGCTTCCCAACCGCTGCCAAACCGAGCTGGGAAGATGAGGACAAAGCTTATTTGGTGCTGAAGGGGCCCAAACTGCCTGGGTGAAACAGAGACCTCGGCGCTCCCCGGTCGCTGCCTCTCTTTGCTCCGCGTGAGATTTAATTCGGGCCATCCCGGGGGCTGCAGCCAGACTTTCCCCGCACACCAGCTACCTTGTACCTCTCTTGAGCAGGCTGGGCCGGCCCTCCAGGCTGCAGTTCCAGCGCTCGCTGCGGAACTGGAACTGGCACTCCAGGATCCCCAGGCGGATCGCGTCCCGCAGCGTCTCCGCCAGCCCCGGCTCCCTCCGGCACAGCCGCTTCTGCTTGCGGGACAGCTGGAGCAGCTCGCACTGCTTCACGTGCCCCTTGCCCGGGGCAGAGCCCCCCGGGGCGCCCAGCGACGGGAAGTGGGTCAGAGCTTCTTTCCCGGTCAAGCTGGAAGGAGAGAAGCGGGAGAAGTGGTGAGTTACGGCAGGAAGACATCCCCGGCATCATCCAAGGTCACGTCGGACAGGAGCTCTGAGCCACCCTGAGGTGTCGCTGCCCATGGCACGGCGGGGTCTTTAAAGGTCCAAGCCCACAGCGGTTTGGGATTCTGTGAGGATTCTAAGGTCACAGTCATGGAAAAGGTGAAAGAGGGAAGGATATTCAGGTTGGGGCATTTTACCAGCTCAGAAGATTAATCAATAATCAATAATTAGATCTGGCATCCCATTCCCACCACCCACCAGGGCAAAGTCCCAGACTGATGCCGTGGGGAGGAGGGGGAACCCACGTCTGTTGTCACCAGCAGCCCCGTGGGAAGTTCTCTTGGCTCCATGGAGAGGACATGACAACACCCGTTCGTGGCTCAGAGGCCAGCAGAAATCTGACTTAGGGCAGCTCAGGCTGCACCCAGCTCCGTGGGACAGCGCTGGGCTCAGCAGAGGTGTTGCTGCTATGTCAGAATAACAACCCTCACCCAGAGCCTGGACTTTGCCCGGCAGTGGGATTCCAGCACTGACATCCCAGGAAATGTGGTTCCTCTCCCTTTGCCGTGCAGTGCCTGTGCTCCCCGGCACCAAAGTTTCCCAAGCTCCTGGCACAGAGAGAGGAAATAAGGAAGTGGGAGTTGGCACTGAAGAGTTTAAGAGCCTGATGTGACAACACAAATCACTCACTGAAAGCACAGCTGCAACATTCCCAAACTCATGTACCAAACTACTGACTACTGTCCACGTGCCAACAGACCTGCCACCCATGCCAGGCATCCTACCTCCCCAAAATCCCTTCTTGCCAGGCTCCATCCTCATTTTAGTGCCCTCCATCCCAGCTAAACCATCGTTCATCCCTTGTCAGATATTTGAGACAGCAGCAGTGGCTTCACTGACTATTTAGAGCAATCATCTCCTTCCTAGGAAAGGTGTGATCAGCTCTGAGCCCTCCCCTTGCACAGGGGGTCAGAAGCAGCAGGAGCTCAGTGCAGAGGCTCCGTGGCTCTGACTCCAGAGGAGTCCCAGAGTTTGACCTCAACTGGGAAAACACAGAGAACTGCAAGATAACCGCTCGCTGTTTGTTCTTGCCATTACAATTCCTTATCCCAAGGGCCCAGGGTATTGGCCAAAAATCCATGGATCCCTTCTCCTGGGGGACAGAGAGAGCGGGCAGTGCTTTAGTCCGGTGGCAAACAGCAAAGCAGGAGCTGCAGGGTGAACACTGAAGTCAGAAATTCAGCCCTTGAGCAGACACAGTTTCACTAAAGGCTGTTGAGCTCTCCCAGATTTCTTGGGGGGGTTGATGAATTTCAAGTGGCAGCTGTGAAGCTCTTTTGTAGCCCAGGGGTGTCTGACTCACATCCAGGTGCTGACTCAGGAAGGAGAACGTGCTGCAAAGGTGTTGCTGAAACCTGTGTGAAAGGGAGAAAAGGTGGCAAAGGGATCTTCGAGATTTACAGGAGATGTGATGAATGGCACGACCCAGGGAAGAGCTGTCCTGGGCAAGCTCAGAGGAACTCTAAAACCAAAGTGGAACTGGTGGGCAAAGGTTAAATACAGAACTGTGGAGAAGAGTCAACACAGCTTCTGTGGAAGGTGGTCAAGGAGTCACTGAACACGCAGAGCAAGGACAAGCCAGATGTTACTGTCTGCTTGGACATGTACAGGTGACAGATTTCCAGAATAGTTTGTGGAAGAACACAGGATGGACACCTTCCACAGTTCCCACCAGGAGAAGAAGGGATACCAGGAGAACACAGGGCTTTGGAAGCAGGACCGGCCTCCAAGTGACTAAAGATTATTCCAACCTCTATTACACAAGAACCAGGGGAAATTACGTTAATTTATTAATTGATAGACTTAAAATAAATGAGGCTGTAGTTAAACTTGCAGCCCTTCTCAATGCAGGGCACCAGGAATGCTAAAATATCCATACATTCATACAAACCATGGAAGACGAAGTCATAAAGGGACCATTAAACACAAAGATACCTTGCCACAGGAAATTCTGGATGTGCAGACTGCCAGAAGCTGGAAAAGATTCCGAGGGAGCATCTCAGTCTGCCACCCTACTCCTGTTTATGCTTTTGCCCTCACGTTTGTTATTACCCAGTGCTGGTGAAGGTGGTGAAGCCACAAAGCCACACAAACCTTTGGCCTGAGTTCTACAGTCCTGGACAGGGATTATCTCAAGGATGCCCTTTGGCCCAGCAGTGGCCAGTGGGATTTGGGAGAAGGTGGCCTTGCCACTCTCCAGGCTCTGAAGGATGCTGGGTGTTGATATTTGTGGAAGAAAGGCACCATAAAAACCTCTGAAGAATTTGATTCCAGTTCCAGAGCAATCTCAGTAGTGCACAGCAAATACAGCCTGGGACCACACACGGAGATTCTGAGTCTAATTCATCATTTTCACCATTCAAAGCAAAAGCTTCATGGGAAAAATGCTTCCTAAAACTGGATCCAGCAACACTTTAAATTCTGAAAGAGGTAATGCAGCACCCTACACAGATAGTTGGTTGCACAGGCAAGCTTACTTAATATTTATTATTGTTTTTATTATTATTGTTGTTGTTGTTGAATTTCTGAAGTTGCAACACACGGAGTAACTTGGTTTTTCTCTAGAAATGGAGGTCAGAAATTACCAGATGAAGAGAACACAGTTAATGAAGTAAGCAGTAAATTAATCCAAGGTTAATCCAAGTGACTAAAGCTACCCAGAACACACCTGTCTGTGATAGTCTCCCTCGTGCAAACTCTCACATTTGTCACCTGAGGCAGGGCCGTGTCAGCACGAAATAATTATATAAATTATCTAAATTATAGAAATAATTCCACCACTGTGTTCGAGGCTCCCAGGATCAGGAGTCACACAGTCAGAGCACGGACACGGCTCCCAAAACTCTTCTCTCACACAACTTTCAATTTAGACAAGCAGAGAGGAATTCAAGGAGGTGCCCAAGGCCATGCGGGTGACAGTGGCACTCTCGGAGCCAGGACAGCCACAGAGATTGCCCCTGTGAGTGGAGGCTCTGCAGGCTCCCACCACAACTGTGTTTTATCAGGGCAGAGCCAACACAGGATCTGATCAAGATCAGAGTATGCAAACGTTCGTACAAGATTAAATATAAAATATGCAGATATTTGCAGTCAGGCAAACTGCATCGTTTTGGATGATTTAGAGTTTATTATCTGCAGATCATACAGCAAAGAAAGTGAACTCTTTGAATTAATGCACACCTGCTCGCAATCTGAAAGAACAATAAGGATCTCCAACTTTATTTCTCTCTCCTTTTCTGTCTAAGCACTTTGCTAAATTCATCTATTTCCTTTAATCTCCTTCCAGCCACATTCCAGCTGCTTAAGAGACTTTTAATGAGAGCCTGTTCCTGTCCAATGCCCAATGTCCTCTGGATCTGAAAGGTCTTAAAAACCAGTAAAAATATGCCTTTCCTACCTCTCCCAAGTAAGGAGAAAAATCAAAGCAGCCCACAACAGGACTCCATATCTGATTTCAGGCGCCTTTCATGTTCCACGGGAATATCTACACCCCACAGAGAGCTGCAAGAAGCCTTCAGGAAAGGCTGAGAGAATGTGGGACACAACAGATGGAACCAAGGCCTGTGCAGGGCACAAAGGTCCCCAGCTCTCCTCTGTCCCCGGCAGCTCTGTGAAACAGAGTTTTCATCCTTTCACAAACAGCAAACAGTTTAATCCTCTCCATGTGTCCCTGGACAGAAGGATGGCCTGGGAGTGCTGTGCTGTTGTGATTTACCACGATGGTTCCTCTGCTTTGTACCCCACTGCCTGCAAAGGAGGCGGCAGAAATCCCCAGAGTGTCAATAATCAATATTGAGATTTAACAGTTGATATCAAAGCTTTTTACTCTCCTCCATCAGAGCTGTCATTTCAGCCCATCGGGCAGGTGTCTCTATACCTGCTACTCCAGGTTTTCTGTCAAGTTTCTGCTCCTCACAAAGAGAAAAAGCTTGAATTAAAACCTCAGGTGAGTCAGAATCGTTGAGATGGATTGTTTGCTCTTTGCTTGCAAGCCCTGCCTGGGAGCAGTAACAGATGATGTGTCCAGATCCAGACCTATTTTTTAAAAAGAATTCTCCTGAAGGTCCACAGAGAACAGGATATAAAATCCCTACATCAGAAGAGCTGCCAGTTTGGGAGGAGAGGCAATAACCAGGTCAGGCTCCTGCACAGGGCTCTCCACCCTCACCTGCTCTGGGCTCCCACAGTCTGGACATCCTTGGTTTGGCTGCTTTCACCTCCCAGCTCAGCCACATGAAATATCTCCATGTGGATCCCGATTCCAGGGCAGTTCCAGGGCTGACAGGCCCCCAGCCCAGGGCAGCAACGGGGCAGTGCTTACAGGGGACAGCGGATTTTCAGTCTCACTCTGGACTGGCCACATTCCCCAGAGCATTCCTGGCATGAAGCACTCAACACCCAGTGGGATGGGTTTTTAGAACCTGTGATACACTGAGATAGTGACTGAAGAGATTCTGGGAGCTGAAGAGAATCAAAAAGCATCCATGAAAAGCCTTTCCCTCTGCAATGCATCTGCAGCCCCACAGCCCCTCTGCTGTTTCAGCACAGACTCCATCCTCAGTCTTCCCAAATCTCAGCTGAAAGTTTCCTTCCCTCTCCATTTCTGCTCTTCCTCTCTCTTTTTTAGTGCCCCAGTATTCTGTGTGACCGACAATGACAAAAATGATGCTGGAACAAACCCTCCTGAAAGAGGATTTGTCCTTTGAGGAACAACGATGCAGCCTGTAAATAATATCAGCATTTGATAATCAGCTCAACAGGAAGAGAAATATCCTCAGATATTTCCAGGAGCACTCAGAACTGGACAGCAGAGTCGCTGTTTGAGGTGCATTTGGTCCATTAGATTTATCAGGGAAATGCTGCAATAAAACAGTGCCAAAGCAAGCAATGGGATGTGGGTAACTGGGCTAATGGGATGGAAACCGAGCCTTGCTGGACATCTCCAGAAGGATACAGGGGATGTGAGGACAGCTTTTTAAGGATGATCATATTTACTTTAAGGTATCATTTAACACATTATGCTGTTTCCAAACCTGTGCAAGGCCCAGCTTCAATAGCCCTGCATGTCACGTGCTGTTTTCACTCTCTAACAGCCCCAAAAAAATCCTTCCCTGAGAAAACGAACAATTGTGGCTCTGGCTTTGATGGAGCAGAACCAGCCCTAAAGACAGAGGGCACAGGTAGGGCTGAATCAAGAGGAGCTGTGAGCCCAGCCAGCACATGCTGTGGGATCCCAGGCACCTCTGCAGCCACCAGAGGCGTTTCAGGATGAGTTACAAGGAAACGCTGCCCAGGGAGCAGGGGCCAGCCTGGCCCGTGGATGAGACACGTCCCAGCCTGTTCCACAGAGGCCTCCCCAGGAGAAGGCTTCGATCAGGTTTGGTGCTTCCACCTTCCCACCGACCTCCTACCTGGGGTGGGTCTGTTCTGGATTCTGCCCCGGGAGAAGCTCTTTGCGCTCCAGCACATCCTTAATGACTTTTCACCTCGTGAAACATGAACAAGGAGACAACAGGAGACTTAGAGCTTTTAATGAGGTCTGGAGACCTTCCCACCACCTGAGGAGCTGAACATCCTGAGAGGAAAAGCATGAAAAGGAGGGAAAGCTTTACAGGAGGCTGCAGGGTGGGGGAGGATTGAAGCAAAGGTGGAAGCAAAACCAGCACAAAGGGAGTCAGGAGGTGAGGACTGGACACTCCTGGATTCCTGCATCCAGAGAGCCAGGCAAGCCCAACACAGCCCCAGCAACAGCCCAGGCCACGTTTCACACAGAGCTTGTTTTCGCTCCCTCTCCTAAAAGCAGGTTTTAATTTACCCCCTGAGGACCCAGCACCACGAGTTCAGGATCTGCTCAAGCACAGCCAGTGCACAGACACCAGTGAGCCAACAGCTCCAAGTCCTGGGAATGGGGTCAGAGCTCTGCTGGAGGGGGCTTGGAGCAACCTGGTCGAGTGGAAGATGTCCCTGCCCACTGCAGGGGGTGGGACTGGGTGATCTTTAAAGGTCCCTTCCAACCCAACCCATTCTACGTTTCTCTGAATTTATCCATTGTAATGCTGTGTTCACGCTGGCAAAACTTTGTTTTCTATATTTAAAGGTGAGCTGCATCTTTGCCAGGCCCTTGGACCATTTCTGCTGGACTGTCCCATACACTTGATGCTTTACTTTGTCCTGATGGACTCAAACTTGGCATCTCCTTCACCCTTTGAACCAGCAATACTTCACCTTTGCCACATCCACAGCAGAAAGGGCTCAGGTTGCCACCCAAAAGCCGCCTTCACTTTTTCTTACATCTTTGCAGGGTTTCTCCATTGAGTGTTTGGAAAGCCAAGATCTGGCTCTCGTGCCTAAGTCTCTCCTATTTGGCTAAACTTAGAATCAGCCCACTGACCCAGGGTCCCCAGTCCCCTCCAGTTCAGTAATAATTTAGGTGTGAGACTGGTCTTCTCCCAAACCAAGCCACATCAGACCACATTCACCTCTGAAATATTCAAGTTCCTCTCGAGTCTATCAACTCAATTTTGTATCTGAAAGCACCCATGTATCACACTGCTCATCACCACCAAACTCCCTGAGTTCTTAGGCTTGGGTTCCTTCTTTTGACTTTCAGATGAAGAGGTGAGAATACGCAGGACACACCTGTGTCAAACCCCTTAAGGAAAAAAAACCCACATGGAAAATTGAACCTACAGCCTCAGATCCTGGGCTGTGCAAGGTCCAGAGGAAGCACACACAGCTTTCATGTGCCCAGAAAGCTGCTTGTACCAAATAGATCATTGACACAGAGCAAAGGATCACTCAGGTCGCTTTAACAGAGTCTGGCTTGAGCAATGGTCAGTGACAGCTCTGTGTTGTTATCTGCAAGGGCAGCACGAATTCATTCACTTCCCCTGGCACAGCCACCTGCACATCCCCGTGGCTGCAAAGCCAAACTGTCCCTGCAGCCCAAACCCTTCATGAAGTGAGTGCTGCCACAGGCTCTGACTGAGAAAGGGGAGCCCCCGCCCAGCACGGGCTCAGGTGTGAATTAGGCTGAATGATACAATTAATAAATTTAAAATCCAGATGATTTTAGGAAGCTTCGCGGCAGAAATTAAATACCAGTCATGTCCTAGGTGAGAAGTGCCAAGCCAGCAGACACTTCCCAGCAAACGTAGGAAGAAGCATCTGGCATGTGGTGGGAGGATCGGTGGAGAGGGGACAAGACCCTCCACGTGTGTAAGGCAGCCCAGACCAGTCCTGAGTGCTACCAGCACTGAATTACGAATGCTTGTGTCTGTTCTACCCTCAGTGATATGGGCACCAACAGCTCTGGTTACCATAAGGGTCTGGAAATCCTTCCTGAGGAGCAGCTCACACAGAAAACCAGACAAAAGCCCCCAGAACACTGCAAGAGAAATTCTGTGTTCACCCAACCTGTTCCAAACCCATCTTTGCCTTTATCCCAAGCAAACTGAAACGCGAGGGGAAGACACACACCCAGGGACAGCTGTGCCCAAGTGATCCTGATCCTGCACCCCGGGCTGGAGCAGCAGCTCTGCCTCTCTGTGCCCGAGCACAGCCTCTGTTCCCGGGCTGGCTTTAAGCCGTGGAGCCCCGCAGCACCTTCATGTCCCCATCCCTGCCGGCTGAGCCCTGGCTCCCTGTGCCAGCCCCATCCTCCCACCCCCAGGGCAGCAGCCTGCAGGGAGGGATCAATGCCAGCCACTGCCGGGGCTAATTCGCACCCCGAGAGACCCGGAGCACACTTCAGGGGTATAAATCCCGTTTTCCTCCCTCTTGCTCCCAGCCAACAGATTCTCCCACCCATTTCCACATCCCGCTCTTGCACGGTTGATCCTCCCCTGGTCCCCTCCATCCCGCGGGGGCTCCTGCGAGCCCAGCACACGGTGTCCCCCTCCCTCCCCCCCTGCCCCGCACCGCCCCGCCGGGACGGTGCCAGCGCTGCCCGGGGCAGTGCGGGGGATGCGCGGGGCGCTGCAGGTGCGCGGCTCGGCCGGGACCCCCTCGCAGCCACGGGGACGTGCCCGGGGACCGGGGCAGCCCCGCGGAGCCCCCGCGCCCCCTCCGCAGAGCATCCCCGGGGAACGGCGCTCCCACGGTGCCGGCGCTGTCCCAAAGGACGCTCCGAGCTGCCTGCGGACACTCGCGCTCGTCCCCTGGTGCCGGTGCTGCCCCACGCAAACTCCGAACTGCCCCACGGACACTCCGCATTCCCTCCCGGCGCTGTCCCAAAGGACGCCCGTGCTCCTCCCCGGGTCCCGA
>VXAD01006400.1:26798-50052 GCA_013399195.1 Dicrurus megarhynchus | reverse complement strand
CCCCGGGTCCCGGTGCCGCTCCACGGACCCTGGCGCTCCCCCCGGGTCCCGGCGCGAAGGCGGCGCCGGGGCCGGACCCCGCGGGCGGTGCTGACCCGAAGTAGGCGGCGGCGGGCGGCGGCGGCAGGGGGAGGAGGGGGGGGGGGAGGCNGAGGATGCGGCTGAGTTTGGCGGCGGAGCGCATGGTGCGGGCGGGGCCGGTCCCAGCTCGCTGCGGGCCGCCCGGCGCCGCGGCTCTTTAAGCGGGAGGCGGGGCGGCCCCGTCCCGTCCCGTCCCGTCCCGTCCCGTCCCGTCCCGTCCCACCGCCGCCGGGCACCCCCGGGGCTCCCTGGGGACCCGCCGCCCCCCAGCCCTCGGGGACGCCGCGCCGGGTCGTGNAAGGCGGCGCCGGGGCCGGACCCCGCGGGCGGTGCTGACCCGAAGTAGGCGGCGGCGGGCGGCGGCGGCAGGAGGAGGAGGAGGAGGAGGATGCGGCTGAGTTTGGCGGCGGAGCGCATGGTGCGGGCGGTGCCGGTCCCAGCTCGCTGCGGGCCGCCCGGCGCCGCGGCTCTTTAAGCGGGAGGCGGGGCGGCCCCGTCCCGTCCCGTCCCGTCCCGTCCCGTCCCGTCCCGTCCCACCGCCGCCGGGCACCCCCGGGGCTCCCTGGGGACCCGCCGCCCCCCAGCCCTCGGGGACGCCGCGCCGGGTCGTGCCCCACCGGGTCCCTCCATCCCCACCGGGTCCCTCCATCCCCACCGGATCCCTCCATCCCCTCGGAGATTTTCAGTCCCGGCGGGATCCCTTCATCCCCGCTGGGCCTCTCTGTCCCCGCGGGATCCCTCCATCCCCATGGGGTCTCTCCATCCCCGTGGGATCCCTCCATCCCCGCCCGGTGCCTCCTTCCCCAGGCCATCCCAAGGCGACCCCCGGGGCTCTGCGCTCCCAGACCGTGGCAGGACACAGTGGGGCTCAGCACCAGGCTCAGGGATGCCCGGCAGTGCCCCATGGAACGATAGCTGTAGGTGCAACAGCAACTTCGGGCAGTTGTTTGGGCAGGGAAGCGTCAGGGAAGAGCTGAAGAGGCACCTGCTGGGGCACCCAGCACCCCCCAGCACACCCCTCCTTCTCTCTGCTCTGCTGTTCACGGATGTAGATCCCAGCACGTCCCAGAGCATGGAGCAGCTCCCACAGACACGTGTGACCAAACATGCACTGCACAGGTGACATCTCCCAGAAATGCTGGGGGGGAAGGATCCTTTGGAGCTCTCCAGCCCAACCTCCTGGCCCAAGGTGGGCTGCTGTCAGATGTAGACAAGGATGGCTGTGGCTTTGTCCAGCCAAGTCCTGCAGACCCCCAAGGATGCCCATGCCCACACCTCTCTGGGCACTCGTCCTACAGGTGCACATCCCTCCAGGGGAAGGGGGTTTAACACCCAGCCTGACCCTCCCAAGTGCAATTACACCAACTTTCACAGAGGAGCTCAGAACCGAATTTCCAGAACCCAGGAGTGGCCATGGGGATCAAGGTGCAACGCCTGCCCTCTGAGAACACTCCCACAAAACCTCAGGGCCATGGAGCCACACATGTGGAAGGGTCTGGGCAGGCACGTGAAATCAGCCCCCCCAGGCAGTGAATGAAGGGCTCTGTGCCAAGCTGGAGGTGCCCTGCTGCACGTCCCACCCTCCTCCAAACGCCTTCGGAGGTGCTGAGAAACCCAGCACTTCCTAGAGACAAAGAATCCCAGCAGGATCCTCGGGTGCCTCGGGATGGGGAGGGTAAAGGCCTGCTCTCTGCTACTGGCACCAGTGCTGTTCTCCAGTCTGCACCTGGGCTTGTCCTTTTTGCTTCCCTTCTGGCCCTTCCCCAGGGCAGAGCATCCCTCAGCCCTGTCCCTGTCTGCCTGGTGGTTTTAGGAGAGGGATTGAGGTCGGTAGGGATGACAGGAGCAGCCACCCTCTCACACCAGTCCTACTACAGCAGGAAGAGGAAGCCCTGCTCTCCTCCCGTGCCCTGTCCTGAGCTGGGCTGTGCCCCTCGGCCCTGGTGGCACAGGAGGTTGAGCAGGGCTGTGGTTTGGGAAGGGAAGCAGAGGAAGGTGCGTGGTTGAGTGTCACAAAAGTCTGTGGCTTCATGAAGGGGGTGAGATGGGAGCATCAGATACCATGAAAAATGGGGTGAGGAAGGGCGGTGTAGCTGAGCCCTTTCAGAGCTCCCCAACACCCAGTGCTGTCCTAGGACCCTGCTGACTTCCCATGAACTGCTCAGCTGCAGCCTCAGCTCAACCTTGTTGCCCAAATATTCAAGGAGCAGCAAAGTTCCATCTCCCTGCCCCTCTGAAAAGCTCTTCTCCTCTCCTGCTCTTGGCAGGGCTCATCAGGTAAGACAGAGACTTGCTGATTTTGTCACCTATTTGCACAGGAAACACTTTTATGGCTATTTTCCAAAGAATCTCAGAATGGTTTGGGTTGGAAAGGACCTTACAGACCACCTCATCCATGCAGGGACACCTTCCACTACCCAGGTTGCTCCAAGCCCTGTCCAACCTGGCCTTGGACACTTCCAGGGATGAAACATCCACATTTTCTCACAAATTGTACAGGAATGACTGGGAGAGGGGGTTGCTTTTGATAACCCTCTCATTGTTTTACTCACTTCCTGCTACCACAGCATCGTGCAGAGGATACAAGCCTGGGCATCAAGGAATTATGGACATCAGCATTTTCTGAGAGCACCTCTGGGAATATTTTGCAGCCACAGTGCCAAGATGTCCCCAGCCAGATCCTGGGAGCAGCTCAGGAAGAGGGCAGCCCCCTGCCCCCAGCTCTGAGAGTGGAACCACGTGGAGAGCACCATGCCATGGTCCCCAGTGTCACATCCAGGCCTTGATGTCTTTGGCAAGGAAGGTCACAGTGCTGCCCCTGCAGTTCTGCTGGGACTTGCTCTCCTGACTCACATGCTCTGGTGCACCACAGTCCCAGTCCTTCGGGTTCTAGAGCAGCCCAGGTCCCTTTTCTCAGACTCTGGGAGAATCTGTGACTCCCTTAAGCCCCTCCTGGGTGCTGAGCACCTCAGTGTGTCAGGGAGCTGCCTGGGTGTGTTTTCCCTGTCCTGCCTGGGGAAGGGAGCACTGCTGGGCAGGGCAGAGTTCCCACAGCACCTCTGCCAAGGGACCAGAGGGAATGGGAGGGGTGGTGGCTCCTGGGCAAAGCTGTGGCAGGTGAGGGGCTTCCAGTAGTTCTGGAAATTCTTGGAAGTCCGATGCTGCTCTGCCCAACTCAGGTGGGCAGATTCCCAGGAGAGCCATGGAGCCTCGTAGAGGAAGGAAGGAGCACCAGACCCCACAGGGCTGTGCAGCTCCACCCAGACCTGCTGAGGAAGGGTGGAGGGCACTGCCCAGGGCCCAGGTGGTGAAGTACCCGCAGAGGACAATCCTGTGCTGATGTTTGAACCCTTCAGTCCCAGGCAGGGAATTCCAAGGACAGAGCAGCTCCCGGGGGGCTGCAGAGGCAGGCAGTTCAGCAGGGGTGGGGCAGAGGGCCCAGACACCTCTGTGGTGCCTCCTGGGAAGTGTCTCTGATGTGGGCAAGGTGCCTTCCCATCCAGTTTGGAGGCCACATTTTCACACCTCTGGCAGTATCTGTTTGTATCGGATGAGTTCTGGTTGGCAGGACACGTTTTCCCCCCTGGCTGGGGTGAGGGAGGGAATTCCAAACGGTGTGGAAGTGTCTGGGGGGAGGTGGGAGCTGTAGGGCAGGCGGAGGGGCAGCCACACTCCCTGGTGTCCCAGCTGGGGCAGTGTCTGCACTGAAGAGCTGCCAGCAGAAGGGTCTGAGCTGCTGGGCAAGCTGAGCACACCCTGAGGCCATGGAGGGGGTCTGTGACCTGCCCTTCTTGGTCCTGGTTCCTTCTGCCAGCAAAGGGGAGCCTGGGAGAGGCGCTGGGCTAAGCAAGGACAGCCCTGGCTGTGCCCTCTGCTCGTGGCAGGACAATGGAGATCAGTCTTCAGCAGGAGGTGTCCAAGGGACAGCGTGTGGGACGGTGTGAGTGCTCTTCTGGTCCCCAGACCTCTCTTCCTGCTGGGGTTACTGGGCAGCTGCTGTGGCAGGGCCGGTCCCCGAAAGTCCTGCCTGGCACGGGGGGGGGAGAGAGCCCAGCCTGGGAGGGGAGGTGTCCGAGCGAGGAGGGAGGAGCACAGTCCTGGAGCTGCTCCTGGGGAAAATGCAGCGAACCTCAGGAGTTTGGCTGGCCAGTGAAGAGCTGGGTCAGAAGGAGGATGGAGAGAAGATGGGTTGGTGTCTGGAGAAAAGAAGGTGCCAGGAGAGGCACCAGACAGAGCTGGAGGAGCACGAGGCGGTGGAGCTGGGCATGAAGCAAGCCCGAGAGCAGCAATGTGAGTGGCTCTGTGCTGGCTCAGACCTCGTTCCAGCAGCACGGAGGGAAAAGGCTTTGCCAGAGGCAGGGCTGAGGCTCAGGTGTGCCGAGGACTTTGGAGAACAAGGCTGTAATACCATCAGGGGAAAGGAAAACTGGTGAAAATAGGAAGGCAGCAGGAGTACCTGAGTACCTGAGAACCTGAGGGGGTCCCCCCGAATGGGGGAGGCTGCTCTCACTGTTCCACGTGTTCCACTGCCCTGTGCAAGGCCAAGGCTCAGGCTTTGCCACGGAGCTCCCAAGCCAGTAAAACCCATGAGAGCCTGGAGAAAGAGCAGTTGTCCTCTGTCCTGGCAAGTTCCCATATCCCAATTCCTGGGCTCATGCTCCAGGGCTTGTCATTGTGGATGCCTCTCCAGCTCAGTGTTTTTATTTCGGAGCTGATTTGATCTGTGCTGGTTTGAAAGCAGTTTTAGGGGCATTTCCGAAGGCACAATGGCCATGTTTCTTCTGAAGCAGATCATTTCTGAGCCAGCTGCTTGCTGCTCTTTTCCCTGTCCCGTGGCCATCTGGGCAGGTACCTGTATCAGCAGTGATTTCACACCTACAGTTCACGTGGGGTTTTATCTAGGGCGTTTCAAGGACATTCTAATCCAATTTCAGTTGCCACCTGGCTTCATTTGATGCACCACAAAGAGGCAAATATTGTGAGATTTTGGAGAAAAGGCATTCTGAGGGCTTCATGCAAACCAAAGAAAATTTCCCACCCAATGTTTCTATTATACTGGATTTGACTTCACAGGAATTTCTGATACTCGGGTATTGATTAAATGTGTTAGGCACAATACTCACATTTTCCCACCCAGGGCTTTGCAAAACCCACCCCTCTCCCCATCTGAGTTGTGAATTGGTCCATACAGCCCTGTCCTGCTCAGAGAGCCGGTCCCACGCTCCAGAGAGGGCGTCCAGGACCCCATGGAATCACCAGGGTTTGTACAGCCCACAAAACAAAAGCCCCTTCCCTTCTCAGGAGAAGAAAGCTTTGGGATGGGCAGCAAAAGGCTTTCCAGCCCCTCTCTGCCCAGCAAGACACCAGAGAGGAGGAGGTGACAGGGAAGGGACACCCAGCTGTCCTCTCTAATTCAGATGCAGTTTTCTTTTGGCTCCTGTGGAGCACAGAGCTGACAGGTCCCATCCCCAAGATCGAAGGAATATTCCACATTTCTGTCGTGCTCGTAGAAGTTTGTCCATCCCAAGGGACAGGTCACATCTGCTGCAGTGGTTCATAATCTCCTTCCTGCCCCTGCAGCTCATGCCAGCAGCCCTGCCCGGGCACTGCCCTTCACAGGCACCACAGAGGGCATCTCTAGCAACAAAAACCAGAAATCAGGAGCACAGCCTGAGGGATTCCCTGGTATCCCAACGCCCTCAGAGTCTGGGGTGTCACATGGCATTGCCTGATCCCAAAGACTTCTCCTGAGGTACCTCTGGCCAGGACATGATCCTCTTGCTTCTGCTGAGCTCCTTCTCTCTCCCAGCAGTGGGAGAGACACACCCGGACTGCCCCAGACTGTGGCTCCAGGCCATGGGGTGCCCTGAGTGTGCCCGCAGTGCCCAGGCTGGGAGAATCCTTTCCATGGCTGTCAGGAATTACAACCAGCCCAAGTAAGAACTGCATTCATCCTTTTGAGAGATCCCATCTGGGGCCCAGCCCCCCTTCAGCCATCCCATCACTCAGCACCTTTGGTTCCCTTCACCACCAGCACCTGCCCGGGTTCTCCTGGGGCCTCGCTGGCATTGAGGAGAACACAATGGCAGATATTCCCTCTGTTTTTCCTGTCTCCTGATGTCCTGTTCTCCTTGGTGACCATCCAGGAGGTTTGAGATGATGTTTTTATAGAAGGCTGTGCTTACTTAAGCACTTCTTGTATATTGGAAGCTCACTGTCCATGAAGAGATGATGAATTAGCTCAGGTGCCAACGTTCCCATCACAGGCACGAGACAGATCCCTCCTCCCGTGTCCCGCTGTGCTGCACTACCCTGTCACAGGGGTGCTCCTTCCACCAGCTCAGGCTGAGGAGGGAATCAACCCTCAGCTCATCACAGGGAATGTTCTGGAACGCTGCTGCTTCTCCACCCGAGCTCTGCTCTGCAGCTTCACCAGCACTCAGTGCCCCGGTACCTGGGTGGTTTGGGGTTTTCCTCAGCTCATCCCACTGGGAATGGCAAGGAGCAGCAGCTGTTGCCCGTGATCAGCCTGATTTCATGGTGCTTTAGTGGAGATCCAGGCACAGCTCAGGCCCCCTCCCACCTCAGCCAGGGCTGCTGTGGAACAGGGAAAGGTGTGGAGAGTCAGCAGCAGGGTCAGAGCCAGAGATCCAGAGGAGCTGTGGGGTTGGGATCCCTCTGTTTGGATGGGAGACAACAGAGCAGGGACAACAGAGCTTGTCCAGACCTCTCACTCTGACAGAGATTGGGCAGGAATTTACAATTATTGTGGCATCAAGTTAAGTCACCTGGTGGCATGTTAAATAAAACCCCCCACTGGATGCTGTCCTTCACACAGCCAGGACATCGTCACCAGGAGCTCTGGGACTGCAGGTGACACCGAGTCACAGAAGCCAAATGTTCACATGCAGCTGAAGGAGAAACCATGTAGATTTATGGAAGGAAAATCCCCCACTGTTACTAAAGCCATCAACACTACCTTGGGCTGGGGAAGTCCCTAAGCTGCAAATTCTTGCTGTCTGGGAAATTTTTCAGGAGAAGTCTCGTTACGTGCACATTCTGTTCCTGTGATTTTCCCAAGGAATCTGCTTTTGCACAGCGTTGCTGCTGGGCAGGAGCCAAATTTCAAAATCTAAACAGAAAATTGGGGAAATTGTGAAACAGATCAGAAGAAAAATCAAATTACAAAGGTGGCGAAAATGAAAGCAGGGGACATGTCATGGATCAGAAACATGCAAACCTCGGGAGGATGAAAGGCAGAAGGAACATGATGAGACTCCTCTGGAAAAGCCCATTGCTCCCTGACAGCATCCAAGTGCCTGGTGGGGATTTCCTGGTGTAGCTTTGTCTGGAGATGCAGCAGGTCAGGGTTGGGTCCACAGCCCCCAGTGGGGCTGGGACGTAGCCCCATGTTCCTGTTTGTGCCATGGGGAGCAGCTCAGCCAGGGCAGGGGACGCTGCTGAGGAGTCCCAGGGCCCTCAGGTGAGGTGGACAGAGATGAAAGGAGAAGCATCAGGAGTCTCCAGAGGACCTGAAGTCCAAGACTCAGACTCTACACGTGTTCCCCAAGGTCTGGCTCTCACCACAAACAGAAGCTGAGTGAGGGGTGCCATGAACTGCACTGGGCACACACCCACCTGCACCACGCTGCAGGGGGGTTCCCAACCTAAACCCAGTCAGGACCCGACAGAAATTGAAATCCCAGGTTTCCAACTTCCTTTGGCAGTGAAAGGTCCCTGCCTGTGCAGCAAGGCAGGACAGGGAGATGGAGGGATCAGATGTTCCTCAGGATATTTTGAAGTGAGCCATGGTGGTGTCACTTGTCCTGACAAAAAGGTGCCTTGGGCCACCCAGGAAGGCTGGTGAGGCTGCAGCCTGACAGTGAGGCATGAACAGGTCCCTGCCCAGAGCATGGGGTTGGAACTTGATGATCTTCAAGGCCCCCTTCAACTCAAAGCGTTCTCTGGTCCTATGATGAAGAGCCAGAATGAGGAGGCGGCAGAGCCTGCAGAGCTGCATCTCTCAGTAGCTCCTGTTGTGATCAGACCAGGGATGAGGGGTTTAAACCAAAAGAGGGTTCATTCAGACTAGATGTACAGAAAAAAATAAGGGTGGTGAGGCCCTGGCACAGGGTGCCAGAGAAGCTGTGGCTGCCCCATCGCTGGCAGTGCCCAAGGCCAGGTCGCAGGAGGGCTGGAGCAGCCTGGTTTTGTTGAAGATGACCCTGCCCGTGGCAGGAGGTTGAAAATAGATGGTCTTTAAAGGTTCCTCCCAGCACAAACCACTCTCAAGTGACTGCCCAGCACAGGATTGAGGAGCAGGGTCAGGATAGTCTTTGCATCCTGGAGAAAACAGGAGAACAGAGAGGAGCTCACCCATCCTGGTTGGTCTTGCTGAGGTCCGAGGAAAAGGGCAACAACTCAGAGAGGCCTCCAAGGAGGTCTCTTGGCTGGATGGACAGGGACTGTTGATCACAATTACTGCTCAATCAGTCCACGTGGAGCTGCTGGGCTGCAAGAAGGGAATCAATGACAAACTGAGCCAGCCTAAGAGCTCGGTGCTGCCTAAAGAGTAATCGCTCTCCCCCTCCTTTCTTCATCCCCTCTGCTCCCAGCTGCAGTCCTGATCACTGTTTGACACCATATTCTGCATGATTCTGCATAATCAGGGATCTGAACTCGTCCATGGAGAGCTCTGTGGGCCCCCAGCTGGTTCCAGGTGGATGTTTGGGTGGATACCCAGCCTCTGGCAGAGAGGCAGAGGAGATGCGGGGAGCAGCCCCTCCTTCTGCCCGTGCTGGGCTGGGAGCTGAGCTCCCACCAGCTCAGGAGCTTCCCCTGGGGACATCGTGTCCCAAAAGTGTCCTGGTGGCCAAGCCCTGAGCCACAGCGGGGACTGGGCGTGAGAACCCCCTCAGCCTGAGCCCTGCACTGCCCGCCAGGCCTCAGCTGAGCTCGCCCAAGGGGTCTCCAGCTCAGCCCCAGGGTCTCCAGACGGGTCCTTTCCCCGGTGAACCCAACCTGCAGCTCCGGGTGCTGCCCTGGGACGAGCTGATCGCTTTGCAGGGAGGAACAAATTGTGATTTCCAGGGTGCTGAACACACACCTCCTCGGTCAGGTGCATTTTGGTGGCTGAGTCAGGTTTAGGAGAACAAAACCCAGGGAGTGCAGCCAGGCAGGGCCTGTCCTGCCCCTTCTCCATCCTCAACCAGTGGGGCCACATTCCAAGAGTGGGACCAAGTCCTGGATCGTTTTTGAACCCACGTCACTGCACAAATGCTTTTGGGAGCTGTGTTTTGGTCCTCTGGGTTTGCTGTCAACCACAGTTTCCTGGCCACAGCGTGTGGGCCAGTGGCTACGTGCTCTGGGCTTCCTCTTCAATGAGCTGCACCCTCCAGACCCTGCTCTGTGAAACGGCCACGGAGAGCACAAACAGCCATGCTCGGGAGCAGGGAAGTGATTAAGAGGAAACAAAGTGGATGTGGATGCCGGACTGGAGGGTTCTGAGAGCAGGAATGAACTACAAACAGCCTCAGATCGATCATCTGCTATTGCTTCGGCAAATAAATGGAAGTGGGGTAGAGCCTGGGAGACTCGGAGGCGAAACACGGTGCTGGGAGGAATAGGAAAGGACAGAGCAGGAATAAATTGGGGTTGAGAGGGAAGGCAGGGAGTGCTGGTGTACTGCACGCCCAGTAAAGAAGAGGTTAGGGGCTGAAGACATTAATATTTGAGGTGCAGATGAGTAAGAAACCGAGGAAAACATTATTATAAACCTTCCACACAGATTCGGCCAAGTGGGCTCCGTTTGGGGATTTCATTCCCTTCCTTCTGCAGACGGAGAAACGTCACAGCCTGAATCGGCCACTCCGACCGTCCCAGAGGGGAATCTCCCCTTTGCAGGGATGCGTCGAATTTGAAGTCTAAGTTTGCAGCAGAAAGGTGTTAAATTGGGCTGAATTAACAGCAAACGCGAGTCCTGCTCTGACTCCGGGAGAAGCCGAGAGCCGGGCTGGGCTGCCCCGGCTCCGCTGCCGCTGCCTTGCCAGCAGATGGTACTGTGCCCCCGAGGATCGCCGGCTCCTCCCGGAGAAATCCTTCCAAGCGCTCGGGAAAGGTGTCCGCTGCTCCTCCGGGCTCACCCCAGCCCCCTGTTCCGCCCGAGGCACCCTGAGCCCCCGGCGTGGGGAGGGGCTGCTCTCGGGGCCCCCCTCGCTCCGCAGGGACGCTGAGCGCACAGCTGACGGGTGACCTGGAGCGCTCCCATCCCACAGCGCTGGGGAAGGTGGGACGCAATGGGATTGTCCTTCAGCTGTGGTTCTCCCAGACCGACCGTCCTCCTGCATCCCCAGAGCTGGGACACCCCAGTGATGGGCACTGCCGGGAGCCCAAGGCCTTGGGGAAGGTGTTTTTGGGGACAGAACCTGTACCTGTGCTTTGCTGGACAGCCCAGGTTTGTCTGTGGGGGGAGCAGGGGAGAACCGGGGACCCAGGGCTTCAACCCACACCACAAATGGACACAGAACAGGCTGCCCAGAGCAGCTGGGGCTGCCCCAGCCCTGGAAGTGTCCCAGGCCAGGCTGGACGGGGCTTGGAGCCACCTGGGGATAGCGGGAGGTGCCCCTGCCCCTGCCCATGGCAGGGATGGGATGGGATGGGATGATCTGTAGGGTCTGTGACTCTGTGGTGCCCGGGCAGCTGTCACAGGCCCGCTGGATGGCACTTGTGTCCCACGCTCCGAGCTCTCCTGGCAAGGCCCCCCCTCCAGCCGAGCTTATTCCCCGGGCCAGGGAGCTCGGGTGGGAGGCAGCTGCTCTGCAGCTCAGCAGGAGGGACTGCACCACCCTCGCCGTGTTTTAGGAGAGTCTTCCTGTCAAAAAAAGATGGTCTTTGAGAAACTCAGGTGATGGAGAGTCAGCCACCAGTTGCAAAAGTGTGAGCAGGACACAAGGTGCTGCCCATGCCAGTTCTGAATCACAAACGCACACTCTCATGATCACAGAGACAAGGATCCTGCTCCAGCACACAGAAACTCTCACCCCTGAACACATTTTCCATCAAAAATGTGATGATAAAAGAAATGGAGCAGTAGATAAAGGTGGCACTGATGTAAAGAGAGATTTCCCCCCAGTAAAGGTTATTTTTACAGCTGTGATTCACCACTCAGCCCCACAAACAGGACACCAGGGTAGCTGAGGGGGCAACCCCGGGGGGGGGAACATGTGGCTGTGATGACACAGGGACAGAGAAATTTAAGCCAGAGCAGTGACCGAGGAGAGCCTGAGGAGCCCTCACCTGAGGAGCCCCCTCCTCTCCCTGCACTGGGAACACTGGGATGGGCACAGAGAGGACCACACTGACTGGGGCGTGCTCCACTTGGCTTTTTTGCCTTCTTATGGAACAGAAGTGGATTTACAGGGCTCAAAAGTGAAGCTCTGGTATCTTTTTAGCTCCACAAAGTTCCAGCTCCCCCTGCAATGAGTCCTCCAAGGGTGGCACACTTGTCAGGCTACATGACGGGAAGGATGATGCTCAGACTCTCTGAGGGGTGCAAGCTCCCTTTATTTTTGTCTGAAGACAGCAGGCAAAGCCCTGCAGAAGTGCCAAGCACAGAGCCTGGCAACGATCAGCTGCTGTGCAAAGCAGGACCGTGGCAGGAGCTGAGGAATGAGGGCTGTTTGGGTGGGAGGAGGGTGGGATGCAGGGTTGTGTGTCCTGGGAGCACGGTGGGAACGGGAGATCCAGCTGCCCAGAGCACGGAAATCTGTCCAAGGCAGCAAAAACCTGTCTGCAAACACTTGTCCAGCTGAGTGTCACTCGATGCAGCTGCTCTTCATTTGGAGATACTAACCTGCCTTCATTAAAGGCCAGTACCTCGAGCAGAGGGGTTCTCCACCAGGACTGGGGTGGCTGATGGGCATCACTGAGCTCCTGCTGAGCTGGCAGGGTCCGTGTCTGCCTTTCTGCAGGGATGCCAGGGCTGTGCCCACGTTCAGGACAGCTTTTCAGGGGGTGTAGCTCTGCTTGCCCCATGCACTGTGTGCCACTGCCTCACCCTCTGCATGGAGCCCCGGGGGGGGGGAGCAGGATCCTGGCTTTGCAGCCACCGCTGGGAGGATTCCTGTGAAGGTGTTCTGGACTATTTCAGTGTTTTGTGTTGTTATCACACACCAAAACTGGACTAAATCAACACTTATAAGGCAGTACAGCATCATCTTCTCATGGAAGTGCTGGTGGGAAGGAGCCTTTGGAGGTCTCTGATCCATCAAAGCAAGACTAAGGCTGGAACGTTCCCATGGTTTGGTCTGCCCGAGCCTCCAGAACCTGCAAGGATGGAGATCCCACAGACCCTCTGGGTAACAAGATCCCTTCAAACACAGCTCTGGGCTTTAAAAGAAACTCCAGAAGCTGATGGGAGCAAACTGGGATCTGCACAGCCGTACCCTACACTGGCACTCGGCCCCTCCAGCCCCGCTCAGCGCCTGCCTCTGCTCCCAGCAGCAGGAAGGGAGAGCCAGAGCAGGTCCCTGGCCTGGCCTCCCCCTCTGTCCCTCTGCCACATTCGGGTCACAGCATCCAACACCTGAGCTCAGCACAAGGGAGGGAAAGGGGCTCTGGAGCCAGGTCCTGAGGGCAGGGAGGGGGGACAGGTCCCAGCCTGGGTCACCACCCCACGTCCCAGCTGTGCTCTCTCACAGCTCCCCACAACCAAAGGTCCAGGAAGGTCTGAATACCCCCAGCGATCCGTGAAAAAGGAGAACTGGGCTCTGCTGACCCAGCTGAGCCCAGCTGGCCAGGGCTGGGGCAAGCGGTGCTGTGCAGTGCTCCCAGTGCTCTCCTACCCCTGCAGGAGACTCATTTCCCTCGCTGGCACCTCGTCCTTGCCTTTGCCTGCTTGTGCCCCGTGTGTGACAGCCTCTGGCACTTCCTGCAGCACATCCAGGGCGGCTGCGAGCCCCCAGCTCCAACCCCGAGGGGAGGGGGACCCAAGAGCACAGTCTGAGCTCTACAACACAACTCTGGGGCTTGAGTTGTGCAAGTGGCACTGGAGAAATCGGGGGAGGCAGCACAGAGCTGAATTTATCACTTTCACTTCAATTCCTGGCACTTGGTCAGCCAGATCCCTCTGGAAAACCCAAGAGCTGTGACAAGCAAGAAAACTCTGTCCAGCTTCCCTGGAAGAGGCCTTCAGCTCCCACCTCGTGGCGGCTGTTTGGGTGCTGGGGCTGGTGTGAGGACAGACAGTGTGAGCTGTTTGTCAGCTCCCAACACAGAAACATTCCCCCAGCGCAGAGGAGCCGGGGGAGGAGGGTCGTGCTGGGGGGAATAATGGGCTGGAAGAGGCAGCGATCTGCCCTGTGGGGATGGGTCCCCAGGGCAAAAGATGCACAACTTGTCCTAGATTTTTTTTTTCCCCCCTTTTTTTTCTTTCTGAGATCCGAATGTATAATTGCAGGAGGGGACAAGAGCGAAAATGAGCTGAAGGCTCGTAACTGCAGAGGCCGGTCCCTGTGAGCAAAGGGCCACATGTCCCCTTTTATCGCCAGCCATAATTCCCTCCTTGGCTCAAAGGCGGCTGTGAAAAGAGCAGGACTGGTTCAAACTTCCTTGGGGTCTCCGTGGCAACCAGCCCTGCAGGAGCCTTTTCTTCCTTTCCCCTCTTTCCTCTTTTGTTGTTGTTGTTGTTGTGTCATTAAAACTTCCCGGACTGAATCCCCACCAGGCTGCTCCGCAGGCCCCTCTCCAGACCTCCTGCCTGCCTCCAGCCAGCTGCCCTCGCCTTTTCTCATCCCCTGCACCAGCAAAGTTCAGCCCCAGCCCAGCAAAGCCCAGTCCAAACTCAGCCCCAGCTCAGTAAAGCCCAGCCCAGCTTCCCATCAGGATATTTCTCCTGTCCCACCTTGTCCCCACCCGCTATTTTAGTTCCTTCCAGTTGAGCCCAGCATCCTCAGAGTGCTCAGACAAAACTGGGTTTTCTCTGGTCCCTTCAGGCTGGGCTGTCTCAGGAGGGGCGTGGGGCAGCCCAGCCCTGGCACCCCCATTCTGCAGCCCCAGGGCTGAGCAGAGCCCCTCGTGCACCGAGTGCTCGGGCACAGAAGGGGCTGCTGGGGACCTGCAGAGCCCCTGCCTTGGGCAGCCAGTCCTGGGCAAGCCAGATCCAGCACCTCACACCCTCTGTGAGAGCAGGCGACAGCCCAGGGTTCAGGATCTGTGATCTGTGTCACCCGTCCCTCCCTGGCTGCACCAGTGGCATGAGGAGAGCAGCGACTTGGAGCCAGGGAAAAAAAGCGAACACCACGGATTAGAGCTGCTCCTGTGCTGTGCTGCCTGTGCCGGGCTGGGACACCTCCCCAGGGGCATGGCCAGGGCTGGGGTGGGAGCAGATCTGGGCTCTGGGGACTGAGGATCCATCTCTGCTCTCTGTGACCGGGGACAGGACCCAGGGAATGGCTGGAGCTGTGCCAGAGGGATTTGGGATGGAGAGCAGGGAAAGGTTCTTCCCCCCGAGGCTGCCAGAGCTCCAGGAGCGTTTGGACAGCGCTGCCAGGGATGCCCAGGGTGGGGTTGTTGGGGTGTCTGTGCAGGGCCAGAAATTGGACTGGGTGATCCTGGGGGATCCTGTCCAGCTCAGGACATTCCTTGAGTCTCATCCCGTGATTCCAGAGGGAAACATTTCCTGTGGGCACAGCAGCCAGGGCAGGGCCAGGGGCCCAGCAAGGAGAAGGTCTCCAACCCTCCCAGTGCTGCAGGGCACTCACACCCAGCCACAGCCCAGGGAAAGCACAGCACCGATGGAAATCCATGCAGCTCCTGCTCCTCCAGCAGCACAGGCACTCACCCACATCAGAGGGCCCCACGATTTCCAGCTACAACATCGTGGAAAATCACAGCCTGCAGCAAAAAATAGCTGGTCTCATTCTTTTACCAATCTCCAGGATACTGCTGGGCTGGAGTCCTGGGGAAGGAGAGAAGGAAAGGGAGGAATGGCTCTGCTCTGTCTGCTCTCCATCCCTCCCCCATCCCTGGGATGCATTCCTGCAGATGTCAAGGTAGACAGAGCTGCCTCAAACAAGCCCAGGACCTGGGGCGTAGTTTCTTCATGTGCTCAGCTCGTCCAATTAGCCAAATTTACTGCAGCTCTGAGAGGCAGCTCAGCCTCTCCCGTGGATCCAGGCTGCCCCAAACATGAGGTGAAAACTTCACTTCCAGCTCCAGAGGGACAGCACGAACTGGCCTTGCAGTGCTTTGTGTGGTGGAGCTGCCCCCAGGAGATCCCTGAGGCTGCTCCCCCACCAGCCAGACCTTCCACAGCTCTGGCACATCCTCACCCACCCTCACCCAGCCCTGCTCCCTCCCATTCACCCACAGACCCCTCACACACACCCTGACAGCTGGGGCTCTGCCCACCCCACTCACTCCTCCCCTGTATCCCCAGCTTCAAATTGATGAAAAAATCACATCTTCATGCAAGAAAACCTTCTGAGACCTTTGCCACAGGCCTTAGACTGCCCTAAGTGGATCAGGTGAAGACTGAACGGAGCCCTCAATGGCATCTGGAAATAATTTTCCCACTAAGAGCTGACGGCTGATGGGAAAAGTGTCCTACTGGACCAAACTTGGATTTTCCTTTCCTTCAGAAGAGAGTGGGGATGACTTGGAGCAGGGGTGACATGGGCAGAAGAGCAGAAGGTGAACAGAGAACACTTTACAGCTGCATCCCGAGCTCTGTAAGCCCAGAGCAGTGACCCCACATGATGCCAACACCATTTCAGACAAATCTGTGCCAGTCCAACATAACAAACTCCTTGTGTTTACTGACGTTTGGGGTGGGTTTCGTTGCTCCTTCTCTGTGCTCCACGTTGCCATAGCCACTAAAACCCATGTGTTAGGCCTTCATTAGGGGATTTTCTCTTTTTCTGAACCTCTCCTTGGCAAAACAGAGGAAAGATCTGAAAATCGAATGGAGTGTGAAGCGTGAGGTGCAGAAGGAATTGAAGGAGATGACAGTGAAAGAAAGATGTCTTTATTGACAGTCTGTAACTGCTCCAGTTCATGGGCACCCAGGCACTGAGGGAAGCGTCCTTGGAGGATTTCTGGCAGTGCTGGAGGAGCCAGCACTTCCATCTCACTCATTTCCTGTGATCCCCCGGCCACAGAGCAGGACTGGAAAGGAGGAGAACAACTGAACCTCGGGCAGCACCATTTATCCTCCTTCTGCCCTTCAAACACGAAACCTGGGATTCCAGCTCTGCTCCTCTCGGTATTTATCAAGCCTGTGATTCGTGGCCGTCCCTTGGTGTTCCAGCTCAGGGCTGCACGGAGAGGGAGACAGCTCCTGCCTGGAGGAGCTAATGGGATACACACAGGAAATGGGATTTCCCCGGGCTTACAAGAAAGAAATGCAGGGACAGATAAAGAACCTGGGCCAGCAAAATCACGTGAGGCGTCCTTGGGAAAAGCTGAGAACACAGCACAAGTTTCTTGATTTGGATCTGAGAACAGGTACTACACTGCTGACGTTCTAAAATGCAACCTTTTGGTTTTAATAAAAATATATCTTTTGCTTTTAAAGAAAATCAAATTTTAAACAGAAACTTATCTTTTTTTTTTCCTTTTTAAAGGTAAAAAACAAACAAACCAGAAATTCCAGTGCCTTGACCACAAGACTGGGATATTGCAGGAAATCGGCTGAAAATAATTTCTACCATCACTGGAAAAAAAAATATATCCCAAGTGGAGGAACTCTATGTCATCAGCTTAGGATATTTTGTAAATAAATGGAGTGAGGTAAAGGCTCTTTGCAGAAAAAAAGAGCAGTAAAGTTATTGCTAAAACACTAAAAGCAGTGGCAAAGGGTTTTGCTAAACTCAGAGGTTTTTATTGCCATCACCTCAGCAGCCACCAGATCCTCCTTCAAAGCCTGACTTCCCTCTGCTTTCCACCCACCTCTTTGGCAAAGAGAAACTTGGGAAAGAAACCATGGAGGAGAAGCTGCGTCCTGGTGCTCAGCCAGGCAGGGGAAGGTCCCTCTTCCTACAGCCGTGGGTGCTTTCCCCTGGGGGCACCTGAGAGCTCCACACATCCTCTGCTCTTGGAGTCCAGAATGCAGAGAATATTTCTCTGCCTGTTTTTAAGTATAAAAACCCCCCTGTACATCAGCATTTCTGACCTTTTTCCGTGGAGAAATCTCTATACTCTCTGGGAAGAATTAAATTTACACTGGTGTGAACGAGGTGATGGGATGTTGTGTGAGATTGTCACAGGGTGAAAACCTAGACTTTTTAGGGTTGTTAATATAGTAAATAGATAAAAGCAAAAAACTTCAAAATGGAGGATAAGAGTTGTCTTTTAGACCTTCTCCTTCTCCTTCTCCTTCTCCTTCTCCTTCTAATACTCCATGTTCTGTGGTAGAGGTGGTTTGGGATGATTGGATGATTGGAGAGTTCTGCAGTTCCCTTTTGACGTGACGAGGTGAATTATTGAGCATTGGTAGAAAAAGGAAAATATCTTTCCTTTTAAGTTTTGATTGGATAAATTACCTTTAAAAGAGGCTGTAATCAAGATAAAGTGGCCACTCTTGGCATTCCCTGCTCTGTGCTGTGTCTAACGCCCAGCTATGGGCACATCTCTCTGGTAAGACTTAAAAAACAACTCTCTGCAAGCTAAGAAGACGGAAGGTCTTATTCTTTACAGCGCCTAGCAAAAGATATTAAAGTTCCCTCATCAGGGGAATAATAATTGAGGCACAGAACCTGACACTCTGTAGGCAGGGAGAGGTGAAGGGCAGCCCTGTCCCCACCCTGCTCCGGGCTTGCTGGGAGGCGGCACCGAAGCTGTGCTGGGGCGAACTGGGGGATGGGGAACGTGGGGTGTGGGATGGCAGCAGGGCCCCCCCAGCCCCCGGTGGGGAGCACAGGGAGAGGATCCATGGGAACAGACAACGGTGCTCCTGTCCAAAGGGATGAACCCCCCACGAGAACCCCCCCGAGTATGGATGCTGCAAAAGCTTCAGCAAGGAATTTCTTCAGCTCTCAGCAGCATTTTGTGAGAGCTCTGCCTTTCCCACCAGAGTAATTCAAAACAACGTTACAGTTCTGTAAACTTCTGCACCTGCTAAGTTGTTTTCCACCATTGTTATTGCTCTAACTAGAAAAACATTTAGAGATGGGTGCCTTAGAACTTGGCCAATCACCCTAAGGGGTGGATGGCCGAAAGAACCAATTACCTTATGCCATTTAACACATTTTTTGTGAACTAACATATAAAAACCCTCCAAGAAGTTATTAAATCACTTCAGCCTCCCTGAACCCTGAGCCTGGGCTGTGTCGTTTCTCCGTCCGAGGCGAGAACAGCGGCACCCGAGGCCGCCCTGCCCTGGTGCTGTCATGGGACGGCTCTGCCCAGGTCAGAGCTGGGTGAGCCCCGCTGGCACCAACTCTCAGCATCCCCACCAGAGCTGAAGAGCCAGGAACAGCAGAGGAGCAGAGCCTGCGAGAGCCAGAGGGAACACAAGGGTCCAGGAGAGAGGTTTGGCCGAGAAAAATGAGGACCAGCGAAGTTCAGAGGGAATGTTAATGTTGCCTGTCACAGGTTAGCAGCAAACAGAGATCTCAGAAACACTCAGGATTTCAGTAGTTTAAGGCGGAAGGAGTCAGATAGTTCATCAGGTTTTGAAGGAGGATTTCCTCAGCTCTTTACAGATTTTCTGTAATTATTTACTTTAGGACTGATGACTAGAGCCATCAGAGAACTAACGTCCTATTTTACCTCCACTTTAGACTCTAAGACCAAAATTTAGGTCTTCAAACCAGCAAACCCACCTTGTTTTAGGACTTGAAACCCCTTTAAAGACCATTGTCCAAGAGATCCACCTCCAGTTCCTGCTCCTGGCCATGCCCAGAAGTGAAATTCCACCTTTAGCACCCACTGATGCCACCCTTCACCTGTGACCCGCAGGTGAAGCCCTCTGACCCCTCTCACTGCTTAGTGCCGCACCACAGGCCTCACACATCCCCTGCCATCCCCAAAACTCTGAGCCAGGGCTCTAAACCCCCTCTGAGAGCTCATCCCAGTCATCCATCTCCTGCCCTTGGCTGTGAGCTGTGGCTTGTCCTCTTCACATCAGCCTGACCGTGGGGTGACTCCACCAGGAGGGGTCTGAGCTCCCGGAATCTCACACTCCTCGGGGGTTCCACACCTTGAAATCCATGCTGAGAACAAATCCAGGAGGCTCCACGCTCCCATCACCTTCCCCAGGCACTTGGTTTCCTCCTGCTCGTAGGTTCAGATGGAGAGAGGAAGAAAAGCTAAAAGAAGGCAAAGTGGCAAAGTTAGAGCCCAGGGGCGAGGAGAGGCACGTTTCCAACGTGATCACTGTGCTCCTTTGCTGGAGGGCTGCTGGAATAAACCAAAGGATCCCCTCGGATGCCTCGGCACCTCCAGCGGCCACGTCTGCAGTGCCACAATGTCCCACAACACACGAGGACCTCTGTGCCGGCATTGGAAAGGCAGCGGGGCTTTTCTTGAGCAGCCAAACCTCTGACTTCCTCAATTCCTTTCATTTCTGGGCATATTGAAACTGGGCTATGAGAGTCAATATTGCCAAACTAGACAGAGTGATGTGATTGAAAAGACCCTCAGTTAATAAAACTGTCACTCAGCAGCACAAGGAGGTATCTATGAGTGAAATTTTGAAATTGTACTCTTTTGGGTAACTGTCATTTGCTCTTAGAAATTACATTTAAAATTAATGTTTGCTGTAGAACTTATAAATATTTGTTCAGGCTAGCATGAAATATGTCCAGGATAATTTTAGCGTGTACGCATCAGATTTTCATTTCATGGCAGAAAAGACTCAAAGTGAGTCTGTTCCCCTCACAGACAATGGAGTCTTCATCCCTGGGAGACAGGTCCTCCTCCCTGGGGAGCCGTGCCTGCCATCCCAAGGCTTTGGGCATCAAGGCTGCTACAACCAAAGGCACAGATGAGAACTGCCATTGTTTTTCTGCTCATTTTTCTGCTCCTTTCTCTGGGAGAAACTTGGAGCCAGGACTCTCCTGTAGTTAGGTTAGGGACAGGAAGGACCTTCTGCCCCCAGGATCTCCGATCCAAAGCAATCCCAGACGCTCTCCAAACACAGTCTCCTCACAAAAGGTGGGACAACACAAATGATGCTGGGACAAACAGATGTTCAGAGCAGAGGGAGCAGTGGAATGGAGAAGTTAAAGGAGTGGGGGGGATGAGCAAACTTCCTCAGACACCTGTTGGAGCCGTGGAGAGCATTCCCATGAATTCAGCGTGCTTGGGATCAACCCTTCACTGTGCATCTTTGAGAGCCTGCCCGTGGCCACGTCCGTTTGGTGCTGGGTGGGCACAGGGGTGGGCTGGGGGCTTTGTATCTCTGCCCTTGCTGTAACACAGCCCTTCCCGAGGCACCCTGAGATCCCTGCCTGACCACAACAGCGAACACAGCCTCCGAGTTTGGGCCTGGGGTCACTTTCCCTCCTGCTTCCTGCAGAGGAAGCACTTTGTAGCTCGTTCTTAGCTTGGTTCATAAATCCCAGCACCAAGAAGTGGATAAAGAGTGTTTTGTGTTCCCCAGTGTCTGAGGGACAGAGACGTCTCAGCCACCATGGAGTCATTAAGGTTGGAAAAAACCTTAAAGATCATCAGGCTCAGCCATTAACCCAGCACTGCCAAGTCCAGCAAGACCTTGATGATGGTCTCCAACCAAGAGCTCAATTCAGATTTGAAAGGCTTTCCCCAGCTGGATTTCCACAGTGTCTGAGGTTTTTGTCCTCTCCCCTGGGCTCAGCCACCTGCAGCATCACCTGAGACATCTCACTTCAGGCTCTCCATTTGCTGCCTCTCTAGCAGTGACACTTTAATGACAGAAATTCTGTCCCTCGGTACTTTTAATCCTTATTGTGTTTGTGTAGCTTCCAAACACCCACCAATACAAACCTGGGCAGCACTTGCAGTTCTGCTTTGGCCAGAGCAGCTCACAGGCACCTCAGTGCCTTTCACACAGCCCAGGGCTGTAAGGGAAGAGTGCCAGTGACCATTCCCTGGCCCTGGAATGGCTCAGACAGGGGCACCTTCATCCATCCTGCTAAACTCCCTTGAGCTCCAGAACAGGTAGGTCAGATCTGAAGGGATTATTAGGAATAGCTCCTGCCCCACACTAACCCCAAACTGGGACTGAAATCTCTTCAGGGCTGGGTAAACTGGACGGGCCAGCTCCACACCAGGGTCCGTCTTCGTGGTTAAAAACATGGGCAGTAAATTTCGAGATCTGGGAAAGATTTCTCGATAGTGTTTAATTTGCTGGAGCAGATTAAACCCACGTGTCCCCAAATGTCATTTGACAATTGCTGCTTTCTTAGACCCAGGCAATGGAGTTCAATAAAACCCATCTGGGTTCCAGGAAGATTCGCCAGGGCAGACTACACCCAACATCCCGTTTGGGATTTGAAATCCCACAAGAGAACAAGAGTATTTAATATCTATGGTGGGTCACGGTCAGCTGGAAAACCCACCGGAGTAATCCTGGAGGAATTCGGCCTCACAGTCCTTGCAGCAGATGCAGGGAGTGATGGAGAGGGAAAGTGTGAGCAGCTGCTGAGTGTCCTCCCTTGGGCGTGGACGGCCAGCACACAGCCACCACCCCTGAGAGCCGCCCTGCCCCACCTCAGCATCCAGACACACCAAAATCAGTGAGAACTGGGAATCGAGAACGGCAGAAGCAAGAGGCAGGTGCATCACAGGGTCATGGAATGGCTTGGGTTGGAAGGGATCATCTCATTCCACCCCTGCCATGGCAGGGACAGCTCCCACTGTCCCAGGCTGCTCCCAGCCCCGTCCAGCCTGGCCTGGGACACTGCCAGGGATCCAGGGGCAGCCACAGCTGCTCTGGGCACCCTGTGCCAGTGTGTAATCAAACAACGAGGAATTTGTCTGAGCCCAGAGCCTTAAGATCAGGAGAAGGTCTAGAGCTTTCAAACCATGAGATGCATTGAGCTGCCCAAGATGGGACCTGGAATCTCCATTCCAATCTCTCTGCCATGGCTCTGAAATAAACTGATTTGTTGGCTGCTCCTAAAGCACCTGATCTCGAGGTGGTTCCACCCGGGGCAGCCCCAGGGCAGCACCAGAGCTGTGGTTGCTGAGATGCTTTAGGAGCAAAAACAACTTGTTTGGCTTCTCCCATTTCTTTGTCCCGTTCTGTTGAGTCATCCCCTCCGACTGCACAACAGCTCCAGTTAAAACAGGCTCTCTTACCCAATAACAAGGATTTTTAAGGAAAATCTTTGTTGGGTCTACCTGCAAATTGTGAAAGCAATTAGGGGTTTTTTTGTTACATGTGTGGGGTTTTGATATTTTCATCTTCCTGCATCCAGAGATGCACTTCACAAGCAATCCATTCGTGGGACACGTCCCCATCTGCCTGCTCCCCTCTCACCATGACATGGCATTTTTTTCTCCATAGAAACCCAGTGCCTCTGCTCCCCCCTCCATCCATCACCCCCACACTCTGAAAACCTGGGCACTGCAGGTTTCGTTTCAAGTTTGTCACCAGTTTTGCCCACACCACCACATCCAGAGGGGTTTCTGCCCCTCGGTGCCCCCGTCCCTCTCCATCTGAAGAACAAGTTCTGTCTCACTCCCACTGTGAGATTAAGCTCGAGCACAGCCACCCCTCAGCACAGCCACCCTTCATCCTTACCTTTCCGAGTCCTGGCATTCAGGGGCAGCACATCCTAGGCTCCAAGTGAAATTGGGGGAGAAAAAAAAAAAATGGAAAAAAAATTTTTAAAATTAAAAATCCTCCCCCCCAGATCCCAGTGCCCCAGTGGAGTGTGGTGCACAGAGGGTTTGTCCGTGGCAGCGAGGGCTCGGAACAAAGTTGTGGGGTGGAGGGGGAGGAGAGGGTGATTGACAGCCCTGGGCTGAGCCTCATCCCTCACCTTGGGCCATGCGGTCTGATTGGCCGCCTGCTGACATCCCCGAGCCCTGCACTTTTTAATAGACGCTTTTGGATGATCTACGGGGGAAAGGCTTGGAGAGGTGTGTTTCTGACAAGCCAGAAAGTCATCCGAGCCACGAGGGACTTGGCTTCACTCTTTTTGCACACTCCCCCCCCTCCTTTTTTTTTTTTTTTTTTTTTTGGAAG
>VXAD01006400.1:16185-26777 GCA_013399195.1 Dicrurus megarhynchus | reverse complement strand
TTTTTTTTTTTTCCTGGGAGGAGGGGGATTCTTCATTTTGGCACTTCATGTTTTTCTGAAAACTTCGCGGCGATTTTCCCCTTGCACCAGCCTGGACTAATGGATTACCACCTGCTTGGACTAATTCTGTCTTTTCTCTTCAATGGCACAAAGGTCTTAGCCGGTTACCCAATTTGGTGGTAAGATTCCTTCCTCCCCTCGCCCTTCCTCTCCCGATGATTGATTAATGAATTCATTAATTATTAGCCATGGGAGCTGTGTGTTCCTTCCTTTTCACCCCTCGCCCTGCGGAGCTGCCCGCGGCTGCATGGTGGAGTCGAGGCGTAATTTCCTCAGATTTGACCTCTAATTAATGAAATCAATGAAAAGTTTGGGGGTTATTTTGAAAGGGCCATGCCTGGGTTTCCCTTTGCGCAAATGGAGGCTTCCCCACCACTCTTAATTTCTCCATTTTCGGCACTGTAGCGATGGGCTCTTGGTTCAGATGTGAAAGGATGCGGTTTTATTTCCTTGTGCAATGGGAATTTTGTCTCTCGCATGACTCTGCCACAGGGATTTTCTTCCTTTCCACGAAACTGTGACTGATCCTTTGAAAAAAAAAAAATTTAATTCTATTTTCTGTTTGGCTGCTGCATTTTTTGGACTTCTTTCCCTTCTTTTGTTGTATTCTGTCATGTGAATTTAGTCTGGCAAATAACGCAAATGGCACCTGAGAAAACATTCATTACTAAAATTGCTCAAAGGTGGATTTTGGTCATTTTAATTATGGAAATGTCGCTAATTTCCTTGCACCAGCGTGAAAAATAATTTTTAAAAGAATTGGTTGTGTCTTATAATGAGGCTGATAAGTAACCTGAGTTACTTATTTTAAATAAATAACGCTATACAGATAAATACAGTAACAAAATGCAATTGGAAGCCCTTTAGAACAAGAAATACAGAATTAAATATTTCAGGCCATTTAAATCCAGCAGACAGCGAGTTGCATAACAGAATGTTTCCGTTTATTTCTGTCTTTATGTAGGATTTCTTGTTGGAATATCTCTTGTTAAGTTTCTGTATGTGCCAGGTAGGGGCTGTGAGCCTGATAATCCGTAGGGAAAAGAGGGAGATGGTGGAATTTGGTGCTACTGAGATTCTTGGGTTATTCTCGCCTTTCCAGAAAAGTCTCTTTTTTTTTTGTATTACTGAATTAGATCCTTTCAGTGCCAACATGGAGATGGCAAGAAGTAGGTGGGAGTGAACTTGGGAATGGACTGCCATGTCTGGGAATATTTAGAATTCAGAAGGGAAAAGATGAATTTTTTTTTTCATAATCCGTTTATTACCGTGGACTTTGGGGATGAGAATGTGCCGTTCCAGAGGAGAAAGACCGAGAATACAATGAGAAGTCCCCGCGCAGGAAGCGTTTCAAAGCTCCGCAGGTTCACGAAATGGCTAAATCACAGCAGGTTTTCCTGGAGAATTAAATGATTTCCTCGCCCTGAGCGTGGCTGCCGAACTTCAGGCCCTCAGCCCGGGGCAGGGGAGCCTCCTGAAATACAGACAGCGGCACTTTGATCCCTCCCATCCCTCCTCTCCCCCAGCTGGGCACCGCTGTGCGGGCACGGGGCGGTGGCACCGGTCAGGGTGCCAGGGCTGGACCTGAAGGCAGAGCTGTGTGGGGCAGGGACACCTGGCCATGCCATCGGCTCTCAGCGTCCCACCAGCTCCTGACCCGCCTCAGGCTTTCACAGAAATCAGGATTCAACGCCCAAATCGAGGAGGGTTTCAACTCTCAGAGCGAGGAACCGAAACCTTCTTGACAAAAAGGTCTCGTCTTCCCCTGCGAAGCAAAAATGTCCCCGTGAGCAAAATGCCTTCTGTCCCTGTTTTCAGGAGCAAACGCTGCAGACAGGTGGCTGCCCCACTCCCTTCTCCCAAACCCCTCCGGGTTCACCCCAAAGGAACAATACAGAGGATGTAGGACACAGACACCAGGGGCATGGCAAGCAGCATCCCTGGGAAAGGAGGGAGTCGAACACGCTCACCACGGAATTTCATCTGTAGGTCCAGGTCTGGCATATCTTTTGTAGCTTCTGGCAATGCCAAAGCACCAGAGAGTCTCTGCTGTGCTGGAGGGACGTGAGGAGGTGCCCCATGTAGGGTTGAGGGTGCAAATGCTGTGGGGTTTTAGAGGTTTCTTGAAGGCTCGGGGAGCAGGAGGGCAGAAATATCTGGGCCAGGGCTCCCTGGCTGCTCAGGCACAGACAATGCTCCCAGAGCACACAAATTAAAGTCTCCTTTGGTCCCACTGAAGGCTTTCAGCATCTGCTCTGTGGAGATGAGGTTTATGCAGTGGGCTCTGGCACGGTGTGAGCTATGCTCCCAAAAAAACATCATTTTCCAATTGTCTTCCTGACCCTCTGATCTTTAGGCAGGCACAGAGCAGGCTTTGGGGGATGAGCCCCACTTGCAGGGCTCAGCACACCCCAAAACAGGGCAAGGGAAGCAAAGGTGGGGCACAGCCCCAGCCTGGTCCCCTGTGCTGGTGTCCTGCACCCCCCAGGCCAGGCTGGACCGGGGCTCCCCTGGGCTTCCTTATCCCCAGCCAAACCCATCTCTGCTAAGTACGAGACCTTCAGGGGGGCAGTTCATGGGGCAGGGCCCCGAGGCTGCTGACAGACAGTGCCCTGTGCTGCTGGGACAACCTTCCCGGGTGTTTTCCTGCTGGATAGGGAATGCTTTGGCAGCAGCATCAAAACGGATCCTTTCTGCTGTGGGACAGAAACGAGAAAAATGTTTATTCCTCTGGTGGGGAGGAAGTGTCTGGAGGTGCCCAGGGAAGAAAAGTGTGATGAGAATAGGGTCTGATCAGCCTGGAAATGGGTTTGGGGGTGGCTGCAATAATCCTGCTGCTCCACGGTGCAGCCAGACAATGCCGGGCACCCGGCAGCAGTAACAGCGCAGGGGATAAAGGCAGAGGGATGGAGCTGCTGAGGGTTTGTGGCTTGTGCTTTACTCAGGGGCCAGGGAAGGACGTGGCCACCAGGTCACAGTGTCCAGAGAGAGGAGAGCCCAAGTGCAGCCCTGGAGCTCTGCAGGGGGGTCCTGCCCCAGCCCTGGGCACAGGCACGGTGCACGGCACAGGGAAGGTCCCTGAGCTGCAAACCCAGAGCTCGGTGCCCAGGCTGGCTGGTGGCAGCGGGATGGAGGAGCCAAGAGGGGCTTTCAGCCCAGCTGGGTTGTTGGAAACTGCCTGACATCGCCCTGTCCCCAGCCAGGCAGCTCTGAGTGAGGTCCAGGGGTGGCTCAGACTGTGGATGGAACCTCCAGCGAGCAGGGGAGGGATTTTGACACAGGTCCAACCCTTCTTCACATGCTCCCATCCTATTACAGCCGTGCAAGGGAACAAATGGGGCACAGATGGGAAAAGGTCAGCGAAATGCTGCCTGTGAGTGCTGACAGGAGGAGCTGAGGCCAACAAAGCTCCCTCAGAGACGTGTCCAACACTTGGGCTGTCTGGTTACTGCTGCTAAAAGAGGAGGAGGAGATGGGGAGCTGTGGTGAGGCCATGGAGACCAGGCTGCTGCTCCTCCTGACCCTTCAGGAGTGGCGTGGGTGGGAGCAGAGTGGGCAGCGGGGCTGTGGCCATTCCCAGCCCCATGGGCAGCAGTCATGGGACATGCCAAGGCCTTTTAGGGCCAAGCAAAAGGGGTGGTGGTGACACCAAAGACACGCCCAGTTGTTTTTTTAATCCCAAATACCCTGATGGCATGGACAATACCACAGACAGCAGGACACGTCCGAGCCATTGGGGTTGGGGCTATCAAGGTGTGGAAGACAGGTCCATGCAGAGGGTAGAGATGGATGGGTGGGCCCAGGGCTTTGGGGTGCTGTCCTGGGAGAATTTAGCTGGAAATCCAGCCCGTGGCCAGAGCTGTGTCAGTGCAGGCCACCAGAGATATTGTGACCCGGGAAACAAGCAGAAATCACTCCCAGGATGTAATGCATGTGCAGGGCCTGAGGAACTCAGTCAGAGAGACATTTCCACCCATGAACTGCAGAGAAACACCAAAAGCTCTCCTCTTCCTGGGGAGCTGGGCAGCTTCCCCAAGAAAAGCTCTGGTGTGTCACTAGCCTGGAGAAAGGAGTCAGCTTTGGGGTCACTGGTGTAAACAGGGAGTAGAAATTCAGCCTCACTGCTCTCACCATCCCTCAAGATCTGCTACTGGTGAGTCAGTGCCCATAACTGTGACTGTCACCAGGTGCCTCTCCCCATCCAGCATTCCCTCGTCTCTGAGCAGATGATTTGGCAACTGCAAGAATGGCTTTGTCCATCAAAAGTTATTGAATTTTATGTCTACCCCTCAGAAATGTTTGGGGGGGAAGCAGGAGAGGCTGGCAGCTGGCTGAGGATCCCAGTGGCCTTGGGCCCTTAGGAAGAGGCAGAGAGAAACTTCAAAACATCTTCTCACTCATCCTACAGCAGCTTCCTCCTGAGGAAAAACCTGTGAGAACCTTTCCATGTAGATGCAGTCAGAGGTGACATTTACCTGGTCCACTTCAGCTGTCAGTGCCTCACCTGGCTGGGACAAATGGGAACTTCCTGCTCTTGGAAATCCTGAGTTTTTCCTCCTCTGAAGGTTCAAAACATTTTTATCCCATAGCTCACGTCCTGTTAGAGGCACGTGGCCCTCGCAGCTTTATTCTAAAGGAGTAAAATTGAGTGCAGCATCACTCCATGATCGCTGTGAGGTCCCTCCAGCTCAGGATATTCCATGGAAATGACTGAGGGAATGATGGAGGTGGTCAGTGATGGAGCCCAGGGGTGCAGCTCTGGCACCCCAAACCAGAGCAGCCCCAGCAGCTGGAAGAGCTGATGCGCCAGCCACGGGTCCCCTCCTGCGGGTGCTGCTGCAGGGGTGTGAACACAACTGGTGGGGACCCTCAGAGAGTCCCAGCTCATTGTCCAGGGCTGCAGGAGCATCTGCTGGGGAGGGCAGGGGGGCTGGGGTGGGGCTGGGCAGGAGGGAAGCTGGGCTGGGGCAGTGAGGGACAAAGCTGGGCTGACCCGTGGCTGTTCGTGAAAACAGCCCTCAGTACCTGACTGGCCACAAGTGTTCGGGATCTCATGGTTCTGAAGGGTTTTGGGGGCTTTAAGGTTTTCTTCAGCGCTTTTCCCAGCCAGGTGTAGCCCATGGGAATCCCTGTCCCCACCCTGCCAAGTGGGACGGCCAATCCATGCCATGAAAACCGGGGCTTTTGGAGCTGGAATGTGGCTTCATCCCGAGTCCTGACCAGCAGGACCGCGGGCAGCCCCAGCCACTGCCAGGGCAGATCTTCCAAGGATGCACAGCCTCGTGAGCCTCAGCACGCCCCAGGACTTGGCAGAGTGCTCCAGGTGGCATCTCTTGTTGTTTTTCTCCCTCCCCTGCAGGATCCCAGAGTGGTTTGGGTTGGAAGCAGCCCTGAAGCCGTTCTGTTCCAGCCCTGCCATGGCACAGGGCAGTGGAGTCCCGAGCTCAGCAACAGCTTCCAAATGCTCCCAGAGCATGACAGCACAGAGCAAAAAGCAATGTCACATTCCTGAGTATCAGGAAGCCTCATTCCCTCAGAAATTAATCCCTCGTGTCTCTTGGAGTGCCCCAGCCCAGGACCCACCCTGGCCTGCAGGGCCAGCACAGCCTGGAGCCACAGGAGCCCAGGGAGAAGGGCTCTGACCCACTCAGGGGTGTTTCTGCCCGTAAGACACAAATCTCTGTTACCAGCCTTGTAGCTGAACTCAGAAGGAAATTTAAGTGGCCACAAAGAGCTTTTAAGAAGCAGTTTAATTGCAAACCAGTTGTTCCTCATTTAACCCCTTCACTAAAAGCAGCATTGGCCAAAGTGAAGCTCTTGCTGAAGGGACCCCCTGGAAGAGCCCTGGGAATTCAGGGGGTGTTTCTGGCAAACCTGACCCTCGTAGCTGGAAATGTTGGGAATGACCCATGCCAGCTGTCCTCCCTGCTGACCCACTGCCCCAGCTCTCACCTTGATGGGGTCAGGCTGAAATTCCCACCCCAGCGACAGAGCCAGGCGTGGGGACGGGGTGGCAGAAATGGTAACAGGGTGGCAGGAACGGTGATGGGGTGATGGGAACAGTGATGGGGTGGCAGGAACGGTGACGGGGTGGCAGGAATGGTGATGGGGTGATGGGAACGGTGATGTGGTGATGGGAACAGGGATGGGGTGATGGGAACAGTGACGGGGTGGCAGGAACGGTGATGGGGTGGTAGGAACAGTGATGGGGTGATGGGAACAGTGACGGGGTGGCAGGAACGGTGATGGGGTGATGGGAACAGTGATGGGGTGGCAGGAACGGTGACGGGGTGGCAGGAATGGTGATGGGGTGATGGGAACGGTGATGTGGTGATGGGAACAGGGATGGGGTGATGGGAACAGTGACGGGGTGGCAGGAACGGTGATGGGGTGGTAGGAACAGTGATGGGGTGATGGGAACAGTGACGGGGTGGCAGGAACGTGAACCCACAGCTGGGCTCACCTCACACACCATGAGCTGAATGGCACTTGGGGCACCTGCGCTGCTGTGTTGAGGAACAGCTCAGGAGGGATGGAGAGAAACTGGAGCGTGGCCAGGGGGTGCTGGAAAGGTGGAAAGGGAGGAGGTGGGCAGGTGCAGGGTGGCCAGGGGGAGGTGAGGGCTGCTCAGTGCAGGCTGGGCCTGCTTGGAGGGCTCTTACAAACAGGACAGGGCTGATCTTTCCTCTCCCGTGCAATCCAACAAAGGGCAACTGCCACATGCCAAAGGTTCATTCACGGGGACCCTCCTTGCTGCGGGGAGCTGAGGCTCTGAGCCTCAGGGAGGTGAGGAGGGACTGTCCTGGGACATTTGTAGGATTGGATTGGACTGCACTGCCCTGGCTGGAGCTGGGAGTGTCCCACTCTGAGCAGGAGCTTGGACTGGAGACCTCCAGGGATGCTCTCAGGCACCCCTCCCGTGGCTGTGGCAGCCTTTGCTGAGGCCGGTGCTGGCACAGGTGATCTTTGAGGCTCCTCCTGGCAGACAGGTCCTGGCTCACTCCACTCCCAGTGTGCATTTAATGGGGGGCGGTGCCTCCACCGGGACCCCTGGCACAGCTGAGCAGCCCCAACCCCCGTGTACCAGCCCAGGGTTCCAGTGGGACCCACGGCCCCACACCCCCAGGACAAACCTGGTGGCCCCTCCTGTCCCCCCTGCTCTACACGACACTTCTGTGCCCAGGTATGAGGCACTGCCACCCCAGCCGGGTCAGGACAGGTTTTTAGCTCATGTTCTCACTCATCCCTCTCAGAGGGGTGTGTGAGCCTGGGGGAGGTGTCTCCACCCCCTCCTCCCTCCCTGAGGGCAGCCTGAGCCCCAGGGACAGGGCTCTGAGTCACTAAATCTCTCCTGACTTCTGAATTTCACCTTCATCCTTTAGCTGACACTCAGGGGGCACTCGATTTCTGCTGCTGTCCTGGAGGACAAATGGACATTCTCTCCGTGGGTACCAGGGCTGTGGGCAGCAGCAGAAGGTTCTCTTCCCCTGACATTGGTGATATGAGCCTCAGTGATGCTCATCAGACCCTTCCACTGCCAGGTCAAACAGTTCAGCGTGGTTGGATTTTATATGGAAAGGCAGGAAAACGTCCAAGCAGCCAGTTTTAAAGGAAAAAAAAACCCCAAACCTTAACTAGGAAATAATAAAGACTAAAGAATCGAGCTGTCAATTGAAACACGCAGGTGTAATGTGCAGCACTTTATGTTTTAACTGAGTAACCTCCTCACCTGCCCTGTGCTTCCCATCTCAGTTTCAGCCCTCTAGAAACAGCCCTGGGGTGCTGCTCAGGCACAGGGGCTGCTGGTGACAGCACCCTCGGTGTGAGCAGCAGCTCAGCACCCCCAGCACATCTGGCAGTGCTGCTGAGCTGGGCCAGTGGTGATGGCAGCTCTGCCTCACTGCTGACCCTCCCTGCCCTTGTCAGCCTTGCCTTGAGCCAAAGCTGTGTCTGTGGCAATCTGGCTCAGCCTGAGCCTGTCCTCTGATTCCTGCCAGGCCTGAGAGAAGCATCCTTGGCTTGTCTAGCAGGAGTTTTAAGCAGCTGCTGAAACTAAGTGGTCTCACAGACGGGTGTCTGGCTGGTTCAGCAGGAGACACCCCATCAAAGATGGAACATCTGTGAGCATTAAGGTAGAAACAACTCTGGGTTCAGAGCCCAACCATTCCCAGTGTGGACACATCATGGTCCTGGGTGAAAGTCATTCCCTAAATACTGAGTAGCCATTACCATTTTTACAACATTATGGAGCTCATACCAAAGGCCTCTTGAAGGCGGATTCGTGGATTTTCTTTCTGTCCACATGGTTGTGATCACGTCCCAGCAGATAGACTGGAACCTGCAGACTCAAATCCAGTGGTCTGACACCCCTTCTCCACTTAATCCCACTCTTCCTCTCAGTTTCCTGAAGGCAACAGCTCTAAATGGAGCTTGGGATGGATGTTCCCTAAAGAGCTCTGAGCTGCACCTCGAAATACTGATCTACAGCAAGGGATTTCTGACCCAGCTGTGCTCTGTGAAGTCACCAAGGCACCCTCTGCTGCTGCTGCCCCTCTGGAAGGTGCAGAAGTTCTGTCTCAGCCCTGATCGTGGGAGGGATGGAGCCTCCTGGTCTCTCCCTTGCTGGCAGACGGAGCAGCCCAGTGGCTCCAGACTCGACACCTGTTTTTCACTGGCTGTTGTTGGGACGAGAAAATTTGATGTTCACCTGCTCCTGCTCGTGCCCACAGCCTCATCCAGGTCCCAACACCACTCAGTGGATCCATCAGGGATTTTCCTAAAGGACCCGAAATGGGGAGGATTTGTCAGGAGCTCAGCTATAGGATTTACATCTCATTTACACAGTTACAGCTCATGTTCCTTCACTTACCTGAAGCTGAGTTTTAGCCTTCTGTTGGCAGTGCAATCTCATTTTTGCTGACCTGATCTGAGGTCCCTTTTGTATCTACAAATGGAAAGGGTTCAATGATCCTGAAGTTTGTAGAAAAGTCCCTGGATGTGGTGAGAGGTTTTCAGTACCAGGCTGTATCATTCAAGGTTGTTCAGTGAAGTTTTCAGGATAAAGGCAATGTCTGGATGAGACACAGGCTGAGATTTCTGTGTTTGTAGTGCTGTGATTAACACCTGGTGCCCTTTAACACCACTGTGTTGATTTGCAGCTTTTCCTGGGAGAAGCTTTTCCTTAGGACAGAGGTGTCTGGAGATCCCCCAGCTCTCCCACTCCAGGAGCCCTCTCTTCCCTGTTCCTTGACTGGGACCGTATCCAGGCCTCCTCAGAAATCCCAAACTGACCCCAAAACAGGTGTTTGCAAACAGGGGGTCCTTTACTGTCGCTGTTCTCGCTGCGGAACGGAGAAACGACACAAAGTCCAAGCTCAGGGTAAAAAGAAGGCCAAAGCAATTTAATAACTTCTTAGAGGGTTTTTATATGTTAGTTCACAAAAAATGTGTTAAATGGCATAAGGTAATTGGTTCTTTCGGCCATCCACCCCTTAGGGTGATTGGCCAAGTTCTAAGGCACCCATCTCTAAATCTTTTTCTAGTTGTAGCCATAACAATGGTGGAAAACATCTTGCTTTTGCAGAAGTTTACAGAACTGTAACATTGTTTTGAATGACTCTGGTGGGAAAGACAGAGCTCTCACAAAATGCTGCTGAGAGCTGAAGAAATTCCTTGCTGAAGCTTTTTCAGCATCCATACTTTACAAACACTGCTCACCTGCCCTGTCTGACAGGGGATTCCTCTCTCCAGCCACACATCAGCAGACACAGAGGCTGCTGCTGAGGCAGCAGAACCCCCAGGGCCACCTGAGCAGGAGCTGGGAGCCTTGGCTGGAAGGGCTTCGCTGCCAGGCCTGGGCAGTGCCTGCTGCCCACCAGGACTGCCAGGGGAGCTGCTTTGCCACCCCTGGAAGATGAAAGAACCACGTTTTGAAAAGCAAATTTGCCCCACTAAAGGAGCCAAAGTCTCTAATTCCTTTTCTGGGGATAGGTTTCCTGATTTGCTAATTTGCTAATTTGTCTTTTTCACAATTCACTGAACCTGTCTGCTTTTAATTAATCTTACAAATCTAATCAAGTCTAACTGGCACCTTTCCCAGTCCTCGCACTTCTGAATGAGAAACACTTTCCCTGCTGCCCTCCAGCAGCACCCTGGCTCAGGCTCCAGATCTGCCTCCACCTTCTCAACAAACAGACCCTGTTTGGGGCAGGAGGGCTTGGTGTTGGGGGATGAAATCTCGAGGGGTTTCTTATTCTGATCCCACTTCTATGTCGCAGAGTCACCCAATCTTCCTGCAGTTACTTTCTAGGAATCCTGGAGATTTATAACTAAGAAATTTGCAGTGGTCCTTGAAAAATGTCACAGGAGCTTTTCACAGCTCTGGTGGAGCCCTAACAGGTACCACTCGGCTCTTTACTCCTTGCTCCTTCCTCCCGTGGACTTTGGGGGTTTCTTGCTGCCAGGGGCACATTTGCAGGGCAGGTTTTACCTGCAGAGGTCTCTTAAATGTTTTTTTTTTTTTTTTGGGGGGG
>VXAD01006400.1:0-16167 GCA_013399195.1 Dicrurus megarhynchus | reverse complement strand
TTTTTTGGGGCGGGGGGGGGTCTTGTTGGGTTTTTTGGGGTTTTTGCCAAATATTTCAATTGTCTTTTTAAATTCTGATTATTGCCTGTTATCTGCTCTGGTCTGATGAGGTTTGGTAACAACTAACTCCCCTTTAATGAGTTTTTAATTAAATCCACCAGCTGTCTGTTTGACAGGGGGTTTATGCAGAACAACGAGCCGTGGCTGTCTCTGTATTTTTATTCTTCATTTCAGTTTGCTCCTTTTTCCCCTATAAATCTGAAAATAAGATCTCCAGAAACAAAGTCCTTGTTTGTGGGTTTGGTGGGGCATAGGCTGCTGCTCCTGTTGGTTAAGTGAGAACTTAAAAGGAGTTGGGAGTTGATATAAAAGAGACTCTTTGCCTCAAACAGTGGTGCAATGCTCAGGATCACGGTTTTGGAGGCTGAAGCTCTGCCAAAACCCCCAAAGGAGACCCTCCCCTTGTGCACTGGGGCTGGGGCTGTGATTGTCACACCCTTTTGGGAACAGTGACAGCTTTGTGACATCCCTTGTCCAAGCTCTGCCCAAAGGCACTGCCAGGAGCATTGGGGAGAGCCGGGTGAGAGGGACACCCTGGTGACAGCACCACCATGGACACACTCAGAGGCTCCTGAAGTTGTTGAAAACCAGCCTTTGGTGCCCAGAGGACACAGAGGAGTCCTCCCAGCTGCTCAGAAATGCCGTGGCCCCATCGAGTGCAGACGTTTCCAGGCTGAGGCCGCCGCGCCTCCCAGCACAGCCCTGCTCTGCAGGGGCTGCCTGTGTCCAGCCCAGCCCAGGAGTCCTGGCTCAAGGGCTTGTGGTTTCAGCCCTGACAGTGCCCATGGTCCTCGTGGGACAGGAGTCTTTGGTGTCCAACCCAGCCTGAGGTTTAGCTGTGCTTCCCCCTAGATCCCCTCAGCCCTGGAATCCAGCACCCAGAGGAGCTCCTGGGGCTGGTCCATGGATCAGGGTTTGGAGGAGGAAACACTTGGGTTCCACCTCAGGCCTGGAGACCCCAGCTCAAGGTGTGCAGTGACTTCTCTGCTTGGGTGGAAACCACACACAAACTGGAAAATCAGATTTCTGGTGTGGTTCTGAAGGCTGTGAGTTCAAGGGTTGCTGTAACACCTGAGGAATGAACAACGGGGTGCTGGAATGAATGACATTAGAGAAGTGTTCTGTAGGACAGGGTGCAGATGCTCAAAGAACCTTTGCTTTGGGGTTGGGCTTTCAGTTTCTTGAGCCAGATGAGGCTCCAGTAACTCCCCAGTTCCCTGGCCTTACACCCAATATCACCCACGAGAGGGTCCCCATCCCTGCACCCAACTCCTCAGCTTTGAACTCGGTTAAACTTTACTGTAGCTGGTAGGGGGCAGGAAAAAAAGCCATATCCCCCATGACTGAAAGGAATACATTTCCCAGCAGTGATAAACCTGTAAGAAAAGATTTCATTTTTCAGATTGATTCATCTCTATTCCTGATCAAAAACTCTGGGAGTAAAGGATAATTCCCATAACTCCAGATCAGTTTATTTGTTACAAAATACAGAAAAGGTGATTTTTTTTTACATGGGTGAGGCGTCAACAGCAGAGTTTTGCAAGGACACGGAGTGTCCAGCACTGGGAAGGGCTGGGGTGGGGGAACAGAGATCAGGGATGTGAGCAAACCTGGGCTAGGGGAAGGTGTCCCTGCCCTCAGCAGGGTCTTGGGATGGGATCAGCTTTAAGGTGCCTTCAACCCAAACCATTCCATGATTTTGTGGGGATTCTGTGGTGAAGTTTGATCATGACCACACTGCTCAGGGTGGTAAAGCACAAAGGAAACCACAGGAGACAGGAGTGGATGGCACTCAGTGGATGATAAAATTAATTGCAAATGGCCATGAAATAGTTCAAATTGGGAAAAGGGCCCCAGATCTGCCCAGGACCGATACAGGTCAGGTTTTCTGTTAGGGCCACTGTGACAGACATTGTTATGGAATGGTCTCTGCAGTCGGTGCTGCAGTGCTCACTCACCAAGAAGTGAAGCTGTGCAAAATCTTCAGGAATTCACTTTGCTCTTCATCCTCTTGCCCAGATTTTTGGGGCCATGTTGGTTGATCAGTGATAGGAAAGGTCTCTTAGGAGCTGTTGTTGGATTTGCTCTCCGAACAGAAAATACCAGCAGGACATTATCTCAGTCATTATTTATCTTATTATTGCACCCCAAGCTCTGTTTGCAACCTGATCTTTGCATTTCCTATAAAACGAGGAAAGCACACTAAAAACCCCGCAAGGGAAGAGCTGAATTTCTTCAGTTGAGGACACAATATTTGGATTTGCTGCTTGGACAGAGACAGTTCCAGGTGAATACCAAACAGATCCTGCAGATCACAAATGATGGCAAGAGTGTGGCGAGGAACAGCAGAAGCTGCTGTGGGTTAGGTCAGGTGGGCAGCCAAGCCCCACAAGGGTAAAAGTGCAAAAATTCATGGCTCGAACTGAAGGCAGTTTAATAGGGAAAGAAAAGCTGCTGCACACACAAGCAAAGCCAAGGGAGGAGTTCCTTCAGTCCTTCCCGTCCCAGGCAGGGGTTCAGCCTCCTCCAGGGCTCCATCACTCCTGGGAAGGCAAATCCCACAACTCCCAACATCCCCCGCCTCCTCCTCCTTCCCCAGATTTTTGATTAGTTGGAAATTTATCACCCAGGGGCCTCTTCAGCACGAGTCACCTCCCCTGGTGATGCTCCCAAATATTCCCTTCCCTTCCAACATCCAGCCCAGCACACCTCGGATGCTGCTGGTGTCCCTTTCCCATTTGGAGGGTGTAAAGCACATTTCTCACACCTTCTCCTGTCTGGACTGGCCCAAAAGCCACCATTTCATTTATTCAAAGGCTTATTGTTGCTGCCTGGTGAAATTATTGGACCTCTGGGATTAAAATTACCTGAGACAAGTGTGTAATTAGATTGTGGGACGTGTTCCCAGGAAGGGCTGGGGGGGTGCACAAACCCCGGCCGGAGAAAATCCCTGAGCATCCCTTCACTCACAGTCCTAAAGCACAACAGCCCAGAGCCAGCCTTCAGCTCATCCCACATCCCACCCCTGCTGGCACCTGCATGAACTGGGCAGAGCCAACTTTTCCCCTGCCTTGCTCCTCATGGTGCTTCCCAACAGAGCTGAGGTTCCCTGGGAAGGAGGCAGAGCACCAGCTGCACTGGGCACCGTTCTCTCTGCTTTGGAGCAGAGCCAGTGTGGCACAGGGTTCAGTCTTTCCTGCAATATTCACGGCAGGTTGTGCCTCACACCTTTCCAGAGCCCAGAACTCTCCGCTCCAAGTGCTCTGCTCTCCATGGAAAGAGAACAGCAGTACCCAGGAGTAAAGCAGCCTCATTTCTCACCACAAGAAACCACCAGGACTAATTCTAGATCTGGTTTCCACAAGATGCAATTTGGTTTTTCCGTGTTGGATCTGACACAAGACATTTTAAGATGCAGTTCCTCCATCTGAGACAGAACCGGTGCCTCAGTGTCAGCCGCAGTGCCCAGGATGGACAGCCCAACTGACCACTGCCCCCAGTGACCACTGCCCCCTCTGTCCCCTCCTAGGCCAGGGCTCCTCCTTCCTGGGGTAACCTCAGGCTGTTTGTAGGAGCAGAACCAGCCTGGGGACTTCAGCCCTGGGCTCAGGGCGTGGGGAAGGACTCTCCAAAGAGAGGCAGCCCAGGCATCCCCCTCAGATCCCACCCCAAACTGCGGGACAGCTGAGTGGATGTGGCAATTCCCATCCACGGGGTGTTTTCCATGACGTCTGAGCGTTGGGAAGCCGCTCTCCAGTGCCAAAGGCTGTGATTCACCGTGGCTGATTTCTGGGCAGTTGGCTCCAAGCACTTCTTGAGGCCACCCACCACCACGGCCTCCCCAGAGGGACTCCCCAAACTGGGGGGCATTTGCAGAGGGCTCTGCTGACCAGTGGGAGATGACCAGCACCCTCGCTGGCCCGAGTGGAGATGTGTCCCTTCCTTCCCTGGATTTCTGTGATGCTCGTTCTGGTCCCAGTGTCCTGTCCCCCTCATCCCTGGCAGGACACATCTCCCTCCCCCGGTGCCAGCGTTGGGGCAGGAGGCAGGAAAGGGAGGTGAGTGCTGGTGGGAATGGCCGGCAGGCTGGGCTGGCAGCGGCAGGAGAGGGGACAGCAGCCCTGGGAGGTGGCGTGGCCTCGGTCACAGCCGGTGCACACACACAGGGACAGCCCTGCCAGGACCTGGGGCACACACAGGGACAGCCCTGCCGGGACCTGGGGCACACACACAGAGGGACNGGGGCACACACAGGGACAGCCCTGCCAGGACCTGGGGCACACACAGAGGGACAGCCCTGCCAGGACCTGGGGCACACACACAGAAGGACAGCCCTGCCAGGACCTGGGGCACACACACAGGGGGACAGCCCTGCCGGGACCTGGGGCACAGACAGAGGGACAGCCCTGCCGGGACCTGGGGCACACACAGAGGGACAGCCCTGCCAGGACCCAAACAAATCCCAGCGTCTCCCTTTGGAGGAAAGGTTTTACAGCGTTGAAAATCTCGCTGTGTTTATTGCAGTCACAGCCTGGAAGCCGATATTTGCATATGCAAATCCTATGCGTTTATGTAAATTCGGGGTCGAATAATATTACCGCGGTCCCCGCAGAACAGATCCTCTCCCACGGCAAATGGGTGGATTGTGTTTCCCGAGCTGAGAGTGGCGCTGCTCCGAGCAGGCACTGCTGAGCCCGACATTCCTGTCCGGTGCGGGGAACAGTGCGGGAGCCGGCTCTGGGCACGGCCCGGCCCCGGCAGCAACTGCATTCATTCTTCATGTGCCCAGCTTCACTCGGGCTGCGCTCGGTGCTGCCGGGGAGCAGCAGCCCCGGCCCCCGCCCTGCCTCCCTCCGCATCCCGCCAGCCCTCCTGGCGAACCCGGAGCCAGCCGGGTGCGGTGCCAGCACAAGGCGCTGGCAGCAGATGCCAGATCGCTCCCAAGCCCGTGACAGAGCCCTGAGTCACCCCAAGTGCAACCCAGAGTGGGCTCATCTCACAAAAGTGCTGTTGCTGCAGCAACCCTAATCCACACGGCGATGGGCAGGGGATGATGTGCGGGATGCAGCACTCGGGGCAGGGGATGATGTGAGGGATGATGTGCGGGATGCAGCACTCGGGGCAGGGGATGATGTGAGGGATGATGTGAGGGATGATGTGAGGGATGCAGCACTCGGGGCAGGGGATGATGTGCGGGATGCACACGCGGTGCTCGGGCAGGGCGGATTGCTCTCCTCTGCAGCAATCTGCCTGCCCTGCCCTGGGCCCTTTGTGCTGGGGACTCCTCAGGGTTCCGTGTTAGAACTCGGGGCAGCTCTGACTGACCCAGGACTGCCACAAACTGAGCAGGAGGGGGATTTGACAGAGCTCCCGTTGCTGTGTGGGCCAACTTCTGACTTCTCCGCTGTTGGGGTGCACTGTGTGCTGGGAGAGAGACAGGCCCTGAAGGCCAGAGAGAGAGAGAGAGCCTCTCTCAGACCCGGAGGTGACCCTGGGAGTGCATCCAGGTCACCGGGGATGGGCTGAGAGAGGACTGGGGGTTTCTGGACAGTGTTGGACCTATGAGATGTGGTAATTGTAGGTAGTGACCTCCTAGGGTATTGTTTACCTATGACTGTAATAGGCAACGTCTGTGCACTACCCCAGGTGATTGGGGGACACTGAGGTGAACATCTTTCCTGTTTATGTGGTGTGATATCCGGTCAGGTGCTGGTATTTAGGGGAATTTCTGATGCACAATAAGGGCTTTGCACCTTTTCCACCGTGTGTGCAGAGTCCTTGCCCTCATGTGATTACTGCACTCCACAAGGCCACTTGAGGCCTCAAAATCCCAGCGGGGCTGTTCTTCACACCCAGTCTGATCTGAGGTGCATTTGGGCCCCAATTCCTGCCCAGCAATCACTCATGTCACCACCAGGCTCCAATGCCATCAGCACTGCAGCAGTGACCCCTCTCTGTCACTCTCCTGTCCTGCCCTACTCCAGGCAATCACAGAATGTCCTGAGCTGGAAGGGACCCCCAGGATCACCCAGTCCCAGCCCTGGCCCTGCACAGACCCCCCAACAACCCCACCCTGGGCATCCCTGGCAGCGCTGTCCCAACGCTCCTGGAGCTCTGTGGGGCTGGTTGGTAACAGGAAAGCAGAGGTGGGGGTGACACCAGGAGGGGTGGTTGAGGTTACAGCACGAGGCAAGAGGGTTGCAATGAGCAACGGAACAAAGTGGAGCAGAAAAATCCAGGGGTGGGAGATTAATGGAGAGAGAAATTTGTGACTGAGCAAAGGGACTGTGAATGGGTGATGGTTTTGGGGTGAGACTTTCTCCCATCAGAAAGATAATGGCTTTTAGGGCGGGATTTTTGACAAGTGATGTTGGGTGTTAGAACCCAAATTGCAAATGAGAGGCTTTCGGGGTCAGGTGTTAAAAAAGCAGGGGATTGGGAAGTTTGAGATTTGGGATCATTCCCATCTCAGTGTTGACCAGGGAGGACACAAGAGGGAAAAAGGAGAAAGGAGAGATGGGGAGGGGAGGAAGGGGAGCTGCCTGAGCAGTGCTGCTGGCTCTGGACAGAGTCATGGCAATTCCAGCTCCCAGCTGTCCCAGAAAGCTCAACCAGGCAGAAAGGCTGGAGTGTTTTCACCAACCCTTGTCTTTGTGACAATGGCACTGGACCCACCTAGGACATCCCTTGTCTCTTTCCACTCTTCCCCACCACCACCCTGCCACGTGTCTCCATCCTCCCCTCGTAACGTGATGGATCCCAGAATGGTATCAGTCAGATCTCTCTGAAAAGCCCCACAGAAATGCTTTGGGTCCTTCAGCATCAAATCCGTGGGGTGTTGCCAAAGAACCGAATTTTAATCACAGAATCAAGGGGCAGTCGGTTTGGAAGTGACCTCTGGAGATCATGGAGCTGCACCCCGCTCAGAGCAGGGACAGACAGAGCAGGGTGCCCAGGGCTGGGTCCAGCTGGGCTGTATTTCCAAGGATGGCATCTCCACGGGCTCTCGAGGGCACCTGTTCTGTCACCCTCACAGTGAACAGGAGTTTTCCCATGCTCAGTGAGAATTCCGTGGCTTTCAGTTTGTTCTCATTGTCCCTCGTCCTGTCAGAGGAGTTTGGCTGCAGCTTCTCCACCCTCCCCACCAGTTATTTCCACACACACTGACAAGGTCTCTCCATGGGTTTCTTTTCTCCTGGCTGCACAGTCCCAGCTCTCCCAGCCTCTTCTACATCTCAAACCCGAAACACCTTTGCTCCTCCACCATCTGTGCAGAGGTGGAGCCTCTCACAGCCCCACAGGCCACTGAGGAGATCGTTTCTTTCCTCCTTAGGGCTCTTACCTGCCCTCACAATACCCAGGACAGCAAGGCAGGGCTAAATGCTCACCTGGTGCCCTCCTTCAGCCCCACTCTCTCCAGCTCATCTGAATCTGCTCCTGTCCAGGCAGAAGAGCCCCCAGAAGGGCAAACCCCGCTGCATTCACCTGCACAGCTCACCTGCACTGCTGCTTGGGTGTGCGGAGAGGGAGGTGCTGGGGGTGCTACCACCAACAGTGAGACCCAGCCCATCCCTGGGGACTCTGTTCCCTGAGCAGCCTCATTTCTGATGGGATCAAACCCCAGCACAGGCCATGACATCCAAAGCTCCCAGAACAGCTCCTCTGGGATGTTCTGGGAACGCCAGGCAGGTTCCAGGCTCTCACAGGCACTGCTGGGGGTGAGGGCCGTGTTCCTGTGCCAGCCTGTGGGAGAAACATCCCTGTGGCTTTTCCAGGTGGCTTTTCCTGCTTCCCTGTTCCAGAGGTGACCTGTTCCAAAGGTGATGCCCCTCCATGGTTGGTGCTTGCAGCCTCGTCCCGCTCCGGTGGGGATGGAGAGTCAGGAGGTGCCATCAGGGACAGTTAAACACCCAGTGCCCAGCCCACGTGTCCAGAGGGCAGGGCAAGAGCCCCATCAGAGGGAATGGGCACAACAGGGCACTGGATCATGTCCTGAACGGGCCAATTTTCTCCATTTGTTGCAAGGGGAGCTCAGGGGGAGCTGACCAGAACAGGGACACCCAAGGGGGAGCTCCCTGAGCCCCTTCCAGTGCCAGTGGATGGATGAGGCACTGATGTGGCTGGGTGACCCCTCCAGGCCCACGGAGAAATGGGAAGTGGCCTCCCAGGCGTGCTTGTGCTCTGCTGGCTGGAGGAGGCAGAGTCTGCAGCAAAGCCTCCCTGTCTGAGCACACAGCCCCGCTCTGCGCCGCTGCTCGCTGAGCTCTGGTGTCACAGAACGCTGATTTAGGCTGACAGGATCATCTGCTGCTCTGGGACCACGAGGGCCCGCCCAGAGCAGCCCCCTGGCCACCGTGGTGGCCTCCACTGGACTCCCACCTCTGTGTCCATGTCTTGCCCATCCTAGGGAGCCCCAAACGGGACCTGTGGTCTCACAAGTGCTGAGTAGAGGGGGGAAATCACATCCCTCGATTTTCCAGTCCTGCTAATGCAGCCTCAGGATGCAGTTGGCCTTTTTCCCTGCATGGACACAGCAGATTCCTGTTCCAGCTGTTGCCCACCAGGATCCTCAAGTCCTTTTCTGCAAAGTGAGCCAGCCCCCAGCCTGTCCTGCTGCCTGGGGCTGTCCCAGCCCCGGCTCAAGGCCTTGATTTTGCTTTTCTTGAGGTTCATGGAGGTTCATGGAGGTGTCCAAGGCCAGGCTGGATGGGACTTGGAGCCACCTGGTGCAGTGGAAGGTGTCCCTGCCCGTGTCAGGGGGTGGAACAAGGTGATCTCGACAGTCCTTTCCAGCCCAAGTCAGGCTGTGGTTCCGTGATCCTCATTCTGCCTCTAAAGCGAGCTGCTGGCAGGGAGGGGAGGGGATTATCTCCTAATTACGCTGTGATTGAAATTCCTGTGCTCAACTCATTTACCAACCAGCCAATATCCTTCTGTCTCTTCCTTCTGTGCTCGACACAAGCCTCTGAATTTCATTATTTCTTTAACTATCAGGACTTTGAGACCCAACTTCATTTTCCAGCCACAGCCAGACCACCTCTTGTGCTCCTTGGTGCCAGGTCCCTGCAAGAAGCAGCAGACTTTTGAGGAGCTGGGGTGATGCTGGGCACTGAGTCACTCTGTGTGGCTGGAGAAAGAGTTTTCTTTGTGCAACAAGGAACATTCCTGAGGATCAGACATTTATTTTCTTTTAGTTAAGGCTCTCCTCACCCCCCCAAAAAAGGGGTTCAGCACACGTTGCCCAGGTTCCCTGCCAAGGGTGTAATTTTGCCCCAGTCCTTTCTCAGTGGTTGTGCCCAGGGATCTCCATCTCCCTGTGAGCAATGAGTGTCAGCTTCTCTGACAGGAGAAAAAATATAAAAAATCCATGGATCCTCCTCAGATCTCCAGCAGAGCAGGGCTGTGCTGAGTTCCAGCACACACAGATGCCTGGGCAGCTCTGACAGGAGCCGAGGCCGTTCTCAGCCAGCGCTCCTGGCTCCTCAGGGTCTGTGTGAAACAAGAGGAGACAGCCAAGGAGACACTGAACCTCCTCAAAGGGCTTTGCCCAGCTGGGCAGAATCTGAAAGCAGGAGGGCAAGCAGAGTGTGCAGGGCAAGCTCCAGCTGGCATGGAGTGACAGGACAGGGGAACGGCTCGATTGGATTTTGGGCAGGAATTGTTCCCTGGGGGGGGGGGGAGGCCCTGGCACAGGGTGCCCAGAGCAGCTGTGGCTGCCCCTGGATCCCTGGCAGTGTCCCAGGCCAGGCTGGACGGGGCTGGGAGCAGCCTGGGGCAGTGGGAGGTGTCCCTGCCCATGGCAGGGGTGGGATGGGATGAGCTTTAATTTTCCTTTCCAACCCAAACCATTCTGTGATTCCGTGATTCTCTAACACAGCTCCGGGAATGCCAAACCAGGGTCGTGTCTGCAGAGCAAATTCCTCTGGTAGGGATGGGGAACCGAGGGAGGCAAAGGGTGGGCAGGAAGCCTGTGAAAGATCAATAAAATCACCCAGGTTTGGCCCAGGGATGCTGAACTTGGAGTTCTGAGGATGACACTGGCCCAGTGTGACGCACAGGAGGGCTCTGGGCCCTGGAGCAGAATTTGTTTCTGCTCCTGAGCCATCAGGAGAGACTGACAAAGGTGCCAAGAAGATGGACATGGCAGGGGAGGGGACCAGCCTCACCTGGGGGGTTGGGGCAGCTCCCAGGCTTTTGGTGTTCGCAGACTGAGGATGTTTCTGCAACGTGAGCTGCAGACAGAGCACTTGGGAAATGTTTAAAGCTGATTTCTCTACAAAGCTTGTTTGGGTCTCAAGGGAACAGAGCAATAGGGGAAAAAATCAGCAGGGGACAGAGGGAGTTTCCTCAGTGCCTGGGGACCCAAGGAACACCGCAGCACCAGGAGCCATTGCACTGGAGGGGTCAGCACAGCCCCTCTGGGAAGCCTCTGTCCCTGCACCAGGGGCCCTGGGATCCCTGGGGGCTCTGCAGGTACCACGGTGGTGTTTGAAATCGCTGGGCTGGCTCGGGCTCACTAAGAGCAGAAGTGCTGTGCCCTGCCATGGGCATTTCACCAAATGCTGCTGGAGGGGTTCAGCTTTGGTTGGAGAATATTGATATCTTCAGGAATATTGGTAATACTGATCCCCCCCTGCACAACAGCTCCTGTGCCATCCTCCCCTGCTGCCTCTGCCAGTGCAGCACAACACCCTCTGAGTGGGCTCTCCCTCCTCATGGGCCCAGGGGACGGGAAAAAATCCTCCTTGCAAAGCCAGGCAGGGCTGTGTGAGCACTGAGTATGATCCCTTCGCCCCAGGGGTGAGGAAGTCATTTGTCCTGCCTCAAACAGGTCTTTTCAGAAAGGCACAGGCTGGATTTGAAGACACTCAGTGTTAGAGGATCTGCAGCAAGTGTTGGGCATTGGTCCTTTGCTTTGAGATTTGAGCCTTTGCACTGCACTGCTCTGAATTCCCACTCACAGCCATTGTCCTGCCCTCTTCTGCTGGACAGAAAGTCTTAATCTTCCCCTTCTTCTCACTGTAGCTAAATAATCTCTCAGAAGCCTTTCCAATAGACTGATCAAACTGTCAGCATAAGCCACTGCCTCGGCTCGCTGCTATTGCTCCTTTGTCCCCTTCCCGTGTTTAACATCCCATTTACAACGAGGAGGAGGCTTAAACCACTCCAGTTGCTGCAGCATCCCGAGCTCCTGCCTGGGTGAGACAGCACAGCCTCAGCCAGAGCTCCGTGAGGGAAACAGGATGGAACCATCCTGAGCATGTCCATGAGGGAAGCTGAGGGCAAACCCCAGAGCTGGGTAACCCCATCTCATAAACACCACACCGTCCTCCTGCCCCTTGCATGTCTCTCTTGCCTTTGCTGGATGTGCAGGGGTGGCTGCATTCTCCTGGAGATGCCACTGCAGGTGGCAGGGACAGGGCTGTGACAGGTCCTGTGTGCTCAGAGGTGACATTGTCCTGGCTGCTCTGAGGTGACATTGTCCTGTGTGCTCAGAGNTGCTCAGAGAGGTGACATTGTCCTGTGTGCTCTGAGAGAGGTGACATTGTCCTGCCTGCTCAGAGAGGTGACATTGTCCCGGCTGCTCTCAGAGGTGACATTGCCCTGGCTGCTCTCAGAGGTGACATCTGTGCCCAGGCTGTGACACTGCAGCCCTGAGAGGCCGCACTCACACCCTCAGACACCTCTGCAGGGTGCTCTGGTGAGGTGGCCCCAGCTCTGTCAGCGTTTCCTGGGCTTTGCTCAGCACCAGGGGGTCACGGTGGCTTTTTCTGGCTGGCAGCTGATCTTGGAGCCGGTCACTTCCCCCTCAGCTCATCCTGCCCCGGTGCTGGGGGAGAACAGAGGTCCTGCCCTGGCCTGGGGGAGCCCAGAGCACATGTACACCAGCAGGAGAGCATTCCTGAAGGACTTCATCCTCTGGCATCCTCCATTCCTCCTGCCCTTTCCATCGGGATTTCTGAGCTTCCCATGTCCCAAACACACAATAGCAGTACCATGAGATGAACTCTGCAGTTCAGGTGTCCTCTGGGGGTTTTATATTTCTTCAGCCAAACTCGGTTGATTTGCCCCCAGAAGGGTCAGGGTAACGATTCACCCTCTGGGGAGGGCTCACACCTGCAGCTCCATCTCCCCTCCCTCTGGTCCTCCCTGCCAAGCATTCCCCACCCCCTCACTGGAGTCAGGAATGGCATCTGGATGCTCCATCCCTGAAAGTGTTCGAGGCCAGGCTGGGTGGGGCCCTGAGTGACCACGGCAGGGGCTGGGAACCAGATGATCTTTAGGGGCCTTCCAAGCCAAACCATCCTGTGCTTCTGTGACTGCCTTGCATCAAAGCAAAAATCCCTTTGACTTCCCAAATCATCAGAACTCTGACTCAGCAACCCCAAACCCAGAGTCAGAGGCAGGGGAACACCTGGGTCTTGTGAGACAGCCTCTTTTATTTTCATTTATTGCAGCCCAGCTGCCCCCTGCACTGCAGAACCACCAAATAATGGCAGCAGAGATGTGGGTGATGGGTGATGGGTGATGGGTGGGGGTTCACTCACAGGAGAGCAGCTCATGCCATGTCTACAGGGCAAAAGGAGGTAAAGGAAAAAATGGAATAAAACAACAAGATTGGTTTCAGTTCATGTGGCAAAAATCTCACCACAAACATTCTGGGGGTCAGTCCTTGGTCCTCCTTCACCCAGTAAGGCCCATGGACACTGCACTGTCCAGGACTCAAGGGCAGGTTCAGCTGACCTAATCTGAGAAGTCCTTCCCTAATTCTCTGTGGGGTCAGAGGAGCTTTTCTGGAGGGTGGCACCTCCCCTCTGCAATAACTGCAGGGACCAGATGACCTGAGCCCCCTCGGTGCCTCCTCCTCTCCATCAGTGCCTCAGGAACTTTCTCTGGGTTACAGCACCTGCAGTTTAAAGCAGAGAAGTGAACCCTGTCCCAGTGACAGGAGGACAGGAGCTCCCTTCAGCTCAGTGTCGGCTTGGGAGGAAAGAAAATCTGTGTTGGCTGAAACCCTGATGCAGCCAACACATCCTGGCACCCATTTCACCCCCCAGACAAACCTTCACCCGACAAAGACTCTTCTGCACCTCTTTGCACTGGCAATATTTGCATTTCCCTAAAATCTTCCCCAACAAAGAACTTCAGCTGCTCTGGTAGCACCGCTCCCTGCCAGGGCCCGCAGACCTCACTGTCCCTGCCGGGCAGGAGCAGCACTCACGTGGCATCGCTGGAATTCAGCCACACTCAGGTGAACTGAACCATTTGGCCATTTCTGAGCTGGGCGTGGGTGTTCCATGGTCCTGTCTGAAGGGAGATGCTTCTCACAGGTGACAGGAGCCAAGTGCAGCCCCTCGGAGCACCCCAGATGTGAAGCTGTCCCTGCAGAGAGGCCAGAGCGGGGATCCTCTGTGTCCAACAGCAGCAGCCCCCGAGCGTGTGACCCTGGGGCCATTTCCTCCATGCTGGAACGCAGCTTGCTCCTTGCCTTGGCAGGGAACGGGGGGCACAGGCAGGTGCTGACCCACAGGTTGTGCCAGGATTATCTCAGTCACCCCCAGCTCCTGTCTGTCCCTGCTGAGGGACAGGCGCTGCAGCCTCCGCGCTTCTCCCAGGAGCTGCGTCCCCCCCTCCTCCTCCTCAGTGCCAGGCTGCCAGAGGTGACAGTCGTGCCACCAAGGGTCGGGTGCTGCCCCTTCTGCCCCAAAATCAGAGCCCGTTACCCCAAGTCACAGCAGTGCTGGTGGGAAGGGATGCTTTGGGTCTGTGGTCCAACCTCCCCTGGGGCAGAGACATCCCCAGCAGCACCCAGGGCAGCAGGGGCTGTGTCCAACCTCAACCCCTGTGGATGAGCCCCCCCTGCTTTGCTGGGCACCTGGAAAGGGAATTTTTCCTAATGCCCAACTTCATTTCCCGGCTGCACTTCCAGTTGTTTTCCCTGTCATCTGGCACCCCTGGGAAGAGTTTGGCTCCACCACAGCTGGAAGTGCCCCACGAGTGGCTGTGGGCTGCTGTTGGATGCCCTCAGCCTCCTTTCCTGCCCACTGACCCAGCCCAGCCACTCCTCCTCTCCTGGGACCCCCCAGCCACCCAACCCCGAGCACATCTCTTGGACAATGTCCCCTTCCTGCCCATCCCTCTGGATGCAGCATTCCCAGTCTGGGGCTACCAGCACCAATGACTTCCCTGGAGGCACTGACCCCACACTGAGCCAGCCCAGTGAGGTGATGCTGGGAGGGTTCAGAAAGTGGTCTGGGTTCAAACTGGTCTGGGTTCAAAAACTGGTCTGGGTTCAAACTGGTCTGGGTTCAAACTGATCTGGGTTCAAAAACTGGTCTGGGTTCAAACTGCTCTGGGTTCAAACTCGGCACGTCCAGCCCGTGCACTCATAGGAGCTGTGAGTGAAGGTCGTGAGAGGAAACAAATGACCCCCAAAATTGACATAATTCGATCAAAGGTTTAGAAGAGCTGTCAGTGGGGTGAGGCTGGGGCTGTGTGGGGCAGGGAGGCTCGGGCTGGGGAAGCTGCAGTGGGCCTTGCTCGGCACAGCCGGGTGGAGGGGGCACTTCCTGGGCAGCGTCACACTGGCGTGGGAAGCTGGTGGGTTTGGATTCGTGTGGATCAGGGATGGCTGTGGGACCAGAAACAGCAGCAAACGTGAGGGGGTTTGACCCTGGGAGAGCAGAGTCATTTTCCCCAGTGATGAACACAGCAGCTCCACACCTTCACCTCCTTTCCTGCATTTGCTCTTCTTCCCAACCCCAAAACTCCCCGAGCCTTTGAGGGACAGCTCAGCCTCACTCTGCTCAGGTGGATTTTAGGCACTGCCTGCTCCTGGACCCGGCAGAGGGGGATCCCAGGGTGATGAGCTCCGAGAATTCCGGGATCCTTTCCTGCCCCTTTCCGAGCACAGGGATTCCCACAGCACTTTTTGCTCTGCCCAGACCCCAGGGAATGGTTCACCAAATCCAGGAGCCACACAGGCCAGTGCTTGCCATAGGGCCAGCCCCCAGATTTGGGGGTGATCTCGATGGAGATTTTGGAGTCAGTTCTTCTTACAGAAGATGGGTCCTGAAGCCGAGAGAGGAAACGTGAGTGTGAACAGGAGCCCTCACCCCACAGGCAGGGCAGAGCAGCCTTCAGTGGGGAAAACCCCTGCTTCCCAAAGCCTCCGTGCTGGGCAGCGACTTCAGGAGACTGCCCTGCTCCAGAATCGCTGTCCCACCCCGGGACATCTCCCCTGTCTGCCTGTCCTTGGCACAGGTGGGATTCAGCCAGGCTGAACTCACCTCTCACGTGCCCTGTGCTCATCCCAACCCAAATGTGCTCGGTGCTGGAGGATCCTGGGGCTGCTCAACACGTGAGACTCAGTCCAGCAGATGGATTTGGGGGGTTTTTAGCACCCTCCTACCATGTGAGCAGCAGTGATTCGAGGCAGCACTCAGCACTCAGCACTCAGGTGGCAAAAGTGACACCAATTATTGGGCAGGTCACTGGGAGATTGAAGAAAACACATTTGGGGTTTAGACACAAAAATCTGCCCCAACCATCCACACGTGACTCCACTCTCAGTTAAGAAACCACCTGATGATACAAGCCCTGAACAAATGCTTGGGGTTTGAGTGATGCCTCTCCCCTGTGCCCCTCTTTTCCCCTTAGTTTCATTAAATCTGAAGGATCTGGGGGCATTTTACTAGGGAAACAGGGAAACCCCACCCATCCCACTGACAACAGTGACTTTTTTTAGAGTGCAGGAAGGAGCTAAAGCACAACCAGGATGCTGCTCTTCAGGAGGATGAGCTGTCCTTCCTGGGTGTCCTTTGGCAACGTTTGTAATGATTGATAGAGCAGAATGAGAAATACATGAAATGATGGTTAATGTTCCCTGAGTGCAAATGCTCACACCGAGCAGGGCAGCCTCCTCCCAGCACTGCCCTTGATGCTTCCATGAGCCTCACCCCGGATTTTCCCTTTCTGCTGTGTCACTGCAGCCCTGAATCTCCTTCCCAGTCAGTCTCCCTGGGATTAGACACTCAGAGTGAAAATAATCCATCCCTTGCCAGTCTGTCTACAGGGAGAGCCTCTTCCTGCCTCCCTCCCTCTCTC
>VXAD01006344.1:0-23722 GCA_013399195.1 Dicrurus megarhynchus | reverse complement strand
CATTAAAATTAGCTTTAAGCCCACCCTGGACGGAGAGGTTAATACTCGTAAGTCTATTAATACGCATTTTCCCTAGAGCTCAAAAGCTCAGGCTGTGCTCGGTTCCGCAACACACCTGACAGGTGCTTTCAGACCGAGTCGTTTGTGAGGACACTCGCAGCCCTTTCTGCTGTCATAAGGAAACGACCGCCCTCAACAAGCACCGAAACACCCCCGTCNCCGAAACCTCTCTGTTCCCGGGGAGGCACCGGCTTCGCTGCGCTGCTTGGACCCGGCTTTAGGTGTTCAGCCGGGACATTGCCAGGCCCGAGCTGTGCTGGGGCTGCCCGTGATCTGACAACACTGCTCTGCTGTCTTTTTCCCTCGCCCTTTCTCATATTCATCCTGGTGCCTTGTGTGTTCGTGTATTCCCAGAGTCCGGCTCGCTGGGGTGTAGGTTTTTGCTTTTGGGGGCAGGACTAGATGATCCCCAGAGATCCCTTCACACCTTAATGATTGGTTGGTTCCTCACGCAGATTTGCGGTGTGCTTTGTTGCAATTTGACCCGTTGACCAGACTGAAAAAAAAAAAAAACTGCTAGAGGGGTGGGGGTGTTTGTGTATGCTGGGTGTGTGAATTTATGCTGAGAGTCCAAGCAGAGAAGTTACAGAAATTTAAATACTTGCCTGAATTTATTGGCATGAGAGATGTTGCTCAGCTGTTCAGGTGAAATACCTGTGTAATGTGAGTGTTCTTTTAAATCTGAGGCTACAGAATGTTGTTTCTGTGTTTTTTAGAAAGGTCAGGTTAGAGCAGTTGGTCTCGTGTTCTCCTGGCATTGGAGTTCCTGAGGTTCTTGCTGAATTCAGCTGCCCCAGCAAAATTCTGCCTTTTATTATAAAGAAATGTAGCTGAAAGGGGAGAAGCTTGCATTGATTGTTAACAATAATTTATTACATAAATCAAATACACAGGGATTATATTTTCTATGCTGTATTTACAGTGGAAATCAAGTGTGTAAATGATAGATTTTCTTTTTTGTTTTGACTTCTCCAGTTAGCACCAAGTAACAGAAAGCTGCCGTTCATAGGGAACGTGTTGTAAGTGAAAACGGCATGAGTCTGGAAACTTGGAGCTGTTTATTTTGTAATTATTTTATAGTGTACTTTTGGATTGTTAGGGCTTCCAAAACCATATTTGAACTGAGCTATTATCACTGGATGAGCATCTGTTACTTTTTCCTGCAAGGAAGAAAATGTTGGTATCAAATTAAAGACATGGATAAATTTTTAATGCACTTACAAAAAATAATTTCTGCCTCGGGTACTCATATGAAAGTGAGCTGTATTTTTTTTTTTCTTTGTGAGAAATTTTTTCATAGATTTGGTATAGAAATTTCACCTTCACAATAAAGCTGAAGATATAGAGGAAGAATTGGTTTAGGCAGTAAACAGAAACTTCTGGCAGTGGAGTTTAGGAAGTAGAGACACCTCTCCAGACTTAATGTATGGTAAAGACTTAACTTCAAATTAGTACAGTTAGAAAAGGAAAAGCTTCCAATACTTGAAAATAAAAAGTAATATGTCACATGTGGCAGTAGTCATCTGTATAACATACATCACATTTTTACCTGAATAGTTGAAGATAGGAGTAATAAGTGATTTCAGGTAGATAGAAGAGAAACCAGCAGTAGTTATGGCTAATCAGTTGTCCTGTTTTCCTCAGATGTTCCTTGGATAGTCTCCAAAAACATCTTGTCTTGTTGCCTTGAGAGGCCTGAGAACGCTGTGTGTACACACTCACACTGATATGGGGGCACGAGGAGGTCTGGTGATAAAAACAAGAGCTCACACAAGGGCCACATTTAGGAGGTTCTGGTGAAAAGCCACTTCTGAAGATGATACAAGGAATCTAAATTTTGTCCATGCTGTTTCTTAGATTGCTAGAGGAAATAATCCATGTTTTACTGAAAGCCTAAGAGGAGTGGCAAGGGTGGGGGTTTTGTTGTTTGGTGGTTTGTTGTTTGTTTTTTTTTTTTTAATTAATATGGCTGGTTTTGTCTCTTGGTTTAGGACAAAACATTTGGCCTAAAGAATAAAAAAGGTGCAAAGCAACAGAAATTTATCAAGGCTGTGACTCACCAGGTTAAGTTTGGTCAGCAGAATCCACGTCAGGTAAGCATTTATTGTGGAATGTTTTCCTGCTGCATAGTCAAATCATCTTTCACTGTACATACGGGTGGTCATGTACTGAAGGAGAAGAAAGTGGAGCTGTTTCTTGCCTCCAGTGACTGGCACAGATCTGGCACTGTTGTCTTGCAAAGCTTGTCTAGCTGTAAATTATGCACCTGTGCAAAGGTAGTACAGAGTATGGGGGTTTGTTGGCTTTTGTTGTGAAAAAACACCTGCATCCCATCCAAACTCAACTAGTCAGGGTGAGCGTTTGTCTCAATAGTATTCTGATAGTAGCTTAGGTAAGTTTAAGGTATACCTGAAATTAAATTATAGATACTGGCTGTTAGCAAAGTACAGTTGCACCTTCTTTCTCTTTTTTCTCTTTAATTCCCACTTTATTTGAGAAATAGTGAGCAATTAAAATTAACAGTAGTTGTTACTAAAACTGGAATTGAAAGAAGATAGAAGTATAAACCTATATATTCTCATTCTTCTACTTATAGAAGTATTACAATTTTAAGTGGACACAAGTCTGTCAAGTCTCCATCTATTTGGTGAACTCTTTGGTCAGAAAAACTGAAATTTTGAGCCACTGTCTGGAACTTGGCTCTTCCATATGATGAAATAAAATGAGATACAATCTTTCCATTATACTTAATCAGAAAGCATGGATTTGATGGAAATGATCCAGGTCTCTTATTCCTACGGTGCTAGGAAAGCTAACTGTTAAATATTTACACAGCTTTCTGTTCTATGAATAAGCCTGTAAAATAATTACACGTGCATTAGCTCAATTTGTGATGTCATGATACATTCCTTGCATAACGAGGATGAACTAGCATGACAAGCCCAACTTGAAAAGTAAAGTTGGTATTTGGGTCGTTAGATCTAATAATTTTTGGTTGCATTAAAGATTCCTTGATGTCACTTCAAAAACATTGGTGTTATTCAAACAGTTCTGAAATTTGTGTATGAAATCCCTGGATCTGTGGCATGTATACAAATACAAATGTGTAAAATAGCCAGCCTAAAATAATGTTATTTCTCAAATGCTGGTAGTTGTTGACTGTTGGATGTCAGGACCAAATGTTTAAACCTGATTGTATAACCTCTCTTACCTTATAAAATAGCTTTCAGTTAGGATTGTCCCTGAGAAAGAAGTTTTTAAAGCAATTTTCCTTGTGTCATGAGATGAAAATGGAAATGCTGTCACAGTCTTGGTTTTGGTGGTGGGCGTTTTTTTGTTTTGCTCATTTTTTGATTTGTTGTTGTTTCTTTGGGGGTTTTTTGTTTCTTTGATTTTGGGGGGGTTTGTTTGTTTTTTCTTGGTTTGTTGGGGTTTTTTTAAGACAAGCTTCATCTTCAAGCTTTTAGAGATCTGAAGGGAAACAAAAGCATTCTTAAAGTACTACTTTATGTAGTTGACATATGTGAGTCTGCATGTTATTTAAAATAGCTATTTGTTATTTGTGAACTTTTAGTACAAAAACTAGCCAAGCTGCTAATTCCTTTCTAAAACAATTTGTTGTATTTTTTCCAAATTCACCATAAGAACAAAGCTCCTTTTTAAATATTACACTGTATTTTAGAAAATAGTACCCCACATACTTGTTTGTGGTGTTAGTCTCACTAGCTTCCCATAAGGGTAAGAGTCATATAAACACAGAATCCTTAAGGGTGGAGAAGACCTCTAAGATCTTTGAGGCCAGCCATTAACCCAGCACTGCCTGTTCACCACTAAACCATGTTCCCAAGTGCCACATCTACACATTTTTGAATGCTTGCAGGGATGACAAGTCCACCAATGCTTAACCCACCCTTTCAGTGATGAAGTTTTTCCTAAAATCTCATCTAAACATTGTCTGGGGTGAGACCATTGCCTCTTATCCTGTGACTTGTTACCTTGAAAAAGAGATCAACCCCCACCTTGCTAAAACCTGCTTTCATATCTGATCTAAAAATGTTTCTCCCATGTCTTCTTTCATGTGTTTTCATCCCACTTTGGTATGGATACACACCTGCTCTGGCTTATCCAAAAAGGGTGAGGCAGAGACAGGTATTTTTTTTTCCTTATACGTGAAGTTTTCCTTCCCTAGATGAGCTTCTTTTCCAGTCTTTGAGCCCTAGTTAAGCAACGAAACATTCATATGTTGAGTTGATCCAAGTTGAAATAATGTTTCAAAAGCACTTCCAACTTAGATGGATAGATTTCCTGCAATGGCTGCCTGTATAGATGAGAAAAAAGAGCAAAGCAGCATGTAGGGGACTCAAGAGGCTTTTTTTTGTGCAGATCTGGAAGTAGCTGCACTGAGTAGTTGCATTGGAAAAGTCAAGTGGTTTCAATGCCCTCTCGTTGGCTTTCCTACCTGTAAAGGTGCAGTAGGGGTCACTGTGGCACTAAAGTTACCTGCCAGCACCTTTCCTCTCTGGCAGATTTGCAGTCCCTCCTGTGGGACAGGTCAGTGCCAGTAAAGGGCACCAGCTGCACACACAACAGCAACAATTCTGAGCCTTCCAGGCATCACAGGTTGTTTCCTTCCTGCCCTTGTAAACGAATTTCGAGTGATTGGCTATTTTAACGTGCAGTTCGTGTGAAGTGAGTCCTGGCATTCTGATTTTATATTTATAACTTTGAATTTGGGGTCATTATAGGCTGCTCAATCAGAAAGTGAGAAGAAATTAAAGAAAGAAGATAAGAAAAAGGAATTACAAGAATTAAATGAGCTTTTCAAGCCTGTGGTTGCTGCACAGAAAATTAGCAAAGGTATGACTAACTGATTTCTCTTAATTTATGTTCTCTTATTTGTATAGCTACTTAAGGTAAAATAACCCTTCAAAAACACCAGTTGATATTTTAATGAGATAGATGTGACTATTTCCTTCTCCATCTGGTGTGTCAAGTATTTTGTCAGTCACGATTTGACTTCTTTTTTTGGGAAGTCCTCTGGGGTCAGTAGATCATTAGAATATCAAAAGCTACATTGATGTCAGCATAGCTGAAGATACTTGGCTGTGTTCTGATTCATCACTTAGATGCTTCTGGATGTGTGGCATGATTTTTGTGTGTGTGTGATGGTATTTGTTTAAAACAGCCTGTCTCCCCAGGGACGTGTGGACATCCAAAGAAAGAATAAAAGATTATAACTATTGTCTTAAAGCAGACTTGTACTCAAATCAGAACAGTAAATACTTTCCAGTTACTTGTATCTGACCTGATAATTAGCAGTAGAGTTGTGTTCTGGTCTCTCTTGAGCTTGGTTATTGAACAAACAAATTTTGTGATGTTACCAAGTTTTACTTACCAATCTTCTGGAGCTAATGTGCAATAATTTTTGACAAAAGAAGTGTGATTTCCATATATTTGAAGCAAACCTTATATTTACTCATTGTGTCACTGATGAGCAACAAAGGACACTTTTCTGTTTGTGATCTGCAGCTTTCTGTAACAGTTTTCTCTAAATCAAGTAGCTTTTGACTTTGAGTTATATCAGGAAACTAATATTGCCCAGATTTTTAGATTACATTTTAAGCAGGTGTTGCTGTATGTATTGAAATCACTTTGAGTCAAACCAAAAGTGAAGCATCGTGTGAAAAACTCGAGCTTAAAATCTTACATGAGAATTTAATATTACAAGTAAAGTATTTCTGATTTAGTCATGTCTCATAAATACACTTATACCTGGTTCTTTCATTGCTTTTTCTAATGACCTCCTAATGGTCAAATAATTCTTGAGTGGGATGATTTTTGCTTAAATTGTAGTTAGGGTTGTTGGATAGTTCATACTAGAACAACAGTTGCTTATTTTGGGGTCTCTGGTCAACCATTTTCTTTCTGTTATTAAAAGAAGAAAGTGGTTTGAGTGAGTGTGGGTTAAATTATTGTAATTTATTGTAGTGTGTTGTTGATCTATGGCTGACATCCAGAAGATGCTGTACTGTGTACTAGATGCAAGAATAGCTTCATGTATATGGAAGAAGTTGCACAGAATGATCTCTCTTATGTATATACACAAATTAATAATTTCCTCAGGCACACCATGTTTCTTTAAAAAGTTTAGTGGCATCTCTGGTACTTAATATAAATACCATGCAATAAAAGTAAATTTGGCATGTTCAGGACATGAATTATGTACTTACCATGAACACTTTAAATAACTTTTATTTTAAAAACGTATTTTCATTCTCTACATAGCCTCGATATTGTTCCCGGAATTTCTAGTGTATTATTTTTGTTTAGAAGTAGTATTAAAATATAAAAACTTTCTTCACTCAGGCGCTGACCCCAAATCTGTAGTTTGTGCTTTCTTCAAGCAAGGACAGTGCACTAAAGGAGACAAGTGCAAGTTTTCTCATGATTTGTCATTGGAAAGGAAGTGTGAAAAACGAAGTGTCTACATTGATGCAAGAGATGAAGACCTTGAAAAAGGTATAATAATTGTAGAAAGTTACTGCTGAGCTATTCTGATTCTGAAACTGGAATTTTAAGCTTGAGTCTTCTGTTATTGTGGTTATGATCATGAAGAACAGTGAGTAAGGCAACCCATCCCACTACGTTCAAAGTTCTGAACAACACTGAAACTTTTTCCAGTTGTGCTCTCAAGTGTTCCTCAGACCTTACCTAGAAAAAGAAGTATGACCTTCTGATAGTGAATGGTGGTTTTTCAGTCGTGCAATGTCATGTATTATGTCATACAAGTTGCAAGTTGAACAGTACTTGACCTTTCTTGCAGTTGCTGTTTCCCTCCTACGTTCTGTAGAAGGGAAGTGCAAAAGGAGGAAGTGTAATGAGCAACCAGAGAACTGCTGCTAGTGTTTGGCCAGATGTGCGCAGTTCTAGAATTAGGGATGCTTGGGAATTTTTTTCTGTGACTTTCTCTCCCCAGATGACTTTTTGGCTAAGTACTCTGGATTTTATTTTTATTTAGCAGGGATTATAGATTTTATAGACCTTATTTTTTTCACATTTCCTCGTGTCTCAGTCTTTATTTGAACTTCAGCTTCTGTCATCCTAAATGTGGATGATGGAATCCCACAGACTCACTGCTAATATTGTCACTGGTGATTTGCTTCTTTTGATGGAACCTTCTTTTAACTTTAACACAGATAATTTGGTATTATCTCTTTCAATCCTCAAGTTAGATTATCTGTATTTCTGGGTGTTATCCTCCAACCTTCTCTTTTATTCAGTTGTCTTGTTTTTCTTCTTTTCCCTTGTCCACACTCAGTACTGTACAGATGGAATGGCACATTATTGAGTGTTTAACTGAAACACACTCTATGCATTTCAACATTAAAATTTCTAGGGCTTTTGAGGTAATTATCTTGTGAGTGGTGTAGAAGAGTTTGAAAACATTATTTTAAGAACTTGAATTTATTTTGCATTGTATAAGCTACTTAAAATATAAGAATTGCATATTAAAACCGTTACTGGGCAGAAAAGCAGCTTGCTGGCAATGTTTAGTATTTGGAGTTTTTTGTGAAACCATCTGTTGTCTTTTTCTAGATACAATGGACAACTGGGATGAGAAGAAGCTGGAAGAAGTGGTGAACAAGAAGCATGGTGAGGCGGAAAAGAAAAAACCCAAAACCCAAATAGTATGTCTTCTTTTTTTTTTTTTTTTTTTTTTTTNTTTTTTTTTTTTTTTTTTTTTTTTTTTTTTTTTTTTTTTTTTTTAATTGAGCTGTACTAGAAGGAATTAAGTGCAGTCTGGCATTAGATGTGTTTATAATTATGTAAAAATCTGGAATGGAATATTATAATCATAATATTCTGAGTAGGCAGCTGGACTGATAGTATTTCTAGTAATATGTTGAAAAATTTAAAAATCCGAAGCCACAAAGAAAATCACAGCCCAACAGCTCTTTTCAGTCCATAAAGTGTTTTATCATGTACGTTACAAATGGATAGTAGGTGAAGTGATAAAGGATTCAGTAGTGTATCTAATGCATCCTAATTGCCTAGAAGATCCAAGTATTGTGATTAGTGAAGTCTGTTATTGCAGTGACTGCCATATATATTGGCTTGTTTATTTGCTGGGTGACATACAAGCATTATAAGCTTTTAAATTTTTTCCTTTAAGTTGGAATTTAGGAATTGAGAGTCATTTGTAATTCCTGGACTCTAAGTTAAACAAGATTTTTTAGGTTTGCACTAAATGGCATAATGGGTTAATTCCTTTTTCATTCTTTGCGACTATTTCACCTCATTTTCAATAGCAAGTAAGTAAAAAGTCTGTTGATACTGCCTGAATTTGCAAAAGTTAAACATTACTGTGGCTAAATACAAACTATGAATTGCTTGTTAAAGGTCCCAGAATAGCATCTTTACCTCAGGATCCAGAGCTGGAAGGTTTGACATGTGAGGCAGATGCAATTTATTTTTTAAATTTTAAAGTTTAAATTTTTTAAAGTTTAAAACGGCACCAATGTTGGTGAGCAGAAAAAGATGTGCTGCTGAGGAGTGCATAGTTGCCTTTCTTCTGTCCTCTTGTCTTTTTTGATTGGGATCATATTGCGGGAGAAAACGCTGTTGACTACATCAGTTTTAGATGGTTGCACTTCTTTGTCTACTGTTCTTACCAGCAATGCATTTCACATGTTCCTTCTGTTCTGAGCACAACTGACTTGGACTTACTGAACTTCGGACATGGAGTGTAAAATGCTGGAGGCGGAAAGAGAACATGGTGCTAACAACCATTGTTTTTATACAGGTCTGCAAATACTTCCTTGATGCTATTGAAAACAACAAATACGGATGGTTTTGGGTCTGTCCAGGTGGAGGAGACAACTGCATGTATCGCCATGCTCTCCCTCCAGGCTTTGTATTAAAAAAAGACAAAAAGAAGGAAGAAAAGCAAGATGAAATTTCATTAGAAGATCTAATAGAAAAAGAGGTAAAGTTGTCAGACAGGTACCTTTTGGTGGTAGTTGTTTTCATTACTCTGAAGAGACACAAAAAAATTTGCTAATTTATAAGAAAAAACTATTAGATGTTTTTAGAGCTGTATGAGCTAGGGCGAAGGATACATAACATTGATTCATGTCTTTGTTTAGAAACTATTACCTAGTGAATAGAATTAACTATAGCTGCATACTTAGTGCAGCTGTTGCTTACCCTTTTTTAGGAGGCTTCTATTTCTTAACTGCTATTTCTCATTTATCCATTACAACTGCTTTTGTGGCTTTTCTCATCCCCTCCTTAGTTCTCCCTTAACTCTCTAGCGAGGAGGCAACACCAAGAGCACAAGGCCTTCTGAAGGTGGTGTTGCTCCGCTTCTGTCACCATTGCTTGGTAGTGTCAATTTGAGCAGAACTGAACTCTTGTCTTTTGTTTACTTCCTCCTCCACTTCTATTAATTTTTATACCAACTCATGTCACTAACTGCGAAATTGTTAAGATGATGATGCATGTTTAACAGTGTAAGAGTCAAGAGGGAATTGGAAAGAAATGTTTTCAGTTAGTTTTTGGAAAAGAGTAAGTAAATCTCTAATTTGTTGTAGCCTTTGGAAAGAGTTTCTAGCATTAATCCCTCTCTTTCCTTGACAGCGTGCTGCCCTAGGACCAAATGTTACCAAAATTACTCTAGAGTGTTTTATTGCATGGAAGAGAAGAAAAAGACAAGAAAAAATTGATAAGGCTGAGCAAGACATGGAGAGGAGGAAAGCAGATTTTAAAGCTGGCAAAGCACTGGTGGTAAGTTTTACAGTCCAATTCTTAATGTAAGAAGAGCAAGTAAATAAAGTTTTGTGATAAGGTAGCTGGCCTGAAATTGTTTTGCTTATTTTTGTGTGTCATTTTCTTTTCCTTGCTTTTTTGTGGTTTGTTTGTTTGGGTTTTTTTGTAAGCAGTATAAATTCCATGAAGTGATAACTGAAGGTTTCTTTTACTGTGGATAGATTAGTGGACGTGAAGTATTTGAGTTTCGGCCAGAGCTGGTTGATGCAGATGATGAAGAAGCAGATGACACCCATTATGTTCAAGGAGCAGGAGATGATGATGAGGTAAGAAACCAGGATTAAATCAAGGAATATTTCAATTGCATTCAAGTTTGAAAAATTTCAATTTGAGAACCCTTACAATGAAATTAATAAGCTTGGTTCTTAATTTAATACTGCCACAGAGTATATTTTATCAGAAGGTTCCTGTTGAAGTTGAAAAATGTTGTAGAAATCTTGCAGAAGTGAGGATTTTTGTGGAAGAGTAATTCATGCAGAGCATCTTGGTTTATTTTCCAGATGGAAGACCCTGTGTGCATAAATGATGTAGATTTGAACCTGTATGTCCCCAAGGCAGTAGAGGAGACTGGTATTACAGTGGCTAGTCCAGAGCGATTCAGCACATACACTTCAGTAGAAAAAGATGGTAAGTTATTCTTTTTTCCAGTTTTCATAATTGATTATCCAGACCTGCATATTAACCAGGTACATACAATTTAGCCGATATAAGTCTGCATGAATTTCAAATAAAGTAACTTATTCATAATTTCAAAATTTGAAAGCATATTTAGTAGGATTGTGAATTCAGTTGGTGATTAAGAAACTCGTGACACTGAAATGCCTAAGAATTATGTTTATTTTCAGATAATAAATTAAGTGAAGCTTCTGGTGGTGATATAAACAACAGCGAGCAAAATGATTTAGATGAAGATAATGATGGAGATGGGGAATTGGAAAATGGCGTAATTGATGCAGTTCCAGTTGATGAAAATCTCTTTACTGGAGAGGACTTGGATGAACTAGAAGAAGAACTAAACACTCTTGATTTAGAAGAATGAACTAAAAAGCTCCAGTGAGGAATTAAACCTATGTGACAAAGTGAAAACTGACTACATTTTTTCTCCTTTTTGAATAGAATTCTTAAACAAGATGTTTATGGTTATGCAGCTGAATATGATGGGCACATGATATACAAGGAATGTTTTCCTTCAATCTCATCTACTCCAGTCTTGACTATGCTCACAGTAAAACGTTCAGAGTAGTTCAGAATTACCCGACAGCTGAATTTGCAGACAGTGAGATTATAACTTTCAACTAAAAGTAGGAAGGTGTAACTGCTTTGCCAGTATGCAAGTGGGCAATATGACATCAGGTACAGTACAAAAATCCAAGTATACATTCTTCACAAAAAGTGCATTTTATTAGTGATTGTGTTGATTTAGAAACTGCCTGAAGTGGTTTTTAGGCAGGGTACTCTAATGGAGCTGATGCAGATTATGCTTCTCTAAGTGGTGATTAGCTTTATTTGATCAGCTGGATACTGAAGATTGTGAACTGATACTTCATACAATACAGTACGGTGCCCTCTGTTTAAAATGTTTTAAACTTTCCCACCACCTTTTGCCAATAAATCTGTAAATAAAAATTATCAACTTTAAAATACCTGTGTTGATTTTTCTCTGCTATGTTAGGATATCATACCAAACTGTTAAGAACTGGATTTTCTAATAGAGTGGTAAATGTTTTTCTCTGCAGTGTTGATACAGAAGTGATGATGTTGGCTTCAGTTAAATATGGGCTACCCGCAATTACAGTTTTTTTGTCTACTCTTGATGCAGTATAATATTCAGCAGCCAGCTTTTCTCCCTTGCTGTTCTTATTCCCTGCCCACCCATTAACTGATGTAATACCTGCTGTACATCACTTACTGCTATTCCAGTCTCATTCTCTCCTCACTGTCTTTTGTAGATTAGTGAAGACTTCAGGCTCTGCAGAGCAGGGATGTTACAGTCCAAAACATGCCTGTCATCCCTTTGTTGTCCTCTAAGTAACAGGAAGTTGTACAGGGGTAAGTTGCCTCAGGTGCTTTACCCTGCAGACTGCACTTAAGTCAGTGTGTCCTTTTTCAATGGATTGAGATTCTGCCATAAAGATTTCTCAGCAGTGGTGCTTTTCCAGGGGGCTGTAGGCTGTGCCTCCTTGCCATACTACCCATGGTATCAGCCACAGTACTGCTGTACTAATGATACCCTTTGTATCGATTTTTCTAAAGCTCTTAAATCCCTCCTTCCAGACCATTAAGAATTGTGGCATTGTTAGTGAGCTTTCCCAAACTGCTTTTGGGTGGTAATATTAGCTTTACTGGTTATTTCTGGCACTGCTGAATTGACTCTTGTATCTTGAATGCTATTTCTAAAATAGCAGACTTAGAATTTTTGGCCTTTTTTGGGATCTTGGTGGAATACGTTTTTTTCCTGTAGGAACAAGAAGCAGTGCCTGGGAGAAAGAGGCCTACTGAAATTGACTTCTAAATGTAAGTGTTTAAGGAAAAGCTGCACTATCAGATACAAATACTTATTTATGCAGATTTTTCTCCTGTGGCCATAAATAAACAGAGTTGATGGATTATTGTGTTACACTGGCCAGGAATAGGATACCTGGCTATCAGGACACTTAAGAATGCAATTCATTTGAATGTATGTTGCATAATTTTTCAAAGTTGTATATTTTAAATGGGAATAAAAGTAATTTAATCATTAGCAAGGATGAAAATGGCTTTCTATGTTTTGTGTCTTAGGGGCTGGTTTATTGTATATAATACTCATTTTGATAATACTGATCTGTGTCACTGATGTAAATAGGTTAAATCTTTACCAAAATTTTGTTCATGTTACTTGAATTTTACAGTGGAGGAATGACAGGGTGACTCATTAATTTCAGCTAATAAAACACTGATGGATAGGCAGAGAGTGACTGTGTGCCCTTTTGGGTCTAAAGGGATGGTTTTGGTGCACAGCTCCTTTGTACAGGTGTCATTTAAACATTCAGTCAGTCACCTTGCATAGCACTGAAATCCTTTGAACATCCATAAGTAAGGTGAAGAAAACCTGATTTTCCTAGGCAGTAGTTGTTGACAGATGACTTCACAGGGGCAGGAAACAATAGCTGACTGTCCCTGTTTGGTTTTCACTCTTTTTCCTCTCAACTTATTCTGGCACAGCTCCTGGCTGGGCTTGCTCTGCCCGGGTTTCCAACCATGAACGCAGGGTCACTGCTCTTAAGGAGTCAGGGTAGCATTCACACTTCTGAGGGTGGGGAACCATATGCTGCTACGTGTTCCTTCTGCTTTCACATGGGCTGGAATATAATCTGCTAAAGGTTCTTAATCTTCTCATTTAAAGAACCCTGAGTTTGTAGCTAATAGGGTTTTAGTCCATAAATGCTCAATTAAAAGTGAATGCCAAGGCATTGCTTGGGGTAGATGAATTACTAATGTTCTGGAAATGAGCAGTGTGATAGAAGGGAGTTCACTTGGATGTGACAGCACTAAGTTGTTCTTATTGATGCACATTTCCTGAAATTATTCTAATATAAAGTGAATGAGTCACTTGTGGAAAAATGAGATACACCATTTTTTTAGCAATGAGATTGTATCTTCATTTCAGCGACTAGCCAGTCTGTATGGGTCAAAAATACAGTATTTCACTGTTAAAAGAGTAGGCAGGCTCAGTTCAGGACTCCTGCTGGGTTGAGATCAGGCTGTAAAGTATCATAAGCCAGGGGAGACACACCATTACAATAAACTTGGTTTCTAGCCCTTGCAGCCTGGGCCACGTTTGTATCACCTTGTTTTCCTCCTAAATTCCATGAGTACTATGTGAGAAATGCAGCTGTGTGTGGCCTGAGCAAATCTGGAGGGAGCGCACTCATGTAGCACTGCCTTGAAAGCACCTTTGGTACTGGACACCTGTGTGGACAAAACCAGTTAGAGGTGCTGCAGTAAACCCATGCCTTTGCTTCCTGGTACTTGCTGTTGTGGGAGTAGACTATTTGTTGGGTTTAAATTTTAATGTGTGTTAAAATCCCATTTCAGTCACACACACAAACTGCTTGAACTGCTGAAACTGGCTGGCTTTAAATTCATTGGAGTTCTGGGAGTTCTTTAAAGCCTGTGTGATTGAATTTTATGCTTGCCACTGCTTTGTTACTCAGAGCTCCCTACTTTTTTTTTGTAATGAACACTATTCACAAAGTCCTGGAAAAAAGTTAAAAATTACCTGTCGAGACTGACCTTAAATATTACATTATCTATGAGTTGATTGTAATAGAAGTGTTGCCATTTCTTAATGGAAAGTGCTCCACAGCTGATTTTATCAAGAGGAGGTTTTATTATTGATAAAACTTTGGACCAAGCAGTGGTACTTACCTTGGCAATTCAGTATTGTCATAATAGACTGTTTGTTTAGTGTGTTGGTTACAGAAGGAATTTACACATACAAATCAATGTTTTTATTCATGTTTTCTTTCACAGTTTAGTTGGATATGGAATAACAGCTGTCAAAAAAGTTACGTCTCAGACGTTCTGAATGCTAAATTCTAATTCTTTTGCAATGCTAATGCTCCTTTTAAAAATTACCTGAATATAGTAAGTAATGCAGGCTTAAGTACTTGGTAAGCTTATATATCTTGCAAATAGCATACTTGGAATTTTCATAAACATTGTTTGTTATTCCTGTTACATGTGCTGCTTTGTAATAACTTACTGAAACTGCAGAGTGATCAAGCAACTGAACTAAAAATCTTACAAGGCTGGGTCTTTGTTTTCCTCACAGTGAAATTATTACAGCCCTAAGCTGAGAGGAAGGGATTGTTCTCATGTGTAAATATCACATACATATTCACCTGAAGTGTCTCAGGAGAAATTATCCCCTGAATAATATGAATTAGACTTGGAACAGAATTGGAAAAATGAGATGTGGGAAGGCCAGAGGAGCTGCAAAAACCCGTGTAACAGCAGCTGCACTGCATCAGACCAAGAGACCGTTTATCACTCTCCCAAAACCGGACACCTGGGGAGCAAAGAGGTAAGAGAAGGACAAGCCTGTGCACTGCTTGGGAGTGCTTCTCATATGGAGCTTCCAACAACTCTTAATCCAGAACATTTCCTCTACTAGATGGAGCCGGTGGTGCTTTTCAGAGTACATTCCTTCTTTCTCCCTTGAATCCCTCAAATTCCTTACCAACTTTTGGCAACTTGGGAGTTCTACACCTCTGCTACATCTTGCTTGGAACATGACTCGTGCTAGCTTGTGTTGTTCAAGGAAGTCATATCCTATGCCTGCCTTTGCTTTGACTTGATGCCGAGTAGAGAAAGGGGGGTGTAAAAAAAGAAGCTGATGTCTTTCAGTTGTGAAGAACACAATCTCATTGTGTACTTCAGTGCTAGAAACAAGTTTTTTACAAAATTAAAAACTTTTTCTCTTGACATGCTTGATTTTTTGCTACAGATGGGCTTCTACTAAGCAACTTCTTTTGTAAAGCAAATGCTTCATAAATGAAGCATTTGAATGGTCTTTGCTTCTGGTTATGTACCAGGTGTGTTTTATGGAGCTATGATCACCTTAAGTGCAGTGATATCTGCACATGACCGTTCTCTTTTTCCCCCACACTGGTATTGCAGGCTTGGAAGTGACCTTGGCTTCGCCTGTTGCACTCTTCCTTTCAATGGATGCTCTGTCTTTTTACAGAGAGCAGCTGTTGCTGGTGTTAGCAATAAGGCCAAGATGTTTTATTCATTTATGATGTTACAGCCCTAATATGTGACCACAATAGGCTCCTTCATAGCACATTATTGAAATGAATGCCAAAAATAATCAGTTCTTTCAATCATAAAATAGCAGCAGCAGCATCTCATCTGTGTTTAGGCAAAGAGACCTTGGAGGTAATCTCTTTATCTTATATTTGTGGTTGAAAATGTACGGTGTTGTAATACATTCGGACATAAATTTGAGCAAGGCTGGCTTAAAACTTAGAGGTGTTCCCTGAGTTACCCAATCAGACCTCAAAAACGAGATGGACTCCTAAACTAAAGGCAGAAACAATGGAAAAGAAAACATCACAGCTTTCCTTAGAAAAGGAAAGAAGCAGAAGCAATCCTGGAGGAAAGAGGTGAGCAAATTACTATAGAATGTTTCCAAGGCAAAACAATATTCTTTGTACCATCAGCCATTAGGGAAATGTGTTCTATGGAGGCTGCATCCTCGGGCCCGTGCTTGAATGAAACTGTGTATCAACGTATAATATGGGTGTAGCACATCCCTTGCAGGAATTCAGCTTATACCTCACATTTCTCAGGCCTCTACAATACGTTTTGGCAGGACTGGTCTTCTAGGAGAACTTTTGTCCTCTTCACGTTCCACCTCCATTCCTGTTTTGTTCCTTGGTTTACCTTCTTGTGCTCTGAACACAAGGGAGGCAGAGATGGGATAAAAAAGGACATGGTAGTTTGGTCTCTGCACAGTAATACAAATCCATTGCAAGCTCTCAATCACTGTTTTCTGTCAATCTTAGTGATGTCTGACCTGACAGGTAGTTTAGTTGTTTGATTTGGGAGCAGTAGACTACTTCAGGAAAAGATTGATTGACTTCCACAATAAAAATTCCTCAGTTGCAACTTAATGCCTCCTTAAAATCAGATAACAGCCAAGTTTCTGAGCAAGAAACCTTTAATCTTCATTCTTCATCACTTTCTTTTGCTGTCTTCTCCTTCTGCTGAGTATAAACACTGCAGAAGGGAGGCTCTTCTGACTGACCTCTCTAATCCATATCAACTAGCCCAGCAGTCCTTGTGTAAGGCAGCTGCTGCCTTCTCCCTGCACAGGCCTGGAGCAAGACGCGGTATCCTCAGCAGTGTGCTTTCCTAAAGTGGCTTCAAACACTTCAGGGGTTTGTTTATCAAATGTAGACAAGGAGGATTAGGAAAGCTAGTCAGAAGGAATAGAGCAAAAATCTATTTCTTCAAATGTCTGACAGACTAAAGTCAAAATTAGAGGGGACTATAAACTGTAAGGGTCTCACCATTGCGAACTATTTCCTTGCATAAGTGCCTGGGAGGTGTCAGAGCTGCACTTCATGTCAGTACTATCAGCCCTACACCATGAGCTCTTCGGTCTTTTTCTTGTCAATAGAAGAAGTCTATATTCTGTACATAGCAGTTCCCACACAGTGCCTTCCACACAGAAATACCAAGTTACAGTTCTGCACAACAGTTGCTATACATGAATAATTGCCCATTCTTTGTGTGTATGGGCAGCCTGGAGAAGTGGAATGAGGAATCTTCCCCCAAGAGGGCAAAAAGGGAAAAGCTTAAATGTGCTCTTTATTCAGGGCATGGAAATGTCTGTAGTTTCCACCACGGATAACTGTTGTCAGCATTAACTTCTGTTTGATAGATGCAAAAATAGTTCTTTCACCAGCAGCACCCAGCTGGGACTCTCTTAGAGTGACCCCAGCAATGGCAGGCTAATGGCTTAGAAGCAAACAGTACAACTTTGAAAACAAACCAGATCCACACCAGACACCCTCATCCCTCACTCCCTTGGCCAAACCCTCTGTTAGAATGGCTAAAGGTCTGATTCTGTATTGATCCATGTTCAGTGTTGTTCCTTGAGAGCAGCATTTGTTATTTAACTCAACAAAGGCGTAGTCCACCAGTATAATGTTTTATAGATAAGGACATGCTTTGGTTTAATATTAATGCCAGACAGGACAGTATTCCTTGGACACGGGGGATCAAAATATAATGGCTTCAAGGTGAGGGTGAGTTGGGGTTCTCTGGGGAGAAAGGGGCATTTCTGCATAGGGAAGAGGGAGGAAGTTTGAACTCTGGGGCATTCTGTTAAGATGGTGTCTTCTGAAGGCAAGAGGCTGGAGCTGGTATCTGAGCTGGCATATCAAGGCCTGGAATGCCTGGGCTGAAAAACTTGAAATGCTTCTTGAGAGAAAAGGTCAAGGAAATATCTCTTTCAGTGTCAGTTTGTGTTATTACCATCTTTTAGTGTTTTTGTATTTGAGTAAAAGAAAATTCAGAGTTTTGGGCAGAAAGGAACTTGAGTCTACTTGATTCCTCCACTGCCTTTCAATCCTACTTGGTCTGCATCCTGTTAGTATTTTGTTATCTAAATCTTAAGCACGTTTAAAGTCTGAGCCTGTTACTAAGCACAGAGCAGTCTGAAGAATTATTTCTTTCACAGGGAATTTGAAAGTTTTTAAGTTGTTTTTGTTCCAAATCCTTCAGCAGGAATGTGGAAGCATTACTGTAATACAGCAGCTCTAGAGGACAGATGCTTCAAGGGAGATGTGGCGTTATGTGCCTGGAATGATCAATTAAAAAGCCAGCATGAGTGCTCTGTAAGTTTGAGCTTTGTTAGATTCCTTTGAAAATGCATCATGAAAAACATCATAGAAAAAATCAGTGAAAAATTCCCCCAAACTAGAAAGTTTGGGGGAAAGATTCAAAAGTTGTACATAAGAATACTCGTGGTAAATAGGAGATGATTTGCACTAAAGACAGGGATAAGAATATCTGAGGGATACAACAGGAAGCAGTGGTCTCTGGTATTTCTGTATAACCAGAAGCAGTCAAGAATGTAAGAAACCTAGGAAATGCCTCTTGTCATCTGGAAATTTTCCATAAATGGAAATAAACTAGAAAGTGACCCGTCTTCTGTGCCTATAGATCCTGTGTGCAGGGAAGTGCTCTGTTTCTCTTTGTCCCAGCAGAATACTGTTCCACAAGAATTTCTGCCAGGCATAGTCACTTCCACTTTCTAAATAAAACCTGTGTGCATGCTTGCCATGGATGATGGTCTCAGCAGAAAGGACAGTACTTAAAATAGTGTGAAAACAGTGGCAGGCAAAAGAAAGAAAAGGTTCTTAGGGAGGATATTAAGATATAACTAAGAATAAGATGATGGAAAAATAATGATCTCTTCCTCACCTTCAGAGAATTGCATAAAAGCAGCATGTTCTAGAGGGTCTTTGTGAATGTAAAAAGGTAGAGTTAAAATTCAGGGCATCCAGCAAGCAATGTACCTCCTCTGGAAAGGAAGAAGGAAGTGGAGGAGAGAGTGATGAGGAGATAGGAGGGATGATTCTTTGTTTAATGAAGCGTAATGTTAGCACTCCTGTATTAATTGTGACTTGTGTATTTACACGCTTTGCTGGATACAGGCAGAGGGGTGGATTAGGAAGAAGTGCAGGTCCAAGGTGCAGTTCTGTGCGATGGAATTGGCCTGTAAAGGAACAACCACTGCAGGAGTAACTCACATGGGAGCTGGAGCTTTCCATCTCATGGGCTCTGCAGCTGCTGTGCCAGGTCAGACATTCCGGTGGGACGGCAGAAGCAGAAGTACAGAACTCTCATACACAGTACACATATTCCACGTGAGACAAGTGCACAGCCTGTTGATTTCAGTGTTTTGTCTCTTTTCCTGCTCTAGGACAGAAGGCCAATCCATCACACTCTCTAGAATAGCAAATTCTCCCCATCCCCTTCTAAAAAGCTTTCCTGAGACCTTTCACACCAGAAGACCCCGGAGCCCCATATCTCCGTGGCTCTCTCCTGGGAGCTCCATCGCTGTGGTTATCCAAGGGTGCTGTGCTCCTTCTGGGGATAGGTGTGGTGACTTCCCAGGCTTTTCCCTCTGGGTTGGTGTGTTCCCACACCCTCTTCCTTAACAGAGCAGGGTGGCATTTGGCTTTTTGTGTCTGTTACATCTTATATATGCATGCATATTATGAAAACATTTTCAGAGAGATTGTGCAGAGAATTTTATGGAGCTTGTTCTGATCCATGTCTCCCTTATTACATTATTTCCTGTCAAATCTTTTCTCTAGGGTAAAAGTACTCTTTAAAAATATCTTTTAAAAATATTGAAGTCTTTGGGGGTGTTACTGAGCAGCATCTGGATATATTTGTTGGGTAATCTGCTGAAGTGCTTTGTGAAGCAAAAGCTGAGTCATACGTGATTTATATTGACCAACTTTGTCAGGCTGAAGAAATATGAATCCTTTGGTAAATCAAGCAATGCTGTCTGGGAATTTGATGCTGTGAAATCCTAATGTGAAAAAAAGGCCTGGTGAGTCATGAGCACTCTATAAAACACAAAAAGGGTATTGCAAAAAGACTTTGACTAACACTGGAGTAATACAGCTATCAGTATTGAACAAATCAGGAAAAAGCCCTGGTACAGCTCACTTCCTTTTGAACTGGGAGATTTCGAACTCCGTGCTGGGAGCTGGTTTAACAAATGTAGCCATACCTTTGTTGTCCTGGTGAAAACATTGCCCCATAGCCCTGGGCTAAGGACAGCTTTTGCTAGCAACCGAATGAGATTTGGCTGATGTGAATTGCTCGTAGGAGCAATAAAGCAAATCAAGCCTAAACATCTCTAGTGGTTTCCTCGTGTTTCACCACCTAATGCTTCTGTAGTTTTCAGATTTAATGTTTTATTTTTCCCAAGAAAATGGATATCAAAGATAATATTAAACAAAGTAGAAATAAAAGGCACAAACTGACCAAAGCAAACTAGTATGTGAAGTCCATCTTCTACTTTGTTTTTTACTGCCTTGTTAGAAACTGAGTTACTTCTTAAAAGGTCTTAAAAGCTGTTCAGAGCAGCTAAGCCTCTTGAAAAGTCAAAGTGTCTAGATGGCACAAGAGCAAAATATTTACTGAAACTCTCACATCGATGAAGGCTTTTCTGGGAGACTAATAGTGGTCTTGGAGAACAAATGAGTGGTGATCCTTTCTTTGCTCCAGATATTCATACTGCTGGTACTGTAAAGCACTGAATCCACTTAGAGGTGAAGTTTATTGCTTACCTGCAGGACCCCTTGCTGACCCTTTGAAGTAGGACCACAGTGGTTTGCACATTTGCAATTTTGACCAAACTGTGGCACTTTGTCCATTTCTTGCTGCTGCCTTTCATGTCGTGAGGTGGAGACTTTATTGCAAAGGAAAAGCATTCTGAAATACTCTATCCATGTTACAGGACACTCAGGAATAGCAAAAAAATAATACCTGTCTACCAAAAGTGCTTTGCATCTTGCAACGTTTTATTCAGCTGTGTTGATAACTCGTCGTCTGAGTAAAAACTAACAAGACCAATAACTTGTAACAGAAATATTAGTTTGATCTGTTGGATAATGGAAAGCAGTTCTTTAGACTCCAATCAATTCCAAAATAATTGCATTCTGTTTTGCATACAGACAAAAAGTTTGGTGTCTTAAAAGGAATCTGAGTCCTGCCCACTTCTTAGTTGTTGGTTTCCACCACTGGATATCTTAGCCTGAGAACCGAAAGCTAGCTACAGGTAACAAGTAAATATAGAAACACATAATTAACTTATTTACATTCTGTAATATGATCCCATTGGCTGTTCCTTATCTATTTGTTAGTCATGCTGAGAACTAAATCAAAGAAGAAAGAAAAATCACATCCTCACTGTGGTTGTGTTTGCTGCTGTACATTAACAGCAAAGTCTGGTTTTGACTTTGACTTCTGTATCCAGGATTCTGTCAGACAGGGTCGCTCAATGCAAGCAATGGAATCAATCACTCGCCTCCTGCAACAGAAAATACTTTCCCTCATTTACAGTAAGATTGGCTTTGATTACAAGTGCATCCCAAGCCTGTACACTTCATCTTCTTTTCCCACGTGGAGGCTGGAGCTGTGATGCCATTTAGGGAGCTGTGGCTCCTCTCTGGGGCTGTCTAGACTGATTGACTCCGATTGTGTTCTGAATTAGGGCCAGACAGCAGCGCCGCCGCCGCTTCCGCCTGCAGCTGGTGACTCAAGGCCCTGGGAGGGGAGCAGGGTGCCCGGTGCTGAGTCAGGGAAACGAGAGGCTGCCTCACCTTGGACAGCCCAGACGCTGGGAGCAGACAGACAGGCACGGAACAGCTGCGAAGAGCGATCGTCTTGAAGGGAGGAAAGGCTTTGAAAAAAACATTTCCCATGGGATGAGTAACCCTTGAGTCTGTGTAAAGTCTGAGTTATTCCTATGGCCTGGCTTTGCAGTTTGCTGGCAACCAGCAGAAGTGCTGCACAGCCAGTCCCTAAGAAGCCAAAATTGATCGTTTGGTAAAAAAAAATCTAATATCTTAAAAATAACTTATCCTTCACTGCTTGTGTGACATTGTGAGGTTATACAATCAAGTAGAGAAAATAAATCCTCCTTTTCCCTAAGTTACTGACTTACTGATCAAAGTACTCATAAACCACTCTTTTAGTTTATTGCCCTATTTACTAGAGTTTGGGAACTTATTAACTCATCTGCAGTTTTGCTTTGATCAGGTCTGTAGTACAAAAGCTGTGAGATAAGTCTGTAAATAACAATAAAAGTAATGAGGGGTTTGTGTTTATTCGTTTGTTTTTTAACTTATTGAGGAGGCAGCAAAGTTAGGAAAATTAGCAACAAGTATCAAGTCTATGTATAGGAACTCCCTTTCTTGATAGAGTTTTTGAGATGGCTTTCTGAAGAAATGGTAATTATTTAATGACAAGAACAAGCAAATGAAACACAGGAGTAGCTGGTGGTTCTTTGGGTTTTCCTCTGCCTATTGTGGAAACATTTTTCTTTCAGGATTCCCCTTAGACTGAATCTGTCCCTTGGTAAATGTGTATGGGGTACTTTTAACTTAGGGCTTGAAACATCATTATTTGTTCTGTTGCTTTTTATCATGCTCACATGAGGAAAGCAAGGCTAAAAGTTTAGACTTTTGGTGGCAATAAACTCCAATCCTGTTATGTTGTACATATTAATATTCTGAATGAATATGAATTATTTCCTCTTTGCAGGTGCTCAGCATGTTTTCTTTTACCTGAGACACTGCTGTACTGAGCAGGTGTTGAACTCTGAAGTCGGCTGAGGAGGGCAAGGCTACCACGGGTTTGACAGCAGCCTGCAGCTGACTGAGGCAGGATGATAGCGCTAAAATGTTACTAGTGAGAGATGATACAAGAACTACAAACTGCAACTGAAGAGATTGAAGCTCCACTGGATGCTTCTTCCCCAGGTGGGTAGAGCAGGGGTGAAACAGTTACGGAGACCTCCATCAGGGAGGATTTGCAGATTCAGCTCTTCCCAGCCTTGCACCTGCTGTTGGGCACTCCTGTGTCTGGAGAGATGCTGAGACTCTGGGATTTAAAATTACTTCATTTAATAGCCTATGTGTTTGAAAATCTGGGGTTTTTTTCCTTCACGGCTTGGTCTACATTGGCACTCCCTTCACTCTTTGCTTAACAGCTTTCCTGAAAGACTTGTTCAGAAAGGCTTCACCAAAAAGACCGGGTAAGACCAGGCACGGATGTGCCCCTCTCTTCATATTTCCAGCACTCCTTCATAAAATGGTACAATGGTTTGAGTTGGAAGGGACCTTAAAGACCATCTCGTCCCACCCCCTGCCATGGGCAGGGACACCTTCCACCACAACAGGTTGCTGCAAGCCCCATCCAACCTGGCCCTGAACACTTCCACGGATAGGGCAGCCACAGCTTCTCTGGGCAACCTGTGCCAGGGCTTCACCACCGTCACAGGAAAGATTTTCCTTAACCCTCTTCCAGCCTTCAGCTCGGGCAGCAGTAAGAGTGGGACGCCTGAACCGAGGGCAGCCCCGGGGCCAGAGTTCCGCGGCCGCCGCGCAGCCCCAGCCCCGGGCGGTGCCGGGCTGTGCTGGGCGCTCCCTGCCCGCTCCCGGCGGAAGAGAGCGGCGGCCCGGGCGCGGAGCGGAGCAGGGCCCGCCCCCGGCACCACATGATGCCGCCTCTCCTTCCTGCCGCCCCCGTCCCA
>VXAD01006328.1:0-12491 GCA_013399195.1 Dicrurus megarhynchus | reverse complement strand
CAGGGAGACCCTTGCCCGCTGCCCGGAGCTGCTGCTGCTGCCCAGTGCCGCTGTGCCGTGCCGGTGCTCGGTGCTCCGGTCCGCCCCCTGCTCCGCGGCCCTGGCCCCGCCTCCCGGCCTGACAGTTTCGATTCCCCGTTGCACACACCCAGACAGGGAAAATGCGCTTTTTTAATTAAAAAAAAAAATAGCGGCGGGGGAGGAGCAAGGAGACATGAAAGGTGGCGGGGGGGACTTGGCTATGGGGCAGGAACATAGGAATGTGGGTATGTGGATGGGGTATGGGAATACATGGGGATACAGCTACAGGGATGTGGTATGGGAATACTTGGGGATACAGCTACAGGGATGTGGTATATGTGCGAATATGCGGGGACACTGCTATGGGCCCAGGGCCATCAGGGCCTGCTCTCCTGCCTACGACTGGCCTGCAGAAACATCTGAACTGTCCTAGATGAAGGGGCTGTATCAAATGGATCATGGGACCATATGGAGATCACTTGCACTGTATAGATCACATAAGACAAATTTCAGCCCCATGGAATGTTACAGACCATGTGGGGACCACAGGACATCACAAGGATACCACATTGAGGCTACTTGGGCTGCAGACTGCAGGCAAGAAGACCACAAAAACATAAGACCACTTGGAATGTGTGAAGAAGGAACCTGTAGGGCATGGTGACTTGGGGCAAATGTAGGACAAATTTCAGGGAATGCAGTGAGACACCTGTAGGGCACGATGACTTGGGGCAAATGTAGGACAAATTTCAGGGAATGCAGTGAGACACCTCTGCAGGGAACCCTCCTCACCTCTTCCTTCTGTCACCTTGCTCCTGAGTGCAATGGTGTGCAGGTCAGTGCTCCATGGCTTTGACCCCTCTCCAGGCAGATTCACACTCCTCCAAGACCCTCATCCCTGTAACCCTCAGAGCTGTGGTGGGACTGCATACAGACATGGGCCTCTGGTCCATGTTTCCCCTCTGCAGGGATGGGGATGGCTCCTGCAGTGGTGCCAGGACCACTGGCCAGCCAGGGGACACTGGGACACATAGCTGCTGCTGTGCCAGAGGATGTGCTCACAGGGAAAGCTGGAGAAGAGAGAAGGGGGATGTTTGGGTGATGGCATTTGTCTTCTCAAGTCACCGTTACCGTGATGGAGCCAGGCTGTCCTGGGAATGGCTGAACCTGCCAGTGGGAAGTGGGGAGTGAATCCCTTGGTTTGCTTTGCTTGCATGTTCAGCTTTTGCTTCCCTTAGTAAACAACTTTATCTCAAACCACAAGGGGGTTTTTCCCTTTTACCATTTGATTCTCTCCACTGTCCCACCAGGGATTGTGTGTGGGGCTGAGTTGTTGTCTGGGATTAAATCATGACAGAAGGTACATAAAATGAGTCCTTCCCTTGATAGGTGTAATAAAACTCTCCTTCCCTTCCCTTCCCTTCCCTTCCCTTCCCTTCTTTCTCTCAGGTGCTCGGCTGATAGGTGGCCAGAGCAAGATGAGGCACCTCCTGGGCTGTTTGGAGCAGTTTTGCACGTCTGGAGCAAAGTCTTCCTTGNCCTTCCCTTCCCTTCCCTTCCCTTCCCTTCCCTTCCCTTCCCTTCTTTCTCTCAGGTGCTGGGCTGATAGGTGGACAGAGCAAGATGAGGCACCTCCTGGGCTGTTTGGAGCAGTTTTGCACGTCTGGAGCAAAGTCTTCCTTGTAGTTCTCTCTGGATGTAGCACGGCCAGGACAGATGAGAGACAGGGAGGGAGGGATCTAATTAGACATTTATTCTCCAGAATCTTGGCTCTCAGAATTAAAGCAAAATTTGAAAAATTGAAACTGAAAATGAAAGGCAAAAATAGACAGCTCATAAGAAAAGGAAGTAGAACCCAAAACAAGTCTGACTTCATAATTTTAATTATTTGCTTTCTTTTTTGGAAAATGCAGGCTCACTAAAAAAACCAATAAAACCTGCTTATAAGAAAGGATCAGTTCTTCTTATTCTGAACTAATCTGAAACAATTCAGGTGGAAAAAATGTTTTCCTGTTGATATTTTTAAGAAGAATATTTTACTATTTTATAATTCAAGACAATGCTTTTATCACAGTATTTTAGTTAATTCATAATTTAAAGTGTGAAAATTAACCAAAAAAATAAGATAAAAATATTACTTACATAAAATATTTTTTAAATTTAATCTTAGGAATTTCTTCCCATTTGTCTTCTTGAACAGCATTATTTTCCAAGGTTTTGGCTTTTTACCAAAATTCTAAAATTTGTGTGACAGGGAACAAACCATTTGTGGCTTAGCTTAATGGTTAAAATCTAAAAACGTCTGTGGCACAAATTATAGTCAACATTGCACCGTGTTGAATCGGGTGTACTTCAGTGAACTGTGGGTTGATGCTGCTTGCCTCGGGAGCCTGAGTTTGCTGCTTTTCTTCAGCAGAGGCAGGTCTAGAACAATGTGGAGTCTGCCCTGACATTTCTAAAGCCATCTTTCCTGGGAAGTCTGCTTCAGACTTGTACTTGCTGCTATCTGGCCTCGACACTGCAGGACATGCTCAGGTGGTGGTGTGTGAACAGGCAGGTAGAGGAAGAGTTTGTTTCATGCTTAGCTTGTCTGAAGCTGCTTCTGCATGTGTTTGTGATTAACACCTCCACCAACAGCCAGGGAGAATCCAGGCAGGAAGCAACAGCCAAGGTCTGCAGGGCTGTCGGGAGACATGGACTCAGGTGTTATGAACATGATGGTGCTACCAGCGAGCAGGTAGAAGATCATTACTGGAGTCTGCTGTGCTGACTGGGAGCACTGCAACAGTTGCTGGATTTTGGCTGCAGGGGTGGTTGCTTGTGATATTTGCATGCTTTGGAAACAGCTTGTATTTCTTTATCCTTCCCTGTTTTATTCTAGTATGGATATACTACTCCTCTAGCCAGTGACCCGAGGCTGCAGAATTAAACTGGGGAATGTAGATAACTGAAAGGGAAATATTATATAACAGTGGTTTCCTTCAGGGCCAAAAAAAGAAGAACCTACTGTTTCACATATTTGCACTGTAACCAGGAGTTGGACTCTGATCCTGATGGGTCCCTTCCAGGCCAGCATATTCTGTGATTCTAAGGTGAGAACATCCAATGGTAGAAAGGGCCTAACTGGCTGGGATCAGGAATGCCAGGGATATTGATTCGTTCCACAGGGTGACATTTCACTTGCTGATGAGGTAAGATGTGCAGCAGCCTTGTCTTGCAGGCAATGCAGTTGCTGAGGAGCCACCTTTGGGCAGTAGAGGGGGGTGTAGCTGTAGCTGTGGGTGAAGCCCAGATCACAGGGGAGTTCTTTGGGGCTGCTTAAGTGGATATGAGGAATTGTCTCCAGCCGCATCTTTCCATACCCCCTGTAGAACCGTTTGTGGTGGTAGGACTCTGACAGTACATTGTTCATTATAGCTTTTGATATTTAAGCTCAAATGTGCTTGCAGAGGTACAATAAGAGACAGATCCTGTTGGTGCTGTTTGTGGGAGGCCCTGTGTGCCTGTCCAGACCTGTGAGACTGGCCGTGTCTATGTGTGACCCAACATGTCCTCTGTCGGCTCCACAACTGCTTGGATCTGGGGGCTTGGAGCTGTGGCAGCCTCCTCTGTCTCAGGCTGCTGGATCAGACAACTCCTAACAGTGGTGATGGAGTAGGAAGGCTCTTTCCATGGTCCCATGCCCTGGATGTGCACACAGAGGTCAGTCTCAGGCTGAGGGATGTGAGAAAAGGCTCTGGAGAGGGGGGCAAGGATTCCAATGTGCCCATGAATGGGCCCATGGCGATGCCACCAACATCATCCTGGATGGTGTGGGCCAGGTCAGAGCCACGGTGTGGCCAGGGCTTGTTCTCCACGGGGCACTGGTGAGCCCAGAGCAGTTTGGTGTGGCCAGTGGGGGCTGTGGAGACAAATGGGCCTGAAAGGAGGCTGTCCAAGGAGATGCCAAGAATTAGTTGAGGCTGGGGGAGGCAAAGTGGGGTTAGACAATAGAGAGGGCCAGAGGAGGTGCTCAGAACAGGAGGAGGCCATAGGGCACCCTGCTGCCAAAACTTTTCCTTGCCCATGGTATCTCCAAGGGAGACCAAAAATGCTGAAGGGGGAAGAAAGAAAAGGGTAGAGAAGGGTCTAGAAGGGACCACAGGGGTCCCGGAGAAGTCCAGCTTTGCCTTTTCCCCCTGGTTTACACCCATATAACCCCCACCTACCCAGCCCTGAGCCTTCCCTGTTTTTCCTGCAGGGGCCAGTTGTGGCAGAGGTTGCAGAGGTTGCAGACACAGAGGGGACAGGATGTGCTGCGTGCAGCTCACAGAAGGGCAGGGAGCTACAAATGCTGCTGCCTTCAGAGCAGAACCCCTGGACAAGCTGCCACGTGTCCCACACAGCCCCAGTGCCACAATCCCTCCGTTCCCTTCTCCCCCATCCTGAGGTGCAGGCGACTTCCCCTGTTTAATTAGCCCTTCATTATTGCCAAAGGGAGCTCTGTCCACATCACTGGCCAACCCAGAGAAGGTGCAGCTGAGGTGCACCCGGCTCCAGGTGTGGGGTGGAAGAGAGCAGCTGTTTGGAGTAAGGACCATTGTTTGTTCCAGTGTGGGACTGGGGGGGCCTGGACGGATGAGGAGTGGGAGCCCTATGGGGTGTATCCAGACCTACAGGTAGGAGGTATTGCTGTCCCTCCTGCAATGACAGACACTGTAGGCCAGGAAAACAAAACTGCCCCTGAGAAGGTGAAAAAGGAAGTCAAGTTCCTTCCCTCCTATTCCATTCTGTTGAGCCACCAAACTTGTGGGTTTGTGGTTGTGAAACACCCCTCTATTTCATAAGGCAGAGAGGAAGCCATTTCCCCATCAAGTGACCGGAACTAAGAAAGAGAAACAAAAAGTCCTGGTAGCCTTTCCCCCAAGGTCTGCAGGATCCTAAGACCTAAGTGGTCACGGGGGCCCAGCCCTGGGCATGTGATTGGGACACTGTGGTTCCAGTTCAACCATCCCAGCCCTGCAGTCGTGCTGCAGAAACCCAAGCCGTGGGACAGAAGGTGGCTTGTGGCAACAAGGTCATATCAGGAGCCACAAGAAGCCACCCAGCTGCTCAGTGCCTCTGGCCAAAGCCTTCCTCTGAAGAAGCCCTGCTTGAGCCGAATACAGAGGGAGCCAAGAGGGACGTGATGCTGCCTGTGACCCATGTGCTAGCCTTCGGTGAGTGCCAGAGGCTGTGGGGATTCCCAGAGGGGGACAGGAGGTGTCCCAGAGGGTGACAGGAGATTCCCAGAGGGTGACAGGAGGTGTCCAGACACTCCACAGAGATGTTACACAGTTGCTTCTTTTGCAGGCGCTTGGCTGGTGGCACAGAGCAAGGCTGCACCGAGTGAGTATCTTGAGGAGGTAGATGGGGAGTTTGGACACATTTCTGGGCCCACCCACCTCCCAGGGCTCTTCCACAGCCCCCCAGAACAAAACTCACCCTTGTGTGGAGACAGGGCCTGGTGGCAGCCCCGGGCTCACGGCAGGGCAGCTGCTGGGGGCTCCCTGTCTGTCTGGCAGGATGTCTCTCCCTGTGCAGGTGCCCCCACAATCTCCATCTTCCAGAAGCCACCTGGGGTGATCCCACCAGGAGGCTCCACCACCATCTGCTGCACTTGCCAGCGCGGCTATGGGAGCTTTGTGCTGTACAAGGGCAGCCGCCGGCTCCATACCCTGGAGCAGAGTGGCAGCAGGGCCGAGTTCTTCATCTCTAATGCCACCTACGAGGATAGAGGTACCTACGTCTGCCATTACCTGGAGGGAGGTACTGTGCTGGCTCGCAGTGATGAACTGGAAGTCTCTGTGGAAGGTAAGGGATGTGCTGTTTCCCCTCTTGTGGGGTCACACGACCCAGGGCACACCGGGATGCCCATGGCCATTTCCATGATGGGCAGGGTTTTTCTCTTCTTCATTGGCTTAGGGAGGTGGGGACCATCTTCACCTCTGCCTGAGCCAGTTGGTGGCTTCACAGAGATCCTGGTGCTCCTGGCACCATGTCAAAGCCCTCTACGCCTTCTCGTTCCCTCTCCTGTCCCCACAGAGCTCCGTCTCCCCAGACCCGACCTCTCTGTCCTGCCTGGGCACGAGGTGACTGCGGGAGCTGACGTGATGCTGCGCTGCACCGCCACACACCCCAGCACCGGCTGTTACCTGTACCTGGAGGGCCAGATCCAAGCCCAGCTGCTCTCAAGGGAACAAGGTGACTACAACCTCTCCCACGTGCAGAAAGGTGACAGCGGCCGCTACAGCTGCCAATGCTACACCATCAATGCTTCGAGAGAATGGTCTGCTGTCAGCAAGAGCCTGGACTTGGTGGTGAGAGGTGAGACAGTCCCCAGCCACATCCTACTCTACTCTTCCTCCCTGCAATCTGTCACATCCTGGGGGAACTAGAAAAGAGGATTTAGGGCAGGAAAGCAGCTGTAAGAGGGATCCAGGCAGAGGGGTCCAGCTTCCTTCAGCTGTGCTTGAGCCTGGCCAGCTCCTCAGAGACCCTATAGATGACCTACAGACCCTATAGATACAGGATTGCTGGGCTGAAAGGTTGGGATAAGAGTCAGAGGACACCTCTCCCTGCACCTCCCAGCCCCAGGGACAGTCACATATCTTGTCACAGCTCAGTGTCACCATCTGGCTGGCAGTGGCATCTGAGGGCCAGCTCCATGTTTTTTTGCTCCTTCCCATCTTTGGTGCCACTGGGTGGGATCACAGGTGAGAGGCTGTGAGTAGGGGGTGTCCCAGGGGACAGGGATGTGGGAGGTGCAGCTGGGGGCCCTTTGCTCCCTATGAACTTCCCTTTGTGTCTCTTTAGCCCAGGACCTCCCTGGGGCGTCCCCTTGCCCTGTATGTCCCCTCGGATCCCCTGCTGCCCCCATGGGAGGACTCCGTTGGCCTTGGATCTCCCGGGTTTCCTCGCCAGTGACTGTTCCTTCTGTCCCCTGCAGATTACACGCTGTGCAACGCCGTGCGCCTGGCGCTGGGGGCCGGGCTCCTGCTCCTGCTGGGGCTCATCACGGCTGAGGCCGCGCGGAGCCACTGCTGCCTGGGCCGGGGGGGCTGGGGGGGCCGCCCGCTCCCCGCAGGCAGCGCTGCCCTGCCGGGCCCCCCTGCGGGACCACCACGGCTATTCCCCTCCAGCACCTCGCGCGGGGATAAATAAACCGTCCCTGTCCTGTCCTTGTACCGGTTCCTGTCCCAGTCGCTGTCCCTGTCCCGGTCCCTGTTTCTGTCGCAGTCCCACTCCCAGTCCCAGTCCTGGTTCCTGTCCCTGTCGCTGTCCTTGTCCCAATCGCGGTCCCGGTCGCGGTCCCGGTCCCGGCTGCCTCGGGGATCCCGCGGGGCGGGCGGGCGGCGGAACACGCAGAGAGGCGGGGCCTTCGCCCTCGCGCGGCGCAGTGACTGCTGCACTGACCACTGCACTGATCCCCCGGCCACGCAGTGACCACTGCACTAACTGCTCCTGCTGCACAGTGACCGCTGCACTGACCACTCCACTGATCGCTGTAGTCATGCAGTGACCGCCAGACTGACCACTCAACTGACTACTCTGCTGACCACTCCTGCTATGCAGCAACTGCTCCAGCCATGTTGTGCCCGCTCTACACGGTGACTGCTCCTGCTGCACGCTGACCACTCCACTGACCTCACCTGCTGCACAGTGACCATGCTGGCCACACAGTGACTGCTCCCACGCAGTGACCACTGCACTGACCTCTCCCACCATGCAGTGACCGCTCCTGCTACCCGCACAGTGATTGCTCCCACTGCCCTGCAGCACAGAGACTGCTCCAGCCCTGCAGTGACCACTCACGAAATGCAGTGACCACTCCTGTGTCACAGGCCTCTGTTGCTCACATTCGTTTATTATTTTAAAACACTGACAAAACACATCACACCATCATCTATATATATAAATTTACTTTTGTACCACTATAAATTTATATATATAGAGCCTTTAAATCTCTGTACGTTCAGGACACACGGTTCTGGAATAGCTGCACTGGTTACAACAGAAGGATTTTCATTATGGAAACACAGAGAGGAGGCGCCAATATCAAAAACACAGAAAAAAAGAAATTAAGAAAGAGTGCAAAATGAATGAAAGTGCAAAAAAGCTTTTGTTATCATAATCACACTCCCTCCACAATATGGTCCCCATTTCCCCCTCTAAGGACGAGCGAGCCTCAGGCCCCAGAGGGAAGGGCTGGGCTGGAGGAAGGGAGCCAAGCTGCAGCCCTCCTGTCTTTCCCTGTCTGCACCAAGGAGCTGTCCTGGAGGATGAAGAGGAACCCGAGCGGCCAAGTCACACCCCTCCCATGGCTCCCTTCTCCAGCACCCTCATTGCACCCACGGGCCCAGATGTGCCCCTGCGGGCAGCAGCTGCCCCAAGCCCCCAGCCCTCCTAGGCCATTTGGAGGGTGCTTTTCTCTTCCAAAAGTGCTTGTGATCGCCATGGAAAGCAGCGGAGGGAGGCGAGGGCAGGTGGCCGTGCTCTGGTGGGGCAGGCATGGCCGCCCTCCCCGCTGAGCTCCAGGCTGGCTGCTCTCATGGAAACGGAGACCTTGGCTCACACTGTCCCAGTGCTGCCCGTTTCCACGAGGAGAAGGAAACACTTTCCCAGGAGGCTCCAACTGCTCCCACGCACCCAGAGTCAGCCGCAGACCAGCCCCCCCAGAAGACACCCCACAGCTGAGGCTGGAGCACGTAGTGGGACTTCTCCCATGGCTCCAGCTAAGCCCTGCCAACACCAGCTGCAGGGCAGGAACGGCAGAAACAGACACTTGGGGATCTCCACTCAGAAGAACATTTGACTTGAAGAATTCTTCATTGACTTAGAAATTCTGGCTGCAGTCGCATCTCTCAGAAAGGCCCCAGAGGGGAACCTGTGGGCCAGATCCAACCCCACAGTCCTCTCTGGCTTCTTAGTGACATGGCAGTGAATGTCCCTGGGAGGAATCTGGTCAGGCAACAGGGGAAGCACAGGAAACTGTGGTGCCTCTGCCTTGGTCACAGCTATCCTTGATGGTTCCTGAGGGGGGACTCTCACTCAATGCTCTGTGGGGTTGGAGGACCTGCCAAGGCCAGGGGTGCAGCAAACCCTCCTTCTCTTGGCCTCCCTGCTGGGACCAGGGACAACTGCTCAAGGAGGACATATCACCCGAGACCCTGGGATGCGCGTCTGCCGCCTCCACAGCCCCAGAGACCCCTGCCCTAAAACAGTGACACACCAACAGTAGGGGAATGGCGTCATGGTACTCCCACAATCACTCATCCACACATACGCAATGCTTTGGGTTTGGTTTTAAAGGACACAGAAGGTTATAAATTTTAACAGTAAATAGCCCTTGACCACCTACAAACCCTGTAACTCCCTCACCCAGAGAAATCCAGCAGCTTTGTACCCCAACAGGTACATCAGCCCAAGAGGCTGAGGAAGCGATGCTCAGTTCAGCAGGTGTGTGACACAGAGCCTCCCATCACCCTTCCAGTAGGACTGGTGCTCCTGACAGCTGCTCCCGGCACAGAGCTCAGACCCAGTGGGCACCTGGCCTCCAGCTCTGCAGCCAGACCCCCAAGGCAAGGGGAAGCACCCTGGCAGTCCTGTCCAGGCCGTGTCTGCTCTCTAAGAAGGAGGTGAGAAGAGCCCAGGGCAGGCGGTGCCGTGGCTGGCAGTGTGGGGATGCACCTCTGCCTGTGTGCCTGGTGCCCAGGCAGAGCACGGCTTGGTTGCACCTGACAGCAGAGCAAGTGCCAGTGGTGCTGGTTGTACCCAGCCCTGGGGGGCAGCCAGGGTTTGGCTCGTGGCTCCTCTTCCCCTTCAGCAGGATCTTCTGAGCTCCTCACCACCTCTGCTCTCCCAGGCAGCCCTGTGAAACACAAGGCTCTCTCTCCTTCACAGTAGTTTCAGATCTGATGCCTGGGTAGCAGCTCCTCTCCCAGCACCCTGGGACGGTGCTCAGTCCCTTTCCCAACAGGAGTAACGACTTCACACGTGGGAATTCAGCAGATGAGAACAGGATGCTTTCCTAAGATGGGTCTTTGCAAGCTCAAGGGCTGTGTCCAGTGTGAGGGAGCCTTTTCATTCCAGATCACACCTGGAAAGGTCTCAGCACCATTCACAGCCTGGGCTGAAGGTTCCAGGGCTCCTCCTCTTCTCCCCCAGCACACAGTGGCCCAGAAAGACACACTCCATCAGCTGAAGAGACCAACTTGCACACCATTTCCTGCAGATCAGGGGTGGCTTGGGGAGTGACTCTGGGACCCAGGGACACAGCTGTTCCTTCCCACTCCCTCTCTCCACAGCTGGCCACACTGCAGTGCTTGACGAGATGCAAGGACATAAAAAAGGAAAGGAGAGGGAAAGCTGCCTAAATCAAACCCAAGCAATGACAAAACAAAGACATGGACAAGTTGCAAGTCCTGCATGAAGAGCAAGCGGCAGACATTTCAAGAGCAGGTCAAACGTGACCCCAAATATTCAATAACAAAGAGTCAAAATGCTACATTTCCATGGGAAGCCTCGAACAGGTTGACCCAGATGTGACAGCAGTTCCCAAGGCAGCGCTGCTCCAGGGCACACTGCTGGTGCACTTGCACACATCTCTGCATCCCTGTCTTTGGGCACTGGGAAAGGGGGGAAGTTGTTTTGTTACTGGTGTGTCATTGTTGGGAATGGGAAAGGAAGAGGACCTGGGACTGGGCCCCTGGGCAGGTGGCCGTCCTCCAGCACTGCACGGCCACCCCCTGCTGCAACAGCTCCCACAGCAGGTGTGCCAGGGTGACGGACCATGGAGAGCCATGTGGTGACTGCCAGGAGGCACAGGGGCCTATCAGAAGCTGCTGGGACTCTGCCAGGACCCCCAGGCATGTTGGCTTTTCTGGCTCTGCAGCCCTTCGTTCCCTCCTCAATTACAAGGGACAGTGTTACATGAGCATTCCCAAAGTGCCTGCGGCCCTGTTGGAAAGGTGCTATGTTCTGAAAGAACAAACCAGGTAAGTGCTGGATTTCTTTTAGCTCTGCAGGCAAGGGATCCAGGGACAGCAGAAGATTTCTTCAGACAGCAAAACCTGGGTGCCTTGGGAGAGTAGAAAGGGGGGGAGAAGGCAGCTTGGCAGAATCGACTCAGCCTTTGCAGGAATGCCTTCAGAAGTGACTGTGGATCTGCCCATTGGAGCAATGGATGCTTCTTGTCCTTGGCAGCTGTCTCCACTCTAGAGAGGGCCTTGCTCCTACTACAAGCACCAAAGAGGGCCTGACTTCCTTTGTAGAGGATTCTTTAATAGGTGCAAGGGAAACAAGCTATCCAAGCATCCCTTCTCCCAGAGAAGTGCTGGACAAAACAGTCTGAAGTGCAAGAAGAAATGGAGCCTGTTCTGCACCCAGCCAGCCCTGGCCCGGCAAGGCCCTGGGGCTGCTGCATTCCAGGAAAGAGGAATAAAGCACAGCTGCTGGTCGTGGGCAGAGCAGCAGCCAGGACAGCTGCTCCCTGAAGGGGCAAGAGGTGGCCACTGGTTTGCAGTGCAGTGCAGGGGCAAAGCAGTCATCAACTGGCCTTAAAAAGGGAAAGCCAAAAGAATTCAGAGAAAAAGGCAAAATGAGCAGAAGCTCCTCAAGAATGTCCCTTGGAAATGGTGTTAGCACAAGTACACCCAGAGGATCACACTGAGAGAAAAACCCCAAATCTCTCTCAGCTGCTGAGCAAAGGCAAGAGCAGCCTTTAAGTGGTTGTGAGCATGGATGCAGGCAGTCAGTCCCTTCCCCTGCCTGGCTGACTGGAGCAGTGGTGTCAGCCCCCGCTGTTACACCCTCCACAGTGCTCCCCCAGCCCTCAGCACCCCCGGCCCAGCGCAGGCACAGCAGGATGTGGGGGCAGCTGTGGCTCTAAGACAGGCCGGTGCCACGTCTGCCTCATTCTCTGCAACCGCCCCTGAGGCCTGGGGTCAGCCTGCACCCAGCGCTGCAGAAGGGCAGCGTGGAAGGAAGAGGATGGGAGATGGACTGGTGGGAGAGTGGAGATGTGGCATCCAGGAGGACACGAGCAGGATGTGACAAACTGCGGTCGGTTGGGGGAATCTCTGTCCTGACCAGACAGTTTGGCAGCACCAGTGCTGAGGGAGCATCCCAGCTGGGCCAAGAAAAGTCACTTTAAGGTGTCATCAGCATTCTTGAACATGAGGATGGCATTGTAGATCTTGAGTGCCGGGCCCAGCTTGACACTCATAATCTTGACGATGTCAGCCTGCGTCAGCAAGAGGAACGCCTCGCCATCGATCATCTGGGGAGGAGAGCAGGGACAAAGGCACTCACTGCAAACCCGGGCTGGCACTCCTGGGAACAGCCAGCACCAGCACCACCTGGGCAGGAGCCACAGGTGGCCCCAGAGAGCAGGGAAGGGGCCACCCACAGCACCCCCACACTGCCCCCGGGAAACCCCAGCTGGCAGCTCA
>VXAD01006281.1:22079-61010 GCA_013399195.1 Dicrurus megarhynchus | reverse complement strand
TTTTTCTTTTTCTTTTTCTTCCTGAAGTCTGTAGGAGCCCTAAAAAAAGGTAACAAAACCCCAGGTGAGTCTTTATTCCCTGAAAGGTGCAAGGAGGTAAAGGAGAGAAGAATATAATTAAGGTTTTAGGAGCTATGAGGTTAATGCCAAAAAGAAGAAATTTCTCTTTAGAAGCAGAAGGAGCAAGTGTGAGTCTTGGGGGCCAGGGCAACTCAGTATGGTATGCCCATCTAAGTGCAACNCCTAATTGTATCAGTTTTGAATAGCCTTAAGGGCCTAAACATTCTGACTCCATCTATACAGGATTTAAAGTTCAGTCTCTGAGTGTAGAAGGACCAGGCTGAGGATCGACATCTTGGTCGTCATCAGAAGGATCACTCGGTTGATGATCTGTGTCCTGGCCTTCATTTGAAGGTTGCCGTGGAGGTTGCCGTGGAGGTTGCCTTCTCTGGTCCTGTTGTCGCAGGTCAGGGCGAACGCATTTTGCAGGTAGCCATCGTACGCCTGTATCTGTGGAAACGCAAGCATACCCACGACCCCAAGCAATAAGCTCGTGCGGGCCTTCCCACTTATTAGTGAGTAGGTCCCGCACCCAGACCTTCGCTCGAGGCAGGTGCGTCTCGCCTGAAGACTGCAATGAAAGAAAATGATTCAAAATAACTGGATTATTTGAATTTGGAGGCACCGTAAGGTGATTAATTGTATACAACGCTTTCTCCAATTGGCTCTATGGGGTTTCCCCCTGCATTCCCCCTTTTTGTTTTACCAGAACATGCTTCAAAGTACCATGAGCGCGTTCTATAATGGCTTGACCCGTAGGAGAATGTGGGATACCAAATTTATGGTCCACACCCCATAATTGCAAAAATTGCCGCGTCTTTTGCGAGGCGTAAGCAGGGCCATTATCGGCTTTGACCGAAGAAGGCAGAGCCTCATTGTTGACTTCTTTAAGAAGTGAACAATCTAAGCGTTGAGTTATACCTCTGTAGGATGCCTAAGGAAAGCACATCAAATGAAGGTCCCACAGCTGTCCAGAAGCTTGCAGTTGACCTCCCAGGTGGGCCAGGGCTTCTGAGTGGGAGACCAAGGGAGAGCAAGCAGTATGTTTGACAGCTCTGTGCAAAAAAGCACAGTATCCTGAGAGTGGTTCCAAAAAGTTTTTACAAGCCATTGTCAGGAGGGATACAAGAGGAGCTTCCAACAGGTGAGAGGAATTTGCCTTGTGATGACTTTATTGTACAAAGGCAATCCTGAATAGGAAGCAAGAAACAGGTTGGCTATTTCTTCTGTAATTGATATATATTTTTGAGAATACAAATAAAAATCTCATCCAAAATAGCTTGCAGTTATTCCATTAAATAGTCCCTACAAGTAGATAGTTCCTCCAAGTTCTTAGAGTGGATGGCTATACTTCATTAAATGAAACTTATTAGTGAAGGGGTTTTTTTGTTCTCTTTATTTTGGACTCTTTAATATAAATTTATTCTCTCAAACTGTTATTTTTTTAAGGTATAGACACAAAATTTGCAGAATATTATTATAATTGTTATTACTATTATTACGAAGTTTAACAGAATAAAGCTCTGTATGATAGATATCTGTTAGCCCTGTGGTCTCTGACTCTGGGTCAGAGAACTTGTGTGTAGTAAGAGCAATGTATCATTCCAAAGTCTGGGGCAAGGTTTTTCATTACATTTTTCTGACTAATATCTGAGGTTAAAAAAAAGAGCCTCATGATCATACTCCTGATCATGATAGCTCTGATGGCATTTTTTACAGAATACTTTATCTTCACTGTTCTTCAAGAATCTAGAGTGGGAATATTTGATTGTGTGTAATTGCCTGGAAACTTGAGCTTGACTTCTCTCACTTACCTGAAGAAATTCATTATATGTTTTACATTGACCTTTATAGTTTCCCATCAAGAAATGGATTGCATTCATTAATGTTTTGTGTCTTCAGAGAATCTAAATTGTTGTTTTAAATGTATTTTAGGAGCAGACTGATAGAATAAATCTTCTCTTGCCCTTCTATTACCAAAAACCTTCATAAGAGAAATAAAAGAATGGCATAAAATGCCATTAATGAGGTTAGTTGACAGTTTAGCATTAAGAATAGAGAAAGGTATCTGTTCCTGAGCATGAACTGTAGAATGCAGAAAATTAATTGTTGTAATAATTACTTATATTTGAAAGGTTGGCATCAAACCATTCATCCCTATGTATTGCTTGGAGGCTGTAAATGACTAAAAAGTTTCTGCAGGCTCTAAATAAAGGTCTCATTCAAAACTCAATTTTTTCTCAAATGTGATAATGATGTCTCTGAAGGGAGAAGGTTCCACTTCCCTTCAGAAATGCTAACAAAAATACATATATGTATATTCAGGATTTTTTTCATTCACCACTGACTTAGAATCGGTATATTCCTTATATAAGATGCAAAATATAATTTTTTCTAAATACCATTTTATATGTTTAGGATATTTTACTCTCTCAAGGTAAAGGAGAGAGTAGACCTACAGTGGAGTTTAGCTGAGTGAATATAGTCTGCAGAGCTCTAGAGAGATATCCTACTTTCCCAGAAAATTTTTGGAGCTTGTAGCACATTTGATCAAAATGAGTAATTAGAGTATAGCAATTACTTGCCTTCTCTGAATCTTAAAAGTATTTTTTTTGCAGGTGTTTTCATTTTGCATGGCAAATTCCAGTGACTAAATAATCTCCAGAAAAATTCTTTGAACTCTTGGATTTTCTGGTTAGCTTCAGAAAGTTCCTAAGGCACAGTCATTTTCTACACCTTTTTTTTTCTCCTTTATTTTTCCTTTTTTTTTCCTTTTTTTTTTTTTTAATGGGTTTATGTGCTTTAGTTATGATAACTATGAAAAAACCTTAGAGTAATTTTCCTTTCAAATTAGTATTCCTTATACAGCTGGACTGCATTTTTTTAAAATAATTGCTCTGAGTCCTAGTTTTGAAATGCCTTACTTGAGATATATTTGTATGTATATTATGAAGGAGCTATGAAAGAAAATCTACTCCCTATAAAAAGGCCTGCTTACATAACTTCAGGTTACGTGCCAAAGAATCTGGCCATTCCAACAAATAGGTTACATGTGAAAGTTCAAACCCCATCAGTTCTGAAAGCTTTCTCCCACAAGTGCAGTATACAAATTTTACTGTGTACCAAGTGAAGAAAATTTGTTAACATTATAATGCTTCCCATATAAGTAATCAGACCACAATAGAAGTGAAGTGAGCATGCTGATGATGGAATGTAAAAATTGGGATCTGTGGCCCCCAGGCAACTGGAAAGCTTCCAGGATATATGTCCGGTGTTCTGCTTGTTGTCAAATAGACTCCAACATCTGATGTTCAGCTGCATCATATCACCAGCTGTCACCCTCTCCCTTTTTCCTCTCTCTCTCCCAGCTCCCTCTTTCTCTGACTCCCTCTCCCTATCTCTAGTTCTCTCTCCCTCTCCTTCTTCCTCTATTTCTCATTCGTTTTCCTTAGGAATGCTTAATACATTCACATTGTATATAATTAAATTGTATAACACACTTGGAATTAGGAATTAGAGGGTTAGAAATTACTTGGAGGGATTTGTGTAAAAGGAGCATAGAAATAATTGGGTAACAATACAAAAAAGGGACATTAAATATTTAGTAATTGTATATCATTGCACTTGGGGTTTTTTTCCCCACAATGAGGGTTAAAGAGATTATTCAGAATTGCGGGGAGTGAAAGAAAAGGATTATAGGTAAAAAATCTTAAAATAAGATACTGTGGGAAAGATTTGTATTGGTTGGCTTAACATACTTTTATCAGTATGTCATACTGCTGTTATGATAAGCAGGGAAGAGAGAGGGAGAGAGGGAGATGTTTTCCTTTACAATGCAAATGAGTCAGTCAGGTGTCTGCTCTGAGCTGCTTTCCGGTTAACTCCTCCTCCTTCCCTGACTCCACAGAGCACCTCATGAGCTTCACTCTGTATCTGAGTTTGGTGCCTAAACTGGTGTCTAAAGACGCATGTTGGAATTATTTCTTCACCAGGAAGCCACCAAGAATACAGAAGATATCAGAGCAATGAAAATCTATGCCTATTCTTGAAACATGGCATTAAAGACATATAATCGGAACCCTTCATTAGCTTTGGCATATATATGCATTTTACACTCCTACCATTGATGTAGATGAACCCCTCAAAAATAATACATGAAGTTAATGTAATTTTTATATTTTGGCTAGTAACTATGCAATATGTATTTCTAGTTTTTATCAGCAAAACTATTTATTCCTTGTTCTGTTGCATTGCTAAGTAGGGAGAGGTAACACTGTTGGAGTTTGGGGACTAATTGGGCATCAGTTGTTTGGTGGTAAGCAACATTTTGCATTTGTGTCACTTGTTTTTCTTGGGTTGTATTTATCCATCATTGTTGTTTTCCTTTTCCTTGAAATATTACTATCATTATTATAATACTAAATAATAATAAATACTAAAATTCTTATCTCAGCCCATGAGTTTTCTCACTTTTACCCTTTCAGTTCTCTTCCCCCATCCCACTGAGAAGGACTGAGCAATGTGAGCAGCTATGTGGTGTTTAGGTGCCAGTTGGGGTTAAACCGTGGAAAAAGCAATATTGCAATCAGCACTATGCAAAAGGAAAGGTTATGCTTACTGGTCATCTAGGCATTATGATGCAGTGGAAAAGAAGGCTGAAAAAGTGAGAAAGCATGTTTATATTAAGTAGGTTCAACTACAAAGAAGCAATTTTTGAGTCATACAAATCCTTGTAGAAAGCTACATGAATTTTTTCATTCATCAGAGTTACTACAGAGGTTCCTGTTAATTTCTCAGACATCTCCATGGATGTAAATGATGGCATGTTAGGATTAGGAGAAAAAGAGTGACTACAAGTGAGAAAGTAAGGAAAAGAGAATTTATTTTCCTGCTCTTGCATGAAATTTTCAGAAACTCATGGTTTCTGTGTTCTAAAAGGTATTGACTGGACTTTGGATGTGGAGTGTGTTGAGAAACTATTCTGCAATATAAATATCATGGCACAAAGAACAAAACCAAAACAATAGTCGTGAGATTGAATTGAGAGACTGAGACATTGTAATGGAAAGGGACCCAAAGCCTCATCATTGCTTGTCTCTAGCATTTTATCTGAAGCAACTCTCGAGGGATCAAAAATGAATTCAGTCTTTCTGATATTTTTGCTTTGTATCCAGCATTGTATGTGACATGCACAGATACAAATTAGAGAAGAACTACATGTTTTATCATGTTAGTGTTGTTAAGAGGATATCAGAGGAAGAGATCTTCAAAAGAACTTTGCCACGTCTCATTTGGAGTACTTTTGATCTATGGAATATCTTTTATAATTTCTTTTTAAAAATATTAATTTAAAAATTAATTCTTTTCTGAAACTCTTCTGTCTTTGTGGGTTTATTATTTCTTTCAGCTTTCTTTCAGCATTCTATGCAGGACCCACTTTCTCCTTAAAAAACAAATGCATAGTTTATTTATTGTGAGAACTACTGGAAACAGATTGATTTGTTCCCATCAGCTTATTTTTTGAAAAACATTTTCATTGGCATCAGATTAGTCTAACTTTTTTTCTATAATTTTTGCATAAAATTAAAAGCTTTCTGTTTTAGTTTCACAGAGATTATAGAATAATTACAGCTTTTATCCATCATTAGTGGCCATTTTCTTACATCAGTGACTACTTTCTGCTTGCAAATTGATAAAATGGAAGCACAGTGCATATCTACTTTGAGAAGCTGGACTGGGGTCCTTTCAGGAGTTTGGGCTCTAATTTAAATGATGTTTCTTTTTAGTGTCAAATAAATGGAATTCCTCTGCACTGTTCTAGTAGTAGCAGTAAAGCCACAATCCAAAGTGTATTTGGAATTAAGAGGATTGTGTATTTTTCCAAGAGAATAATTCTTAGGCTTGCAATAAATACTAATAATCTTCAAAAGAACACAAGTCATGTTTCTTGTTTCCAGCTCCACTGAAATGTATGCTTGGAAATAAGTTACTGTTATTCAAAAAAGCATGAATTAAACTCTTGGGTTGTGAATATATGAAATGGAATTTATTCTAGTCAATTGCACCACTTATATATGCATATTCTGCCTTAATCTGTTAGTGATACAAATATGTGTTTGCTTCTTTCAACAACTTTTAGTACTTCAGAAAAGTGGGTGAATAAAAATATGGTTTGTACCAGTTCATGCATTACCAGAAGTTGCTGATTTAATTCCTTCATTCTTGGTATGTTGAATTATGCAACAATAAGGCACTTTGAAATGGAATTTTAGGTTCAGATTTTGGAGCCAGCTTTTATTTATTTTTCACAGGTACACAAAACATAATGTCACGATTTGACATTACTGAAACACAATCGATATGTAACTCTTCATTAACATTTTAATTGGAATTTTAAAAGGCAAAACAACTATTTCAAAGTTTTATTTTTTACACAGTTCAGTAGTGTTCACTCACAATACCTTTGTACAAAAGCCTTCTTCTAGAACTTCAGTTAGGATCAGCTTTAGAAAATTATTTTCTCTCTGCCTTCTTTCCCACATTTTCATTTCAGCTGCTGTCAGGGAGTTAGACTCACTTGTAGTCATTCTGATTTCTGTGTGATAGAGATTTTTCTTTTTTTGACATTGTTCATATTAAACTTCCTACTCATTTATCCTAGAAATATATATTTTGTACATCTTTTGAAAGGACTTGCAATTTTTAGAGGGAAAAAGTCAGTGTTAAGTTCTGATATAATAGTTTAATTAGTTAGATTATTTTTCAAAACAAATGGCAGAATTCTATTTCATTTAATGTAGTGCTTTCATTCATAGGCAAGGTAAATCATACAGAGAACAAAACAGTCTTTTATTTATATGTGTGTAGTGGAGTTTTGGAAAAGTAAGTTTCTTGTGCTTGTATACATGTAAACTCACAAGGACACTTTCAAGATTTAGTGGCAATCATACAAGAGTCAGTGATTAAAAACTACATTAAAAAATACACATTTTTTCCCACCCTATAAACCCAGTTATTGGCAAAGATTTCAAAAGCATCTATCTTGATCAAGATGTCTTTTCAGACAACATCAATAAATAGCAATATTTACCAGCCTCTTTCTTTTCATTTACCATGAAAACTAAAAAAGTGTAACTTCTCCACTTCCATATTTAAAATAAAGTTTCTCTTTGACATTGTCTTTCCCAATTTTTTTTGCATGTTCAGACACAAATATAACTCAGTTTGAAAACTTTTCTTTTAAATATGGTTCGTAATTCAAGTTGTTTGCTAGTTCATTTCCATTGATGTATATTTAATTAGGATAAATCTTGTAATATTCAGCTTCTGAATGATGAGAAATGTTCAAATTCTGTAACATTATTTTTACAACATGGAAATGAATTGTGATAGCAAGCCCTGAAATAACCTAATTTTATTTGTAAGGTATAAGTGAATATATTTAGAAGATGGCAGAAAAATGGCCTACAATGCATAGCACTTAAGGACGGGTTTCCAGTTAGACCACAGGCCTGATTTAAATAGTTCTATAAAGTTGAGATTAAATTATATAAGCAAGTCTGTTCTATAAACCAGCCTGTTTCAGCAGAAGCAATATGCACTGTGCCTGTTTAACTAAATATATTTACTTGCACCTGTACACCTCTTTTGAGAGGGGAAAAAAAAGGTTTTAACTGCGTATGTCCCACTTTCTCCCCTCCCCCCATATACTAAGTTTGTATCAGGTTTACAGCTGGCATAGATGAGCTTCAAAAGAATCATGCTGGGGACAAACTCTGTGACTATGTACCTTGTTCCCCCCCCACACCTCCAACCATCCTCTTCCAGCACACATGGGAGATTGCCTGCATCCAGGATGTCATCTCTTCCCCTTTGAAGGAGGCCTATGATCAAGGTATACATCCAGCACTGTACACCGTGATAAAATGGGGTTATAATAAAGTTGGATACTAAATAATAAAGATATTCTGTACAATAATGAAATATTTGATTTCTTTCAGTTCTCATATGCTCTCTCCCCCATTCCACCCCTATAAGATATCTACAGGGGTTTTACTTCTGTCCAGTTCCTGCCTAAATGGCTGCCAAGTCTCAGCCTGCAGAATCATTTTTCCATTACTGACAGTGGTTGGTGAAGGAACGTTAGATATGTTCAGTCTTTCAAATGTAGGGGGAAAGGGAAAAAAGCTGAGGGTCTCAGGTCTTTGACACCAAAATTGTCCTTGATGATCCATATGCAGAGACAGTGGGAGACCTTGGTCCTCCACAGCAACGGCCATCACAAACACTGAGAGGAGGATGCCCAAGGACCTGCCAATGGAACTATGCTGTACTTTCGTGTCACTTGTAGCACCATTGCCATTGTGGCAGCACAGATACTGCATGATCCTCCAGATGTAAATATTGCTCTCTTCCACGCCTAGTGACTTTGAGCACTTTATCTGGACATGAGTTGCCAGGAGTTGTCAGGTATTTTGTCATCTTTTTCTCCATAAGTTACCTTCTTTATCTGCTGTAGCATGCCCTCAAGGAAGGATATCCTAGGAATGGGTACCCTGGCAGCCCTCTTTGCCTTTCTCTTGCCACAGCAGAAAAGGATTGAGAGTGGAACTAACAACAAAGGGAGGTTTTGTCACTATCAGAAAAATCAGTTTAAAAAAAAAGAAAGTAAGTATTTCAATTCTTGAGAGCTTCTAGCTATTTTCCTGCACTGTGAGTTGCCATTAGCCATTCCTCTCACAATCCCTAGGCAGGACCCAGCACTTCACCTTGTTGAACCTGATACAGTTGCATGGTAGAAACCATCCTGCAACTTTCACCTGCTTAATGGGCCCTGTCTGATACTTTTCTTCTGCAGTCTGCCTCTTTCACATTTCATCTACCAGAAGGAGCCTTACCATAGTTCATAGGACCCCAGAAACCTGCTTGTGCCCTGGAAGTCAGCAGAGAAGGGTTGTGCTCCTGGTGCACCTAGCTTGCACTAGGGTGAGAGAAGATGGTTAAGGACTAAGATTAGTGTCATGATCTGTGGCTGGAGATGGACATACTAGTTAAGGCAGGTGGACTTGTAATAGGGAATGGTTTCTAAACAGGCATAAAGAAACTGGATGAATGGATGGCCAATTTACACAGTGGTTTCCTCTTAGCAACCTCTTTCCCTGCTAAGTTTGGGGATTCAAACCAGCTGACTAGCTGAATCCTCACATCCCATAAACGAATCCATCTACATATAGCGGCAAATTAGACAGGCAGATCCTGGTATCTCATAACTTCCCCTGATCTTCAGAAGCATCACTACCTTCAGCTCTAAGCTTTAAGCATCTCTTCTACACTACCCTGTTTGCCCACCTACCAAAAACACCAGAAAAGGACCAGAAAAATTTTTAGCCTTCTGTTAACGCACTACGTGCTGATGGTTTATCTTGAGATGCAGGGCCCAGCAGGATGAAATGCCTCCTACTGTGTGCCCCCAAGAACTGAATCAGAATTGGATTTTCATTTCATATTTCCCTGAATAGAAGATTTCAGACTTGTATTAATGTTCTTCAAGAACCAAAATCACATTAAGTGAATGGGGATAAAGAGTTCAGATATTCAAAATATTTCTTTTTCAGACTGTATAGACAGAGAGCCCTAAGGTAAAAATTTAAAGAAGGAAACACCTAAGGCAAAAGAAATTTAATTATTTGAATGAATAAGTTATTTCACTTTTGTCTTATGCACACAGATTCCCCACTTCCTCGGCTGTATGTATAACCTCAGGACATGGTGGATTTAAAAAAATGCACAAATGCTATTGCATTTTGTAGGATCAATGGAAGGTGTTCAGGATTTCCTAATTAAAGTCCATTAATCATTTGTATAAGTCAGACATCATTTAAATAAAGGTGCTTCCAAACAGTATACTTCATGTTAACAAATTCAAAATCTGTTCCTTTTGACAATATACTTATTCCAAACAAATTGTAAACTGATGATTGCATGAAATACTATTCTGTGCTGACTGAAAGAACATGACCCTATGAACTGTCTCGCACTATGAACACAGCATATGAAATATCACACATTACATCATTCTAAAGAGTCCTTGTACACTCTCTATGGCTTCGATCTCTGCTAAAGGGCAATCTTTTGAGACAATAGATTGAGCTCAGACTGAAAATGAATAGTAGCAAAGCAATATCCCGACCAGTTAAAATATAGACCTGATTCTTTGAAAAGGGTAATTTTACGCAGTTGAAAACAGTTATGGACAAAATCAAGTGGGAGGAAATACTGAAACATAAAAGCATGAATTATGACTGGGAATTATTTAAAAATACTTTATGAAATGTCAAAGCCTCCCACAATTCTATGCTCATGAAAGACTACTTCAGTAACATAACCACCTCAGTTAAAGTGAGATGTGAAAATGGCAATAAAAATATTTTTTCAAAACTACAACATACAGAAAAAGGAGAAGCAGTCAGAAGAGATCAAAAATTCTGGAATGTTGTAGCAGCACCACAGTCTATGTATACAATTTAGAGTTTAAAATATTAAGAATGAATTTTATAAATTTACTGAGAACAAATGAAATGTAAAATCTGCAATATCAAAAGCAGATATTAACTAAGAGTGCTAAAATGACTAAGCAAAATCCACAAATCATGCAAATATTGCATAAATATTCTACTTTGGTGTTTAATAACATACTGAAAAGGAAAAGCTAATGTTTCAGTTTTAAAAAAGGATATAATATCTAAAAGCTGATAGAGCTGATAGCCAGCAATATCAAGAAAATGGGACATAGGTCTCTATTCATTATGTAGGCATCTGACTCTGGCAGCTCTGAAAAAAGCAACTAAGCTCTCTATTGAGATTAAAAGTACGGGTCAGTCACCAGGGAATAGAAATCAGAAAAGCTTTAAGTTTGAATGATTAGCTGCCTTAAATAAGGTAATAGAAACTGTTTATCTCAGCAACGTCAAATCCTCTGGCACATCAAGGTTCTACCTAACACCATTGGAAAGTGCCATAGATTTCACTGAAATAGTGTCAGGGAGGAGTAAGGGTGTTTTTTTGACATATTTTTCAAGACCCTAGAAAGCAGCTTTATTTTTAAATCACGCTTGGAGGAGTGACTATAGTAAGAGTTAGGTGGCTATATATGACTACTTCCCACACTGTGTGCATGCTTTATAAAATGACAGTTTAGTGTCAAAACTACAAATTACTTCTGTAAGGAAGCTTGGATTAAGGATCCTCCTCCTTTTTGGTAAACATTCTAACCATTAGGGTACCATTTTATGTAATTTTTCTCTCTTCTTACTGCCCAATTGACCTGTCATTATTTTATTCAAAGATGATACAAGCAACTTGACCTTAGAGTAATTTCTACAGTAACTAAAAGGGTTTATTTCTACTGAAGGATGCCTTTGTTTACTGTTTTTGGCAAAGGAATTTTGTCTAGGCTTATACTGCTTAATAAAATAGGCTCAAAAAGAATGCCTGGCTCCCAAGGCCCAGTGAGTGGACTGAGCTCACATCCGCAAGATCTTTCACCTTTGTTTCCTCCAAAGCTGTCTGGCTGCATTTATGGCTCCTCACTGGATATTAAATGGGCTTTTTATCTGTGTGGACACAAGTTTGCACCATGCACAGCTTTCGTGCAGTGTGCATAGGACAGTCAGCACCCACAAAGAAGATAGTGCCTTGTTATTCTCCATTCAGCTCTTCGCATAGCAGATTGGTGCCAGTACTTCTGTCATTTTTGTGACTTCTTTCATTTTTGTCACCTCTACGTTTGCTGGTAGTGTTCATGACACAGACAGCTTTTGATGCTACTTCTGGCCTGCTCACTGAATGTAGGGATCTGAGGGTCTTCCTTTTCAGATAATGTCCCTGGCAGGCTGCCCGAAGGCATGATCTGGGCACATTTTGTGACTTTTTCCCAAATTTTAAGGACTGATGGCTCTCTGAGGGCAGGTCCACATCACAAGACAGGCTTATCTTGTCAGCACTGTGCTTTTGGGTCTGGAGGAGGGTTAGTGTGCACAGTTTATACTGAAAGAAAATCCCTAAAGTCATGACACTCCTTTGCCTTATCTTCTGCAGCCTGCTGTGTAGGGGTTGTGGGTCCTGTCTGCCTGCATATTAGAAGATGGTCTGCTATGCAGTGCTGCTGCCCAGACACACAGAGATGTAGCAAAGTCCTCTGCCATTATCATTGAGCTGCTATGTGCTGCTTCTGCTGAAGCACAGCCATCTGAGGTGTTGCACATCGGGTGCCCAGTACTGAGTGCATGTTCACCAGATGGTCATGAAAGCAAGTCTCTCACTACAAATTCGAACTGCAGAAAAACCTTGAAGCTGAACCTGGGTCCTGAACTCCACCTGTTCATGAAGAGCCAAGAAATTAGGAGGTGCAAGGCAACAGGGGGCTGTTACTTCATGGGTAACCATATGAGTGGAGCTGATGTTGAAGGCTAAGGATATTAGGAGTGTTGAGAAGCTTTTTGGAATGAATATGTCATGGATATTTGCCACTTAAGACAATCAAAATCCAGTCCTAAGAACATATCTTTCATTCCAGCAGTGCCTGGAGGAAAGTGTTTCTCTTCTGAGCAATAGCTTATGTGCCCTCAGATGGATCCAGAAAGGATCACGCATCCCTTTCTAGCCATACATGGCAGGAACATTCCTGCTTGGAGGGATGTATGTGCAAGCTGCACAGGGAAATGGGTATGCAAATTAGAGATAAAAGAGACTACATGCTTTTTTCTGAACCCAGTAATATTGCTAGCATAGCTAATGTGATCATGTTCCCCAGAGATATACTGGGAAAACATTTCTGGTGGTGATGACTCTTTTTTCTAGAGGAAAGGCTCAGTGACAGTGACAGGTGGGAAATGGAAGTAAGATGCTATATAAATAAACATAAAGTGGAGGTTTTTGGCAGACAGGGTAATTAACTACTCCAACAAGTGCCCTGGAACATACTATAGATTTTTAAAGACTATTCAATGAACTACAGCTTTAAACAATTATGAGCTTCATACAGAAACTTCTAGATAAGGTGCTCCAGCATGTAATAGGCAATTAAGCTGAATATATGACCCTAAAGGTGCATTTAGGTTGTAAAAGCTAGGAAAGTGCCTCTTGAAACTCCTTACTTGCATCCAGTGGGCAGTTTTTGTCATTTGTGTCAGTCAATGAAGGTGGAAAATTAAAAGACCTTTTTATGAATGTTTTTTCTTAATATCTCATCAGAATTTTACACATTAGAGTAGTTGGCTTCTCCACAGTCTCCTCATTCTCTCTTTTATATCAGAGCTTAATAAAAGGATACTTATTGTTGTTCCATCTCTCTTTGACCCCATTATCATAGGTCTATAACCATTTTTGTCAACCTGAGGGATTAGAAGTGATCAGCTTTTTTGTGGCTTACAACAGTTGAAACAGCACACACTTAACTCTTTCCCTGTATTTTTTCATAAATCCTCTCACTTCTATTAACAAAAATGTTACATTGATTTAAAGTTACTATTGATTTAAAGCTGATAGTTTCTTCCACTTGGTTCACGTCATAATTAGGCTGGTCACATGAACAGAAAAATTATTCCTTGTACTTCATCTTTGATGTTTATTCAGAGTTTGTATTCAAGCACGAAAACTTCTGTTAGGTAGCTAAATGTCTCCTTTCTGAGCAAATGAGTGATTTTAGAGGTTTGCAAATGTTTGGGACACATTCATTCTTTTAAGCTGTGCTTATCAGTACACATAGTGATATAAAATACAAGCTGTTTTCCAAGGTTCAAATAGGAGTCCACTGTATATAATATAACAAATTTTTCTCAGCCTTTCTGACTGTGATTTCATGGCTTTACACTTATGGAGACTGATATGATGTTTCTTTCTGAAATAAAAGTTAATGACAGGTACGGTTGTCAGCATAACAGTTTTCTTATGGAGAAAAGCAGAAAATCCATTGTTTGTTGAGTATAAATCCAGATACAGAACTCCTTGTATATCATCCCTCCAGCTGAGGGCTTCAGGCCACTTAATGATTGCTCCACTCTCTGTTGTGGAGCAGAATGAGTTAAACATGGCTGACTTGCTAAATTTGGTCCAGCAGGAGCAATGAGAAAGTAACCAAATTAAAAGGTCCTGACCATTTTCGAAAAGCTCTTACAGCTGCAGTGAGTTCGACAACTTGAAGGGACCCAGGGACAGTTGAGATATCTGAATCCCATTGTTCCGTATCCAGGTCTCACCAAACTAAACCAGACTTCTGTGTCTTTCCAGATCCATCAGAAAAAAAACTGTTAGAGCTGAAAGTGGCACTTGAGATTGCTTAGGTTTAAACATAGAAACAAATCCTTTGCCAAATAATTTGTGTGCTGGCAGATGCACTAAAACCTGCCCGGGAAAGGCAGCTAGAGCAATTTGAAAAGTCTCAGAAGTTTGCTGAAGCCACAGTAGGTATGTAGAGGTACAAGGGACAAAAATTGTAGCAGGTTCCTGTCCTGCAAGGGTGCAGGAGCATCTTTGTGCTTTCGTTATTAACTATGCAAACATTTTGTGTTGTGTGGCAATAGTCTTGGGCATTACCATGAGGAAGAAACAACCACTCCAAACGTAGTAGGGGATCAGTCAAACTGTTGTCCCACTGAAACAGCAGGCCATGTGGTTGTTGGTTGGGATTCGGGATAATGGTCAAAATAGGTAACTCTGGATCCCAACGAGCCGCTTAGGTGTAGTAATTGCTGATGCTACACGTTGTAGAGCTACTTGTCCTTCAGATGTAAGAGTTTAAGGCGATGCATTATGGGTGCCACCTTTCAGCAATTCCAACAATGGCTGTAGGTCTTGATTAGTGATGCCAAGCATGGGCCGTACCCAGTCGATGGCACCCAACAACTTCTGCAGATCATTCAATGTGTTGACTTGTGTTCGCCAGCTAGTTGCTTGAGGTTTCACGGTTTGCTCTGTGATGCGCCATCCTAGGTACTGCCAGGGTGGAAAGTGAAGCAATTTTTAGTCTGGCCTGTTGAACAGTGTGCATAACTGCAGTTAAGGCACCTTGTGTCTCTTTGGCAGTGGCTGCAGCTATCAGTATGTCATCCATACAGTGATATAAAAGTACCACAGGGAAACCCTGGTGCACTGGAGCAAGAACATGAGCAATGAACCATTGTCATATTGTAGGACTGTTTTTCGTTTCTTGTGGCAACACCACACAATGGTATCACTTCGGGGGCTCCTGCATATTTACACTTGGAACTGAGAAGGCAAATTTTTGTGCGTCATCAGGGTGAAGGGGAATTGTGAAATAACAATCCTTTAAATCGATCACCACCAGGGACCATATTCTAGGAATCATCGTAGGTGAAGGTAATCCTGGTTGTAAAGGGTCCAAATCTTTCATAACCTCATTGACTTGTCTTAAATCATGCAACAAATGCCACTTGTCACTTTTATTTTTGATGACAAACACAGTTCCATGGGCTGGTGAATGGAACAATTCTTGCAATTGTTCTTGCACTAACGTGTTGAGCGTGACGAGCTTCTCTTGGGTGAGGGGCCACTGATCTATCCAAGCAGGTTTTGTAACAGTCCATGTTAAACCCAGGGTGTCATGCGCATCAAAAACCCGTTTTTATGCAGACGCCAGATTGACTGAACACATCTTGGCCCCATAAAGTCAGAGGACTATTTAAAACAAAGGGCCGGGCCGTGGCCATCTGATCTTGAAGTCCCTCAAACACAATCAGGTTGGAGCTCTGCTTGCTGGCAACTCTCCATCTTCTTCAGTCAGCCACCGTAGTTTGGATGCAGTCCTGGAAGCCCAGTTAGTAAGGAGAAGAGATCATAACATGAGATCTCCAGAAATAACACAAGTTACTGCTGTAGCTTCAACTTTCTCTCTGTTCTGTTTATCTTTGTGAAACAGGTGGCTAAAAGCCATTTTCTAGTGCAGTAAGACAAATACGCGGCAACAGCTTCAGTTCTGCAAACTCACTGTAATGTAAATATAACTCTGTACAGCTTATTTTCTGGTAGTACAATGAGGTTTTCTACCTCAAGGTGCCTGGTGTCCTCCGGTAACCCTGACTAAATCTCAATTAATTTTTTAATGCCATTATTTTTTTACATTAACAGAGATTAATTCTCGAGGCAGTTTTCACATATATGCACAGATAAGTTTTACTGCAGATTAAATCCAAGTATATAGACAGGCCTTGAAAATGAACTTAAGGGATTGCTCATTAGAGCAGTGGTCAGAAGCACTAATCATCTATGCCTCTGTCTTGTTCACAAACTCCAAGTTCAAAAGCAGCTATTGGTCTCCAGGGAATACTCAGACATTACATTGGAACCATAGTGGCTGAAGAGTTACATTTTCTCCTCAGTCTGTTAATATTGCTAATGCAAATTTATTAAAGCTTTCAAGAATAAAGTGAAAATGCCCTATTGGCCCACAGAAGTTGTATTCTGGTGTCTTTTATAAAATTGAGGTGTAAGAACTGGGTTTGAAGTCAAATCATGGAGCCATGCAGAACTTACTGTACTCTGCTTTATTTTTGTAAATACATATTTTGTTAAGGTGAGGGAGAGCTAATATTTGAAACTACATTATCTGAACCATTTCCAAAGGGCTGATACTTAAGCAATTCTCCCACACATGCATTTCTCCCATCCTGGATTAAGACTTCACTGTTTTCAAATTCCCTGACCATGATTTGACATTTTGCAAATTTGATAGATTGAAAAAAATATGGAAGAAAAACCACAGGCATACAGGAAGAAGAGAGAACTTACTCTCTTACACACTGCTGCATAGTATGAAATACTAATCTTCTTGTGGGTTTTTTATAATACAAATTTTTTTTGTGTTGTTTCTTTTATTCTTTTCATAACAATAGACATTTGTAAATTAGTCCACTGATGATTCTGAGCATCTATTTTCCATTTTACTGCTGTTCTCAATTCTCTCTCCAGGCATCTTCAAGGCATGCCACACATTTTCTGTATTCTGCTGTGAGAAAGCAGTAAACATGAACAAAAAAATAAAGCACATTTGTTCTGTATTACTGATCTTCGCATGATTTTTTAAACAAAACTAGCCTGAAAAATGAAATTACATTCGTATACTATAAAAATTACAACATATTCCTTTTCAAGGTCCAGTTGTTTATAACCTGCTAAACACTTGCTAAGATATCAAGAAGCCTTGCTAGGAACTTAGTAGTTATGATAGCTTACTCTCTGTGGTTAGCAAAAATAATTTTACAGTTAAAAAAATAAATTTGTTCCAGTTATTCGCACACTTAAAGGCAAAAGCCAGCTTGAGATTGTATTTTGGTATTTTATCTACCTATGTGAATTGCACAGCCTGCAACTCAAAGGTTAATGAACCACACAGGGCAGTTAGAAACCAATGGTCCATAGAAACTTTAATATATTGTACATACAACCATACAGATCCTCCTAATTCATTTATTTTTTGTTCTCTCAAGTGAGGTATTTCTGCATTAAGCAGAATCTAAATCAGCTGTGTATACACAAACTTGAAAGAGATTTTCAAGTAAAATAATGAAATAGAGGCAGCATAGCTAGATGTTAAAAACATGCAGATGTGAATTCAGAAGCACAGAAAAAGTTAATTTGTTGATGATACGAAAATACTCTTCTATTTGTGTTCTTCCTTTCTGAATCAAATATCCAACAACAAGCTAGTTGAGCAGTATGTCCCAAAACAAGGATATCTCTCTGAATGTCATGAAGGGCTGGAATAAAACCGAACTGCTAATAGCTGATGACAACTGTAAGCAGTTTACCTGTAGGTTTATCAAATCCCTGAATGGATGTTTCTCAGTGTCTGCTTCAAAATCTACTTGGCCTTCAGAGCTGAGAGAATAGCATCAATGGGAATATTAGAACTTTGAAAAAGCACTTCCAGCATACTAGATCAGACTTAATAAATTTCATTTCAGCAAAAGAAAGTCTTGCTTCTGAGTTACAATGAAACCCTGCTAAAAACTTCAGCGAAAACCTATTTTAATACAGAACAGTCTTGACCCTTGAAGGCTTTGAATGATCATATAGTTTTTAGTTATGCCCATTAAGCAAATAAAATTTAAAATACTTTTAAAATTCTATCATATGTCTATCAGTATGTATGAGCTTACTGAGAGAAGAAATATAAATTAATGTTCAGAATAAACAAGAGGTGGAAAATAGAAAGAATTCAAAACTTCTTGATGAAAAAATTCCAATTATAATCCAAATGACCAAAACAGAGGACAAGTACAGTAAGTCTGTAAGCCAAACAGATAATTTCGTTCAGATTCTTAGACCAAAAAGATTTAAGAGAATTCTTACAGAACTATCAAAGTTATTAGGCAGTTAATAACAACATAATAAAACAAAAATCACAATATAAAGAAAGAAATATATTAAAGAAAATACAGTAAAGTACTATACAACAGATATGTATAAAGCAGTTCTACACCTTTTGTATAAAAATATTACAAATTTTAGCAACTAACAATTGCTTCTAAGACTGTTGAGCCAACACAGAATGAAAAGTGATGCATCAGAAGTAATGTTAAGTGGCTGATTTTAGGAAAGACAAAGTTGCACATTACATGAACTTTTCTACAGAACTATAGTAAAGAGATATTTCTTTGTTACCACAAAATTAGATCATTCTCAGATTGAAAAAAAATCAAAATGTTATTTTAGTAGCATTTTCAGTTCAGGAAATTTTTAATTCAAATTTTGGATACCACCACTATATGACATTGAGTTGTTCTTAATTTAGTTCCTGTTGAATCATTGGGACAAAGCTTTAATCATGACACTGAGTGAGAGTCCCTGACTTACAGCAGCTGTCTGACACGTTACTGCATTTTTGCTCAAGTTTTCATTACTTTGCAATTAGTAGTTAGCAATTAATAGTAGAGGCAATTTTTCTTCTCCAGAAAAAAGGGACAGCATTTTTGTAGAGTCTAACCTAAGTATAAACAGATCTCTCAGCAGTTCTGTATTTTTTACTTTCATTTTAGAAAAATGTAAGGAACTTAGATTCTCAATGCCTTGTCTTTCATTTACATCCTATTCTCTCAGCTATTTTACATTTCAAAACAAACCCAAGTGAATATAATGCAACAATTCACGAGCATAAATGTATGGAACCTCATGAAAGTTGTCTGAGTGAAGACAAGTATTATTGTCTGCATTTTTTGCTGATGAGTGAAGTACAGAGAGATTAAACTATTTGGTGGTAGTTCCGAACAGCCATAGCAGTCGGAATTAAAGTATGAGTTGCAGTATAAAGACTTTTAGACTGAAGACACTTTTGAAGAAACCCCTTACATAGAAAATTTTTAAAATTTAAAGATTATCTGTTACTTTTAGGAGTAGAGTCAAAAAATGAAGAGTGAAGTGGTTCTTGGAGAGTTTCAAAGAGGAAATAAAGAGTTGATAAATTTAGGTGCTGACACTATTTTAGAAATCCATTGTAATTCTGATTTTAGTTATGCGTTTGCAACTAGAGCAAGAATGCAGTTTTCACGAAAATTTTGAAATGAATGAATGTAATTGGAACTGAAATCACTGTCTGGTTTTCCTCTATATGTTTGCTCATACAGTGCAAAAACAATGTGATAGAATGAAATGTTAATGGTTAATGTCTCAAACAATTGGCCATTTCCAAAACAAGAGGGTGCTTTGCTGATGATGTGCAAGGAAACATCCAGGTGTATAGTGGGTGTACATCTACCACTGAATATACAAGCTGGGTTTTGAGCCAGATAAGGGAAGACGAAGATAAAATGCAGAACCTGCAAAATGGGATAGTGTTTTTTATCAAGCCAGTGTTCCCCCTTACAAAACTGGCTCCCTGTAAATCTCCCTCCAACCCCCTGGGGGAGGTATTGGGACATTCATACATAGGCCTGAGGGTGTTCATCCTTTCTGATGAGGCATAACTGGCTCGACTATGCTGGCATGAGAGGCAGTGGTCATGTCTTACAAGGGGTCAAAGACCCCATATCCTATATTCATTTCTGGGGTCTTCCACCAGAGGACTGTGCCTGATCCACAGTGTTGTAACAGACAGCGTTAAACTCCCCGCTTCAGGAGATCCCACCTGAACATGAGCATTTATTAACCTTCGTGTTTATGGGCTTCTCCCACCCCTAATGTATCAAGTCTTCAACCATCAATTTGACCAATTGACATCAAAATTGCAAAAATCAAGTCTTGTCTTTGGGTCCACAAGTGGTGATATCTTTCCTCTTTTCTATCCTTCCACTCTTATCCCTTCTTTCTCCCTCTTTCTTTTCCTTATACATTTTCTCAAGTGTTATTTTTATGGTTTTATATTGCTATATTTCTATAGATAATAACCAAAAGGGCTACATACCTCATTTTCATTGCAACCAAAGTGTTCTAAAATAGATCCTACATGTAAATATATATATATATATATATATGTGTGTGTGTGTGTGTGTGTGTGTATATATATATATATTTATATAAAGCCACTGATCAGCATCATTTCACTCTCATCTGCCCCAAGGGATCTAGTAACAAGTTCAGTTGACCTCGCCTTCAGGGCCAGGTTGTAATACACAAGCATTTCAGCTTTAAAAATCAGGGAGAACAAGATAAGGAAAATGTACTTCCTTTGAATTTATGTGTCTACTAAGGTTTTCTTCAACACAGACTCAAGTCCACTGAGAAGATAAAGGCCACAAGTTGCTTACTTATGGAAGGATTAGGTGAATTGAATCTGGTTTAATACTGTTTGATTTTATTTTGCTTTCCTGCTCATGAAAACAAACTTTTTCTTAGAGCAGTACACACATTGGGTATTTCCTATTATTAAAAAATATCCAATCCTCTTATGTTTGACCAATAAAAAATTACAGGGATGTAAGATGACCAAGGCAAACCACAAACAACACAGTTTCTGCTAATTTGACTGCACTTCAATTATTATTAATTTGTGTTTAAAAATCCAATCATGCCATGGCTACATTATAAACGTAGTATTTCATCATGATGATGATTTGATGGTATGGACTTTCTGATGATTATGCAGTAAGAATGATCCGTTAACATAGAAAGACCCATTAACATAGAAAAGCTTTTCCCCACTTTTGCTCCCAACTCTGGCCCAAACCCCCACTTTTCTAACAGAAAAAGGAAAACTGGAACATGATACCAGCCTCCCTCCTGTGTCTATGCTGGGAAATAGAGCTTAGGAAAAAAAATATCAACTTCAGACTTTGTTTTAGTAGATACCACATTTTCTTAGACAGGAGATTCATCCTCAATGAAGCACAAAGGACAACAGCTACTTTTTGACCTACTGGCAAAAATAGGTGAAGAGGTGCAGCATGAATGTCAATAAAAAAGGAGGAGAAACATTACCCCGCTGACCAGTGCAAAGGGGTTCATCACTGGATTATTCAATCCTCAGCCTGTCAGCCCATCAGGGTCGCTAGATTGGGAAGTGATGTTCACTGCATTAAAGAGTACAAGGCTTCCATGCACTTGCTCACTACTTTAGATACAAAGGTGCAAGGACATTCTTCCAGTTCTTTTCAGTTTTCATATCCAAGTTCTCTTCAGTTTTGGTATCCATGCTGAGTCACAGTCCTGCCTCCAGATGAAATATCCAAATCCACCAGTAACAAAACAGTATTGATGAAAATTTTTGAATTTATTTTTTATTTTAAAAACTCCAGTTTTCATCTTCTGCTTGAAATTTCACAATCACATTTTTATTTAATATTTTAAGGATAATTTAAAATATGAAATTTGGCATGATTAATACATGTTCTTTTTTTCCCCATGTACTGAGTTCATTGCCACAAAACTAGATATAAGGGCTCTAATAGCTAAAATCCCACACGGAGAAAGAAATATATAAAAATTGCTGCCACTACATAGCTGAAAACATTGCATCATTGCTGATTTAGAATCCCTGGGTAGAAGAGGCTACCCTGCAATTGCAGGAATAGAGACTTGGTAATTATGATGTCCATTTCAGTCTTTTATCCTGTCTAGTGTGCTTCGGTCAATGGCACCAAAGACCCTTTTTGTTCTTCAGAACAGGCAAAAATCTCCTTTAGATCTTTGCCAAGTAGGCAGCAGTCAGAAACAAGAAGGGTAAAGCATTAGTCATACTACAATGAGGTAGGGAAACTTTCTGTTACTGCCTACCTTGTTGCTGACTTTTGATTTTAGTATTCCAAAAGGCAGGATTTAACAGTTATATCTCAGGGGGCAATTTTAAATATTACATGGATGGGTTTACATGGAACTAATAAATATAAGAAGAAACAGAATTGTTCTGGATGAACTTGGTTTATTTGGAGAAAATAGGAATTGCATCCATTTCCCAAACTACTTAGTAATTATCTTAGAATATTTTTCCACGGTAGTCAATTTCTAAGGAAAATCAGTTTCTGATTTTCAGTCTTGTTAATTAAAAAGACTTCAGGCAAAGGACAAAATTGCTAAATCAAGCAATGGGATTGTTTTCTTTTTTTGTCATTTTCTAGAAATAAAGCTGAAAATGCCTTGAAAAGTATACTATAGAATAGGAAAATAAGGAAAAAAAAAAGGCTCATTTTCCCAGGACTTTTCACAGTAATATGATCCTCCAAGCTAATTGTCTCAAAAACAAAAAAATCAACAATCAATTTAGGAGAGTAAATAAGAATAAGATGTTGCTATAATCAGAGCCAAGAGAATGGACTGATTTGAAATTTCTTGAAGTACAAGGCATGTACTAGAATATGAAAAGATACATAAACCAACATATTTGACTTACATGGAGGATGTCTGTGTGTATGTATTAAATAACAGGTTTTCATTATTATTCTATCCTGAGGCATGGAAATTTCTTTCAGCCCTTGAACATATTCCCAGTATCATAATTTCCATGGCTTCAGACCTTGAACACTCCTTCTTTTGTTCTTGGCATAAAATCCTACCTGCATAGAAATCTTCAACAAAGTTTTCATTGTCTTAAACTATTTGAATGTATGTGCATTACACAGTGAAGGAAATGTAGTCTGGAAATACCATTAAGATCTCAGGGAAAATAAAATCCTAATGGTGTTGGATCCTTGATATAAGGGGTAGTTGTTCTGGATTTTTTGTTTGCTTGTATGCAACTATGCCTGAACAAAAATATTTATGCCTAAAATATTTTTATATTTTTAGAATCCATTTTGATGAGCAACTTATCTGTCAGACTGATCCATCCAACAATGCTCAAACAAACCATAAGTTTGTTTTGTATTCCTTCATCTTTATATAGACGTAGAAATAATATAAATAACATGCACTATTTAGACATTTGTGGAAAAGTGTAGCTGTATGTTTGAAAGTTTAGATCTGAGTACTCTGTGTGAAGTTTAACTTTTCCTTAAGATGACAGTGTGTATGTATCTAATAAAGGTGAACAGAAAATTATTTTAACCTTTTTTGCCTAAATAGTGTAAAAGCCTATAAAGTTGGCTTTTTCTTTTTTCTTTTTATGTTTTTTTGGCTTGCAAAAAATTTTTAAAAGAGCATTTTTTGTCTACATGAGCATATTCTTTTTTGTCGTTAAATCGGCTGAAATGGTATTCAATTGCACAAGAACTTAAATTTCAACACTGACGAAGCTGATTAAAACCTATTCAATCAGGCTGTAGTGTGATCAAATTTGGTCTGAAAGGTCAGGCTAAAATAGCTTCCTATTTCTCCATCTGATGTTTATAATCTCCTAGGTTAAATCCATCCGCGAGAGAGATTTTGCTTAGACAGAATGACATGCATATGGAATGAAGAGGGTGGTAGATTTACTCCTATGAGGAAATGCAAAGAAAGAGGCTTGGAGTATGATTTTGTTCTTCAAGATATGCAGACCAAATGAAAGGGAGAAAAAAAGCTGAGATACTCAGGGAAGGGGTTGGGAAGAAAAGAATAAAACAAAAAAAGAGTGATAGAAATGACAGAATTAAAGACAGCTGGTCAGACCAGTTATTTGCAATGTGCCAGCATTTTATTTTTGTATTTTTTTCTTTTCTTTTTATTCAAAGTAATCTGTTTTACTTTCTATCTCTCTTCATAAATATTCCACCATTTCTCCCTCTGTTATTATTTTACTTCTGCATTTTTCATGCCTTTTTTTCAAAATCTATATCATTTTGAGAGAAAAGAGAATCTATCCATTTTCTATTCATAATCTATTCAAGAGAATCTATACCTTATTCTTCCTGCCTATGCGAGAAGCTCCTGGAAATTGAGGTTCTTGATGATGTTGGTTTGAACCTTTCTATGATCACTAATATTGGAAACATATTTTGACTTAGCAATGTGTATTAAGCTAGTAATTTACCTACTAGGAATAGCAGTTTGACCATTAAGGACAGGAAAGACCTCTTTCCCCCCCTTTTGTTCAGTGTAAATATCAGTATTTTTCCATGGCTATTTTTCTGCATTTGTCATTTTTGTAATGTCTCATTGCTATACCCACATCAGTTTCTACCTTTTCCGGGAGANCCCCTTCTTCTCCCACCCTTCCCCTTCTTCTCCCTGGAAAGGAAGAAAAAAACATTGACACAGATTACACAGATAATTTTTAAAAAATGGATATTTCCTATATTTTCATATCTGATTTTGTCTGCAGTGACATTTTTCACTTTATCCACAAGTATAATTGCAATTCTCCTGTCTCTCTTGATCAGAAGCTATGGGCAGTATGATGGTAAGATGTTTCAGTGTTTGTGTTTGCATGTCCGTTTTGTAATCGAGCATTTGTAAATTCACATTGAATACTTTTAGAACTAGGATCAGAATGCTCTCCCCAAGCTACGCAGCCCCAGCCCCCACCTTGGAGGGCCTGATAAATGTCAGAGAAGTCTGTTAACAGCAGCTGAGCAGATCCACAGGACTCCTCTGCTTTGCCAGCAGCTTAATCCCCTGTGCGAAGTCTTTATCTGGATTTGTGAGAGACCACTATTTAGCATTCAGTAAGTAGACAAGGCTGTTCTCCTACAGTGATGACCTCCCTGACCTACTAGAGGAAACCAAAAATTACACTGATCCATTATAAAGATTAACACAAAGACAATAATAGCTGCTGTGATTTATCTTTCTGTTTTTATGAAAAGTTCACAAGTTTGCCAAAAATGACAGACAGGAATAGATAATCTCTGCTTTTTATCACTCAGATCAGACAGCCTTAATGTTACCAATGAAAAGACAAATGCCATGCTTCTATTTGTGGAGGCCGAACAAAGGATAGATCATTCTTTTTCCCCTAGGAAACATAAAGTTAAAATTCTTTACTTTGAGGACCAGAGTAATAATTCAAGTGACATTTGGCAAGGTGAAATGAATAGACAGTTATTTTTACTAATGTATATTTGTTTCAGTATTTGACACAGACAAGGTCAGAGAGCACCGACCATTTCCTCTACAGAAATTCTGCAGTCGATCAGGGTATGTGACTTTCAGTAAAATCTCTAATGATACAACGATTTTGTCGTAGGTGATATTAAGAGCAAAATTAGATGAAGTTTTATTTTTTTAAATTTGCTGGGAATTTATTCATAATTTTCTTCTGTCAAATCAATGGAGTCTGATTATAGAATTATCTGCTGCAATCATCACACATTTGAAGAATGACAAGGTTGGGTAATTAAAAATAGCAAAGCTGTGCAAATAATTTATCAATAAAGGTGAAATGGCAAAGTTTTGTTTTATCTCATTTAGCAAAGAGGTTAAAAAAAGTGAAGAAATGGTTTGGGATTTTTAGGGGCGGGTTGCTGGGTTTGTGGAATTTTAGGAGTTGTGTTTGTCTTTTTTTTTTTAATTTGCTGCAGAGCTATGAATTTACAAGCATGCCATTCTTGAAGCCCATGGGACATGACATCCTGCATGATGGAAAGATGGAGGAAGGAAAAGTTAATATTAAACTTGAAGTCTCATGTAGTCCCAATCCAATTCTCATCAGGATCATATGGGAACAAGGAAATATTGTTTTGTGGTAATTTTTTTAGTATTAGAAATAATCTTTCAGGTTCTGTCAAAGGACAGTGTATGAATCTATTGCTATTTCTTTAAAATGTAAGAACCTATAGTTATTCAATAAAATAATGTGTTTGAGTATGTTATTCTGTTAATGTTTTTCATACAGTGTTCACCAGGATAATTTACAATACTAATATTTAAATCACTGAATAAACGAGGTTGGCGTGTCTAGTCTAACCCCTCTGCTCAAGGTCAGCTAGAGCAGATTGCCCAGGACCATGTTAAGTAGTGCTTTGAATATTATTGAAAATAAGGCTCCAAATTCTCTCTAGGCAACTTGTTCCAGGTATTTCTGAATATCAGCACATATTATACCCTAACTGATTAAAATCTATACTCCTGACAATGTGATGGAGATGGATCTATGCCTGTATTCTCTTTTTCCAGGCTGGTACTGGACACCTGCTTTAAGGAACAGTAAGAAATTTCAGGAAAATACCTTATACCTCAGATAATAGTGAGACAACCAGAAAAGAAGGGCATTTACTAGCATAGTAGAAAACTTGAGGACATTCTAAATATTATAAAAGAAAAAAACAGCACTACAATATTTTATGTGCATATATATCGGTATTGGTGTTTCTTCTTTGCGGAAAACAAGCAAAACAAAACACAAAACCCAGTAGTATATCACAGAGAACTGGCTTACCAGTCACTTGCATTTGTTCTTGCACAAGAATGAATGTAGTTGACCATCATAACTTTAGGCAACTACATTTTAAAATATTGACTTCTCTTGTCCTGGTTTGACAATTTTTTGTGTGTGGAATGTGAATAATGGGATGTGAATAATTCATAGAATCACAGGATCATAGAATGGCTTGTGTTGGAAGGGACCTTAAAAATAATTTAGTTCAAACCCCTCTTCCATGGACAGGGATATCTTCCACTAGATCAGGTAGGTGGCGCAGGGCCCCCTCCAACCTGCCCTTAAGTCTTCTAGGAATGGGGCACTCACAGTTTCTATGGGCAACCTGTTCCAGTGCCTCACCACCCTCATGGTAAAGAATTTCCTCCTGGTATCTAACACAAACCTACCCCTTTCAGTTCAAAGCCTTCATCATGCGTCCTATCCCTACATGACCTTGTAAAAAATTAATCTCCACTTTTTTTACAGCTCTTTTTTAGGTACTGGAAGGTGCTCTAAGGTGTCCCCAGAGCCTTCTCTTCTTCAGGCCAAACAGCCCCAATACTCTCAGCCTGTCTGAGAATGAGGTGAGGTAGGTCAGATAATTGAACGAAGCATTTTGAGAGGAGTAAGTTGAGAAGAAAAAAAAACAATTCCTGAGTAACATTCTGTCACTTCTACCCAATTATTCTCTACTGAGTTCATAAAAGTACTCACCCGTGCATCACTGAACATTTTTGTTTGAGGAAGAAGCAATAAGAAGAAGTAAGAATTACAGATTCTGAATATTGGTTTTAAGAGAAAATACAGAGATTTAAAAACCCTAATGAATTCTCTGAAGATTCCACTGTGCACTTTTTCTTTATTTAATCTTACACAGCCGAGAAAATTGACAGAAATAGCAACCCAAAACTACTTTTATAAAAAACAGACCTCCTGAATAACACCTCCATTATAAACTTTCACTTACAGCACCATAAATAACATGAACACACACTGTACATTACACAGGATTGGTTTGCAATTTCTTATGCTCCTTACTACATCATATAGGAAAAAATCCTGACCATGGACAAATAATGTGAAACTTTTTACACTAAAAACTCAGAGTGATTTCTCACTTCTGGGAGCAAAATAATACTGAATTGTTTTATACTACAGAAAAAAAAATGTTTTTACTTTATTATGATAGTACTTTGAAACAAGAAAGAGGGAGTGGGGGAGGCATGGACTTGATTCAAGACTTGTTTGTCATAATTCAGAGGAGCTGCATGTAAATCCAAAGACTGCACACAAATCAAACAATCATGAAGGATTTGGGGTTTTTCTTTTCCTGAGTCCGCAGTCTTGGAGAAAAAATAACAAGTTTCTATTTGTTTGGCCTGTTATTCACAGTACAGGAAACCAAAGGGCTAAAGCATCGCCTGCAAGGCACTTTTATTCAGTCCGAGACATATATAGCAGGTAGTTCCTGTCTGTACAAAACAAGGAAGAAAATTCTTTTTAACGCACTAACTGTTCTCATGATCCCAGTTTTCAATCACTCAATTCACACTAGAGACAGATGAATTTTTGTATCCTAATAATAATTCTGCAGAATCTCATAAGGATTTTTTAGTTCAGACCCTGCTAACTTTTATGTTCACAAGCTCATTCAATCAGAAAGATTTCTTCCTGTCCTACGACACAATGTGTTCTTGATCATAAATGAGCAATCACTGAAAGCATCGAACAAAATCTTTTCAGGGAGGGTGTACTTCAGTGTTGCCAATGAACCATGCTAGAGCACTACTTTTATATTTTGAAACCTATATGACTGCTGCTAGAGAAATCAGAGCTGTAAGGCATCACTGAGTTAAAACATCTATCCTTATGAAAGGAAAAGGATGGGAGAAAAAAGACCTAGCTAGGGTGCACCACAGAAACAGCTTTGCATCCTTTGAAGTTGGAATATCTCTGATGCTTACTAACCCTGGTTCTCAGTGATAATGAGTACCACAGACATGCAAAGGTTCAAGGGAACACAGAGAACAGAATATTATTCTATTACTCACAACACTATGCTCCTTATTTTTCTGTATGTGGGATGTGGGATTAGCCAGCAATGTAGGCTTTTTCTGCCCTTTAGCATAAACACACATCATTCATCAATGCGGGCCCTGGGGCACTGCACAGTTTTAACACAGCTGTATGTGCCATCCCCTCCCTTAGCAGGATTAATGGCCAACCCTGAACAACTGGAACATGCAGGCAGACTGACTGCAAACTGACTACATTTGTAAACAGCTTGTACACCAGGTAAACTACAGGAGTCTCAAATTAATTCTGAAAACTTTGTATTGTGCCTCCAAAAAACACTATTGAAATTTCTTGAACTATTCCCTCCCCTATGCATATTCTCCAGGCTTCCATTTATTTTTCTTGTCTTTTCAAAATGTCTGCCTCTAATGTTCTGCATACCAGCAGTAAAGAGTGAAGGTGAAGGATGATGTCTGAATTAATGGCACTATGGAAGACTATTCCTTAAAAGAGCTGTGAAAGAGACTTGCGCAAAGTATGAAATTCAAAACCTAGAAGATAATTTAAGTGACAGGTTCCAACTTTTATGGAGACAGATGGCCCCCCTAGCTTTTCATATAATGAAAATGTCTTTTATTAAGAACAAAAGATACATAATCTTCAGATATTTTTCTAATTGGGCCATGCAGTCTAGACAGTTGCTGTAATTTCCTTCTTTGAGTGTAGGGAATAAACTGAAAGTGGTGTCAGATTAATTTATATCTATTACATAATGTGATTCATTTGAGATAAGTTCTGTTTACAATCTTTTTTTTTCCTAAGAACTCAAATTTTTCTCCATAAGCTTAAAATATCAGTACTGGAACAAGTACTGTTTAATGTCTTCATCAATGACAAAGACAACGGGACTGAGTGCATACTTAGGAATTTGGCAGATGACACCAAATTCAGTGGAGCAGTTGACACAGCTAAGAGACGGGATGCCATCCAGAGGGATCTGGACAAAATCAAGAAGTGGGCTCAAAAGGAATTTCATGCAGTTTAACAAGACCAAGTGCAAGGTGCCACACCTGGGTCAAGGTAACACCCAGTATCAACACAGGCATGGGGTTGAATGGATCAGAACATAAGATATTTGAGTATCATAAATGCTAAACTACAAAGTCTCACCTGGTTTTCTCTTTGTTCTAGCAGTCCTATTTATGAAAAATAAAGCCATGTAGAACATATGATGTCTTTGTCTCTTGACTCCCACATTAAGCTAAATAAGCCTCAAACTGATTTTTTTTTTTTTTAAGGTAATCTCTTTAGATGAGCATTGTTATTTTCCCAACATTGACCCACTGACGATTGTCAAGCAACCTCGGTGAATCAGTTTAAGGAAGTTTAAACTGCATTGCTTGCACTATGTATCTGGTGCAGATAAAGGGATTTATAGTAACAAAGATTTTTCTGATATCCTCATTCTGAATCTTTGTAAGCACAAAAGCTTACATTTTATTTTAAAAAGAAAAAAAAAATGTTTGAAGACACAAAAGATGTATTACACTTGCAGTGTCCTATAAGCTGCAGTTTCTTATCACAAAAAGATTTATATCCCATGATCTCAAAGATGCATTGCTTTTTACAGATGCTATTGCAGCTGGGGAGAATGGAATGGTAAATGGTTTTCCACGTCTATAAAAGAGAGATAACTGGTTTGCTAAGTATTTTTATGTGCAAAGTAATGGATCATATTAATCACATCCAGACGCAAGGCAGAGATTTAACAGGGCTTTCACCTAACATACATCATCAGCTCCTCTTTATCATAAAGTGGTAGGACATACACTAACATGAGCTTGTGTGCGTGTACTTGTGTGTGCGCGTGTGTGTGTGTTGACATATGCATATTCACACTTGGATTTGGAAGGAAGAGGGTAAGGGAAAGAGGAAAGCAACTAAGCCCTCTCTTCCAAGCTGTTTTTTTCTCTTCTCTCGGAAAATGTTCACCTGCTCGTTGCTCTCTGAAAACAGTGAATCACTCTAACTGGAATAGAGTCTTGCAATATATTAACTACATGCTCAGCATCAAGCCTCATTCAGCCTTGGGAATGATATAGGGTTATTATGAAATCCTTCCTTTCAGCACTGTGCTAGCTTTCTGCGATTATTTTTTTCCTGTAAACAGAATTTCCAAATTGAAATGAGTTATATTTTGACAGTAATAATATGATAATGCCCTCATGATTTTAAAGGGTTTAACTCTGTTCTGTACAAGAGCTTCCTTTGCAGAGAGAAAGGGCTTTCTGCAATTACCAGTGGAGCCTGCATAAAATTTGAGAGTGGTGCAGTAATCATGCAAAGGCATGGACTCCGCACACACGCTGGAAAAAGTGCAAAGCCTTTACTGTGCACCCAAAATTTCCCTAAATACCAGTACCTAACAGGATATCACATCATATAAACAGGAAAGATGTTGACCTCAGTGTCCCTCAATCACCTGGGGTATTGCACAGACATTGCCTATAAGGTCACAAACTACAATTATCACATCTCATAGGCCCAACACTGTCCAGAAACCCACAATCCTCTCTCAGCCCATCCCTGGTGACCTGGATGCACTCCCAGGGTCACCTCCAGGTCCAAGAAAGAGGCTCTCTCTCCGGCCCTCAGGGCCTATCTCTCTTCCAGCACATAGTGCACCCCAACAAGTGGCATACTATCATTGAACTCTTAATTCAGATGTTGGCAGTTTTCTCAGCTTTTTGGGGAGTCTGTCTTATTCATGGCTGTACTGCAGAAATTAATCTTAAAAGCAGTAAATAGCTGACATCAAGACTGGGAGGCAAGATGAGGGCACGATGGAGACATGCCAGACTCAATGTAAAATGGAAAGGTGATTTTTGGTTAATATCACTATCCAGATGTCTGCAACAGAGATGGATCAGATAAGTGAACTGAGGTTTTAAACTACTTTGACAGCTAAAGTACAGATGTCCTTGCAAGATGGAAATTCTCTTGCTGCTAGAACCTCAAAGCATTTTACTAGGCCTCGAAGAAACCAGTCTGACAAATATTTTCAAATGCTTCCTTCTCAATTATCTGCAAATGTGTTTTGGCTGGGTTTTGTTTGGTTGGTATGATTTTGGTTGTTTTATTTGCAACACTGAAGTAATTAGGGAATAGCCTTCCTTATCTCAGTGCTTAAGATGTTGGGCTTGATCATTGTATCTTTGTGAGTCATTTGGATTATTGTTCTCTACCCAATCATTTCACAAGTGGGAAATGCTTCTAGGAGGGGAAATGAGAATGAAAGAGGAAAGGAAGGCAGATGAAAAGTTCAGAGGTTTTGACCTGAGTATCTGAAAGTAAAGAAGAGTTTACTGTCACTATAACTTCCAAAAATATTTAAGAGTAGAAAGAAACTTGGGATCTTTGGAGAAACACATAAACATTATAGCTATAAAACTTCATTCATTCCACTTCCCTTCTATGACAAAATAGGTCTCTCCTGTGGTGTTAGTAGAAAAAAATGCAACTATTCCTACCAATCGAGCAATCTTTACAGTCATCTTAGATTAAGGAACACCGCCTCAAACTACGTTTAGAAAGTGAGATTTGTAGCACCTAGCTGAAATCTTCAAGGGAGACTTGACTAGAATAATGCTTTTTCAGGCAGTACATCACATATTTCACATTTCTCACATATTTCACATTTTCACATTTCTCACATATAGAGAAACACATTTTATACTACAATACAAAGGATGACTTTGAAAGTGGCTTGATTTAACTTTTGTAAAAAACTAAGCATAAAGCCTGCTCCTATTAGCTTTTCCTATTTTTTGTCTTCTCTTCCCCTCAGACCCACACTGGAGTTCTGTAAATTTATATGGTTATATGAGTTTAGGAGTACAGGGATAAATGCTTTGCATTGTGCTTCAATGGATGATTTTTATCCCTTCCTCCATATCCAGTCACTTGCTTTTGGATTAAAAAAAAGCACAAATAGATAGATAGCAGCTGTGAGACAGAGCTTTCTCTAAGTACAGCTGAAAACTAATGTTCTCAAAACTGCCCCTAAACAGAAATAGAGAAAATAAGATTATGCTAAAAATACTTTGTTTTAAAATAGCTCTTCTTTATGTTTCAGGAGACTGGAGTGGGGGAGTATTTATTACTTTCTTTCTTTCCAGAAGTGTAATTTATATTTCTAGAGACAAGACAGCAAAGACCTCTGGAAGATGAGATAAGCAAGTGACATTTGAAAATTAGAAAAAAATATGAATGAAGGAAAAAAATTATAAATAATAGGGAATTAGCCTTTTAAAACAATTTGACTTACTTAGAAGAGAATATAAAATGCATTGGTGTGAATGTAAAAACCTCAGCTGAAAAAGAGATCTCTTAAGTGAGCTTGATAGTACGACCCTCTCAGTTAAAGTGCCTCTTACAAAAAGTATCATACTTTATTGTACTGGCATAGCCAAGTGAAAACCAATCAAAAAGTACAGTATTGGTGAAAAAGGATTATTAATCTAAAGTTTGTGATATATTTCTATATGCAGAATTTGAAGCTGACATTCCTGGTAGTAATGTTGTTGCTTCAGATCACAGATTTACAAACTGTCCTTGACAAACTTACATGATCAAAAACAACAGAATGGTGTTTGAATCCATCATACACCATATGTCAGGCTACTGAAGCATCCCTGTACTATCACAGTATTAAAGCTATTGTTTTAATTATTGTTTGATTATTGATCACATTAATAGCTTCTGCTTGCTGAAATAAATCCTTAATGTAGTGAAAGTTTAAAATTTGGTCATCTTGAGAGGTTTCCTCTCCACATTTTGTTGTGTTTACAACCTTTGTGTGTGTCAGAGATCAGAGACACTAGTTACATCTTCCACTTTGAATATATATAATACCCAACATAAAATAAACATCATGGATTTCTTTCTATTATTGAGATTCTTATATAGCTACATCTAAAAGTAGTCCTGTTCTGAGTCTTGTGGTTTTGCTTGGATTGCTTTTCTGTGGTTTTTTTTTTTTGTTTGGTTGTTTGTGCGGGTTTTTTGGGAGGGTGATGGGATAGGATAGTTTTTGCATAATTTTATCATTATTACTTACTGAAATAAATTGGACTGTAGCATTGTTACATAATTCAACATTAAGTTTACAGGAGTATCATCTATGCAGTCGAATTCCGCTTCTGCAAATACAAATACCCACAAGTGTGCTTTGTTTTAGGCACAAAAGTCATCCAAGGGACCAAACAGAGGTTTGAATTAAGCACATGTTACATTTCCCATGCTGCATATATACATATGGAGGAAAAATATGACTGTTATCCAAAATTAGATATGTTATACCATATGTTTTGATTTTAACTACTGCAACTTCATACTCTTAGTACAATGTGTTCAGCTAGAAAATGCTACAGTGCGTCATACAAAGGTTGCAAAAACATTTTCATGAAAAAATGGGTTTTTTCATGCTCAAAACTTACTGAAACATTCCGCTTTCTGAGCTAAACTTATGCATTGCTCAAAAAAAAATAAAGGAAAGATTGTTGAGATGGTGTGTATTTAGGACAGATGAAAAAAACATATTCTCTAGGCATGTCATGCGATAACCATAAAATTAGGAGTGGGGCATTTAGTACTTTTGACCCCAGGTGACCTGAGGAAATGGATGTTTAAAGATTAGATTGCTTTGGGGCGTTTTAAAAAATTTATTCTGAATTGTGTCATACAGTGCACAGTTTAAGTTGTTAAGTATCATTAGGTTATGCATACTGATTAATTACATTGACTAATTTATTTAAAACATAATCAAGAGCTATGTTTTAATATTACTTTTTTGTAAAGATAGCTTGTGAGACAGGTTATCTGTGGTCCTTAGACAGAATCCAAACAAGTATTCACATTCCTTCTGAAACAAAATGTACCTTTCTAAAACATTTTCCAATCTTTACATATTTTTTACAAAGAAATATCTGCCAGTCTTCATGTCTGCTGAGAATCAAGAATAACATTAGAGTTTCAGACTCATCAGATTTTATTTCATTGCCACTTGGTATCTAAACTAACTTCAGGATAATAAATTTCAAGCACCTTCTTCTATTTATACCTTATTTTGTCTCACTTGTAAATATATTAAAGCTTTTCTACAAGAGGTGTGAAATTACTATCTGTGACAGCACACGTGGAAATACTTAGATGACTGAATCCTGTTTACTCAAATCACACTCCTGTATGTGAAAATAAATCCATAAATTTAGGTACTCTAAAAATCTTTAGACAAAATAATTAAGTATTCAGATAGATGATTTCTCAATACATAGAATGCACTAAAAGGCCACAAAATAGTAGATTTCACCTACAGCCAAAATAGTTCACAAATCTGAGTTCACTACACTGATAGGGTAATTCTTATTCAGGAAATGCTTGGACCAAAACTGTCTTCATCCAAACAAAAAGGGAAATCATAAAGCAAGACAGTAAAAAAGGAAGTTGTACAGACAGCTGGAAATATAACAGTGGACTACTACAAGAACGGACCAAAAGGAAGTTTTTAGGAAACCTTTTGCGGTGGCGCAGCCCATCGGGGGGCCGGATGACATTCAGGGGGTGGATTTCCCCGCCCAGGACTCTGACCCCGAGGGCAAAACAGTGGCTTAAGATCACCTCCCACTGGGTGTCGCCTTTGCAGCATCTCCTCCCCTCTCTCTGGGCCCTTCTTTGGTTTTCTGATTACTATCGGTTGGTTTGCTTTTGCATTAGTCACAGTTAACTATGTATTAGTTTCTAGAAAGTTCTTCGATGTTCGCGTCCTGATTGGATTACTTATCCAAGTTCCTCCCCCTCTCTTCCCTTATTGGTTGTATGTCACTGCCCTTCAACTACAACAATAGGGATTGGTTTATTCACCCTGTACCGCCCCCATTCCTGTTCTGTATAAAATAGCTTGTGAAGCACTAGCCCTCGCCTTTTCTTTGGTGCTTCCTTTTGGCTTTGGATCCTGCTGCCTTTCTGCTCCTTTGGGGGAAAATAAAGCCAGAACTTTGAGCACCAAAGAGAGATCCCTCTTACTCCTTTGCCATCGCCTTTGTTGCTAAGCAACACCTCAGCTGCAGCCTGCTCCTTAGTGAGCCCACAGCAGAGAGCCAAGACCTGCTGACAGGGACTTGTTTGCCTCGCCACCGGGGCACCAAACACCTTGTTGTCTGCCAGGCCACCAGGCGGCCAGCGGCAGCATGATAGAAACCAGTCCTAGCACTTTCACTAACAGGAGAAGCACTTGTTGATCTGCAAGAGCTAAATAATCCAGGGAAAAAACAAACCTTCAGCTGCATTATACAACATAATTTCCATGACTCTTTAGGATCAGGTGGATATGTTTAGCAGAGACATCTCTACTTCTTTATGTTGTATAAGATTGTCTATGTCTGATCTCCTTTGCTCCCTTCTGGTGGCATATTTATGATGTTTTTATGTGTTTGGCCTTTTGTTCAAAAGATCTTTTAAGTACATTGGGGAAGAGAGGATTTCTCTGTGGTTTTAGTGGGTGGAGGGAAGGTTTTCTTATCCTAAGGGTGAGATTTGTCTTGCCTAAAATGCCTAAAAGCCTCTGAAGCTTAATATTTAATCTAAGCCAGTCATAGCGGCTCCTTTTATTATCAGAGGTGAGAGATCCTTTTACTATCAGAGGGAAGAGACTTAAGACAAGGTTCTGAAACTGGATAGGTAACATAGCTTGTGGAGATCTTGCTTGCTCATTGACTGAAGACAATTGTGATTAGATGGCATTTTAGAGTAGACGCTGAAGTTTCCAGTGTTTGAAATGAAAACATTATGAATTTGGACCGAAATTATGAAAGCCTTTCTGTGGAGTTGTCTGAATAGCTATTTGGGATCACAAAGGAACAGACTGAGTGTCTATCCATACCAACAGGCTAAATGTGTCATGAAATGGTCTCTTTGTCTGAAGTCTTCTGATACAGAAGAATCTGTACTCACACAAGCAAAGGGACTAACATAGAGCTTTTAATCCAGAATTAGTGTTCAAAAACCCACTAGCCCATATGCTTCTCTGACTCTTCCTATAACCCTGTCATTTGCAGTAGAGGAGACATCTTCACAGTGCATCCCCACCAGCACTCAACACAAATCTAGTATTGCAGAGGAATTACAATCACATGATGGTTGAACTTGGAAGGAGCCTCTGGAGGTCACCTGGTTGAACCTCTTGCTCAAGCAGCGTCATGTAGAACAGGAGCACGCCCAGATGGTTTTTGTATATAACTAAAGCTAGAGACTACAACCTCTCTGGGCAACTTGTGCTGATGCTCCATCACCAGCACAGTGAAAAAGTGTTTCCTTGTTGAGAGAGATCAATATATATGCCTCAACATATGTCACAAGTGAGGTGAAGAAAATTCCTATAAAAAAGTCTGTTGCCCTGTGCCTCAGAGAGGCTTCACCTGGCAGCCAATCAGGGCAGAGAAAACTTCCATGATTAGACTGTGAGCAGCTCCATGCCCCGCCCCACACACAGACATAGACAAGCACACTTGCTGGTGAAGGCAAGTACCCCGATGCCCGTGAAATATGCCTGTGAAAAATGCCCACCAAAAATGGGCCCGCAAAGCCAAGTTGGGCGAGGAGTCTGGGAGCACATAAAAGCAGCTAGCTGCAACACCACGAGGTCTGTCTTGTCTTTTTGCTTTGGGTCGCTTGGAGGGTCAGCTTGGCCCCTTCTGCTCCCGCCTTCGCGCCCTCTTCCCTGTGGTCCTGTTTCCCTGCCTGTGCCTGCTTCGCCCTGCTGTGCCAATTCCAGGAACTAGCTTGTTGCTGTGAGGATCTTGTGCTCGCAGCATCCGCCCACGCCCACCCTGTAGCCACTGCCACTCACAGCCACCGCGCCCCGACTCTGAGAGAGAGCAGCTGCTCAGGGAGCAGGTAACCACAGCACCCTGTCTCTGCCGACGGAAGGGACACGCAGCCTGCTGCTCTTTAAAAATCGCGCCCAGCCTGCCACTGCAGCTACACAAACGCACCAGTTTGCAACACGCACGCTCCGCCAAACCGATGCTAACGGGTAGCTGGGGTTCTGTGGTAATGCTGTCCCCTGCCTTCTGTTTCTTTCCGCCTCTCTCTCTGTTTACTCTCTCTCTGCTCCTTTTTCCTGTCCCCCCCACCTCCTTTTAAATAAGAACACTTGGTGGGGTTTTTTGTTGGTTTTTTTGTTGTTGTTGGTTTGGGTTTTTTAGTTATTTTTATTATTATTTTATTTCAATAAACTGTTTTCAGATATAATATAGCTGTGTTAGTGCTTGATTTTTCATCAGAAAAATCTATCAAAAGAATTCTTCCCGGCTACCCCTTTTATAGTGGAACGGGACACTTGTGCTCAGAGAGATCCTCTTGTTTCTGGTTCAAGACCATTGCAAATGGTTCTGTCACTGGGCACCACTAAAATAGTCTGGATCTGTCTTCTTTGCACCATCCTTTTAGGTATTTATGAGCATTCATAAAAACCTATGAGTCCTTTTCTTTAGGTGTGACAAATAAACCACTCGAATGAAAGAAAGCTCAGAGGAGGTGGGAAAGGGTGATGACCCCATGAAGACGAGGAAATTATGTAGTGTGTGACTGACCACGGCTAATACAAAGGAGACAACTTTTTCCCAATACAAAGGGGACCAAATGCAGCCTGTCTTTTAGAAAAGCAGCTATAACAGTTGAGTGGATCAACAGGTGGCGCAAATATTTCTCCCTGAGTTCATTAAAAGATTGTGAATATCTCCGTCATGGGTTAGCATAGTTTGAGTTTTTAAGGAAGACTCCTTCAGCCTCAGAAGTGATCTTTTTGCAAAGAGGTGCTTACAGCTTCCTCTAGACCTTGACAGAACCAATCAACTGGCTAGTTTGAATACTGACAACTTCTTTAAGCCACTTAAGAAGCTTGATATGCCTCTGTGATCCACATTTAAGAATGAACAAAGCCCAGGAAGCTCTCTCTTGCTTCCAGCTTTCGGACAGGTATCTGGGGGGGTCCTGGGGCACGGCCCAGCGGGGCTGGGCCCTGCTCGGCCCAGCCTTGCTCCGGCCCCCCCAGCCCTGCTCCGGCCCCAGCCATGCTT
>VXAD01006281.1:0-21675 GCA_013399195.1 Dicrurus megarhynchus | reverse complement strand
AGGGAAGGGACTTTCACAGGCAAGCAGAAACCATCCCGGGCAGCTGCCTTGCTGTGACACTGAAGCCACAAGAGAACTGTTTAACTGTTTTCGTGTGGAGATGTCTCCATAACATGAGCAAGAGAGACTCCTCTCCCTAAGTGGACTGAGAAAGGTTATTATAGAGATGGTAATCTGACTGAAAAATCTCGAGGGTTGTTTTTTACGTTGTTGGTGGGAGGAGGGAAGAAGGTGGGGGGAGGAGAAGTGTTCTGAAGGTTTAGTCTAACTTTTTTTTTTCTGCCTTTTAGTTCTGTTAATAAACTTCTTTACGCTTTTAAGGTTTAAGTTTTGTGCCTGCTTTGCTTTCTCCTAGTTCTTATCTCACAGAAGGAAAATAAGTAAGTAATGGGTATTTTGAACCAAACCACTATACTCCCTGAGTTACCAAGACCAGTATGAGAGGGAGTATATATTCCTTCCTGGTGACTGTAGACACCCAGAATTGTGGTGGTGAGCATATTCTATGATAGAGTAGTGAGAATCACATAGATATTGTGACTGAACTGCGTATTGCAATTGCTTTCATTTTCTTGTGTAACTTTATATTGTGTTTTCACAAGTGATAGAACAGAAGTTCTGGGTGATATCAACAACCTTCAGATAGGTAAATATCATATTAAACATCATACCCTTCTGTCGCTGTTGGGGTGGTCACAAGACACACGGACAGTGCCTCGGACAAAGGGCAAAAAGCCCTTTATTAAACAAAGCAGCCTGTTTTATACACTTTTTGTATGTTATCATTTGTGTTACAGACTCATTGGCTGCTAAACTACTACAGTAGACTCACTGGCTATTATTAACTTCAATATACTACCACTGGCTACCTATAGCATAAGGATTCAAGCATTCAGAAAAATAACAGGTGCGGATATGTTGCTGTTTTTCTTCTTCTATTGTTTAACTTTCATTCTTCATTGATACTACATTCTCATGGGTAAAACTAATTGTTTTTCTTCTCACAGACTTTTCTCACAGTTTTTCTCTAGCTGAAGTAACAGGCCTGAGCCATAATTTTACAAAGGCAACAAGGCTTTCATTTTGTAAGGTTTTACTTAAATGCCACACCCTCCATGTCTGAAATACCTAAAACAGCCTGGTTAGAGGGCTCTGACACTAGGCTAAACAGTCTCAGGTCTCTTACCCTATCTTTACATGAAAGGTTCTCTAGTTCCTTAATCCATAAATGTAGAAAACTACAGTGCTGTACTGGAGGCCAGGAGTTTCTCAATCAAATCTATATTTTGATGGTTGACTGCAGAGTTACGAATTGAACAGACACACTGGATGACACTGTCATGGTTTAGCATAGTTAGGGTTTTTAGTTAAGGAGGGCTTCATCAGCCACAGAAGTGATTATTTGCAAAAAGGTGCTTACAGCTTCCTCTAGACCTGACAAAAACTGGGTAGTTTTAATATTGACAACTTTTAAAGCCACTTAAGAAGCTTGACACGCCTCTGTGATCCACATTTAAGAATGAACAAACGCTGGGAAAGCTCTCTTGCTTCCGGCTTTCGGACAGGTAACTGGGGGGGCCCGGGGCATGGCCCAGCAAGGCCAGGCCCTGCTCAGTGCAGCCCGGCCAGGTCAGGTCGGCCATGGCGCGGCTTGGCTGAGATCTCAGCTGCTTCTGCTCGCTGGACACCCGGCACAGCCCCCCCAGTGCGTCCTAAATTCATCTGAGGCCGCTGCCCAGCAAGGATCATGTGACCAACAGTGATAAGCGAATTCCAGCTGCAAGGCCTGGGTGAGAGTGACTCTTTTAGTGCTGTAAGATTTCTCCAGAACAGATGAAGCCTGCAGACATAATCCTCTCCTGAGTCAGAGGAAGAAGAAAGGTGAAGGCACATGAGGAAAACACCATAAAGACACCAAAGTCAGTGAAGAAGGAAGAGCTGAAATGCCGAGAGAGGAGAAGGACGAGATGCTTCAAACCTAGAACGTGAAATTCTGTTGTAAGGCTATGGTGATGGACTATGATACATCAGAGTACCCATTGTAATTTCATGTAAGTATGGGGGGTGGAGCGTTCAAACTGCAACCATGAGCAAAAGTACCTGTGCTGAAATAAGCAAATGTTGAAGTAGCTGTGATTTAATGAGAAGCTTGAAGAGAGAGACTTGAAAGTGATGAAGACCCTTGCTCCCAGGGAAAAAGAAGACCTCTGTTCCTAGAGATGAAGATGCTCCCAGAGATAGGTGAAGAGAACCTTTGCTTCTGAACAGCTCATGCTTAAAAATAGTACCCCATTAGCTAAGACTGAACCCTTGAAAGCAGTTGTGGGGAAAGCTGCGAGTCGAGGGAAGGGACTTTGACAGGCAAGCAGAGAACCGCCCCAGGCGGCTGCCTTGCTGTGACGTTGAAGCCACAAGAGAACTGTTTTAACTGTTTTCGTGTGGAGATGTCTCCATAGCATGAGCAAGAGAGACTCCTCTCCCTAAGTGAACTGAAAATGATTATTATAGAGGTGGTAAACTGACTGAAAAATCACAAGGGTTGTCTTTTTACATTGTCAGTGGGAGAAGGGAGAGAGGTGGGGAGAAGTGTTCTGAAGGTTTATTGTGACTTTTTTTTCTTCCTTTTAGTTCTGTTAATAAACTTCTTTATATTCTTTAAAGTTTTGTGGCTGCTTTGCTTTCTCCTAATTCTTATCTCACAGAAGGAAAATAAGTAAGTAATGGGTATTTCGAACCGAAACCACTACACAAAATTGGTGTTTCTGCCTGGTTTACGAACTGAACCCACTACAGACACTCAATCAGTGCCTGATGCACAGCCTGAGCTGAGGACATTGGCAAACCTTTTCATTAGCACTGGATGCAGCAGGGTCCTTTATGCCTACCCTGGCATCACTCCCATTTTGTGATCTGGTAATGGAGAAGGGAGAGACAGGCGTGTCTCCATCTGTTACTGCTGGGGTCAGAAAGCCTTCTGTCTCAGTCCTCATAAACAGTAACTCTGCTCTTAATATCTTGTCACTTTTATGTGATTGTGCAAAAGTCTCTTAGTAGACTTTTGTGTTTGTCTTGATAAAATGTTGCATGTCCCAGATACAGGTTGTGTAGGAAAGGCTTTGGCATGAAAAAGTGAGTGTACATTCATAGAGATATTCTGTTGATTGGATTACTTTGATTTAGAATTAATGAAACATACCAAAAATATGCTACCTTCTTTTAACTTGTCTCATTTGATTTCTACATTGTACTAAGTTCTGTTCCATTTTTATATAGTTATTTTCTGTAATTTCATTTCTAATTATGTAATATTAGCTTGCATATTTCTCTAATTTCTTAAGTAAGAAAAGCAACATAATTAAGTTATAGTTCCCTGTAATAAACAAATCAATCAACACACATAACACAGGAGTTTTAGTACATTTAAAAAATAAATAATTTTTTTAAATCTCAACCTGTTTGACCCTGGAAATTACTATAGCCATTTTGAAAGAATTTTATGCTGTAGCTTCTCTGCTTCAGTACCTGAGTCAAAGACTATTTTTTCTTACCTTATCTTGAGAAGTAGGTTAGAAAAATTAATTTCCTGTGCTATTGATCTTGTTCTAATTATTTATAAAGGTGCAATTCACCTGCAAGCTTGGATGGAAAGCAATCCTGTTAAGAATACAAGACAAATTATCCAAATTTTAAATACAAACAGCAATTTCAATCAATGGTTTATACATCTTGCTTAAAGAGACAAAAAAAATCCTGGGATGGGGCATCGTTAAATCGCATTCCTGATTGTATACTATACAAGTGAAAATAGTTAAAGGAAAGTTGGAAGAAAAATAGTAAGATTTTATACCGAGTTTGAGAAGAAAGAAATTGTCTAGGAGAGAATGAACCAATGAAAAGCAGAAATTGCTGCAGAACTTCTTAATGCAATGAGTCAGGAAGGCTTAATTAATACTAAAAATACCTACTTCAATTTAGGTAATCAAGGCACTGAAAGGCATTATTTCCCTGACAATCAGGTCATAAAGAAATAAGCATAATAACAGTTTTAAATGCAATTACTGTATTATTTTCCCACTGACATCATGAGTTTACAGTTTATGCCCATTAAATCTCAACCTTCAAGAAACTTAAGTTTAGGAAATTTAAGGAAATGACTCAATGTAATTATTAAGAAAACTAGAATAATGTAGGTTCAAATTTCTGAATTGGGGTAGCAAGGAGTCTTGCAACACTTGATCCAGCACTTTGGTACTACCTTGTATTAGTTCAACTGGACTGAAGTTACTTTCCTTGCTGTAGATTTTCTTCCCAGCACAAGAATGAGAACAGCAGCTACTCTGAAAGATAAAAAAGGAAGTAGGATTTTTCTGTCATTTTTATTGCAAATTACTGTTTATTGCTCAGGTAGTCATAAAAAACTCAGATTTTGGGAAACCTCAACTGGGATGTGCAGTAGAATAGAGGACTGCCAACCTAGAATGAGTAAAAGGATAACTTTTAGAGAGGCTAAAAAAGCCAGTTGCATGAGGAGCCCACAGGGGCCAGAAGATTTATACATTAAAGGCCAGAGAAGAGAGGGAAATTGAATAGCAGAACTGAATTGCAAAACAAATGTAAACCGAGAAGAATGTCTCTGCTTTTTGAAAAAATATCAGGACTACCACATGAAATGGGGAGTCTGTAGCTTTTTGAACCATCTGTAAGTCAATCCATAACTTCGGGAAGATATTTTGTCTGTTTCAATACAGAGGGAAAAAAAAAATCAGGATATTCATCTTCAGCATCAAAGACAAACAGATATATTTGAAACTACTCAACAAGACTTAAGGAGAAAAAGAATTTTCCTTGTGTCGTGGGCATACCTCTTTATGTTCTTGTTTTCCGAAGGAATAGAGTCTCATTTTTTACATAAGTCTGATGAATCCCTGAACTCTGACAGATATTTTATGATAATGATATCTGAATAATAATGATACTCTGAACTATCTTATAATTATTTCCAGGAATTCTACAGCTAAATGGAGCATTATTGAATCATGATACAGATTAACCTCTGCAGTCTTCTGTCTTTGTTTACTTCTGCTTCAAAAAGAACAAACAGATACACAGAATCATCTCTGAGTTTCTTAAATTCCACATGTAGTAAAACAATGAAAGCAGTACTAAGATTCAGCTTTTTTTATACTCAGTTTTCTGAAATGCTGATGCCCTAGATATCACTTCTGCTGTACTTTATTGCATCACTCTTTCTGTATGTGAGTACTGATTACTCATCAGATACAATTTGGCAAAATAAAAAACTATTCTTTGTGGAAAAAGTGTCAACCTCTCTGAATTAAATATATATATGGAGAAAGAGATTTTCTGATTTCAATCTTACAGTTCCTCTTTGGAATACACTTACATGAGGAGGTTATGGTCTGTGTTTTGTTCTGTTGTTTTACTTTGCTCTTCTAGCTACATAATTGTTCAAAAGCCAGATGCATACTAATCTGTAGGAAAAGAAAATAAATGTGTAGAAAACACAATATATTGGGGTTTGTTTGAGAAGAAGCATAAACCAGAAGCACAAGATGAACAGATTTAACTTATTTCCCTGGTGGTTGGAAGCAAGCAAGAAGGCAATCAAGGCAAACAAACAACATTCATAGTTGTAAGCTATCCTATACCTAAAAATACATGGGGTGTACCCATACTTTTTCTTTCTCAGACAACTTAATTGGAAGTGAAAACTTTCTAAGAATCATGATATGAAAGGGAAAAGACATGTGTATTGCATTCCTGAGCAAACTGTATTTCTCTTGTACATTCTTCTATATTTGGAAATGATTTCAACTTTCAGATATTTAGTAGCTCATGAATTTGACAATTGTGTATCTTTAGAGTAATGTGACATATTGTGCATTTTCACTTTGCAGTTTACCATTAAATGTAGTATCAGCACAGCTTAGGGCCTTTCTAACTCTAGGTTTTTTCTACAACTTATATTACATATCCAGTGAGTAGTTACTGCAACCTTGAGAAGCTTATTGGTCTCTTTCTGAAGTGATTATTTTTCCAGAAGCAAAATGAACATCAATAGAGAGAAGGAATCTGGTCTTCTTTTATTTCTGTTAGGAATCAAACCAACAAATTTGTCAGAAAATTAATGTATGAAAGTACACTAAGGCATCAGAGAGAGAACTCATCACCCTACTATTGTGCTTCTAAGAGCTCATCACAAAGTTCATCACAAAATGAATGTGAAATACTTTGTACTTAAGTGATATCCTTAAGAAAGGAATATAAACGTAAAAGGATCTCTTTAGGATTATTTTCATCATTCTTAAGACCCAGATATCATAAGAATAAGAATTGACCACTAACTTCATCTAAAATGGGTAGAAAAATGTCCCAAGAGAAATTCTTAGTAATGATTAGTCAGCTATAGATGAACTTTGCTGAATGTGGAGACAATATATTGGAAAGAGGAAATGAAGACAGAAAAGAAAATGTTTAGCTTGCACTGCCTGGGGCTTCTGCTGTGTTTCTCCGAGTAATGATGAATGTCATTTATGGGTAAGACCCAAGCTTTCTCAGCAGCCACAGCTGTGTCAATACCAGAGGCTAAAAGGGTGAGGTGGGGAAATACCCATTGATTTCTGTGACTGATTCCTCTTCCTATGAGATGCATGATAAATGTAGGCATCTTCTAAGGGTGAGACATTCATTCCTGGGTCTGTCTTTCAGCTCCTCTTTAAATCAGGCATACTGGATCATCACAAAGATTTCAATGGATCACTGTACTAGATTTTGGAAGAAAGTTTCTCCAGAAGACCTTACTGCAATATGCTGTGTGGCCTTCTTCTGTCTTGTTCTTGACATGCACAGGGCTTATCTAGAAGATTTATGGTGTGATGCTGCAATTCTGGCAGATGGTATTAGTGATTTAGGAAGGACCTGTTGGGGGACCTAAAAGCTCTCCACTCTTAAACTGAAAAATCGATACTGGTGCAACTCTACTGGGGATTTCCGGATGATTTATTCTTACTAATTACCAATGTTGCAGCCTCTATTTCCAGTTGGTTCCATGGCTGAGATTTCACTTAGTGTTTCTGCATACAGAAAAGCATGACTAGTAAGAAAACAGCTAAATGTGATGGTTGTCTACTTAGCATGCAAATGATCTGAACAGCAAAGGTGGAAAGATGGAACATGTGCAAACACACAATAAAGACAAACCAAAAACTAATTTAAAGAACAGAAAATTTATATTTAACACTTCTCTAATTCTTAACCATGACTCACTGTGACTATGTTCATATAGATGAACACTGCTCACTATCAATCAGTCTCACCCGATTTATAGGATATTAACTGGTGTATCTTGTCAAAAGCCATAGACAAAATGAAAAACAAATCAATATTTCTTGAAGTGAATGGCAGCAGAATTCAAATTATTTAGAGAACAGTCATGCAGCTAAGTACTTTCTGATTCAATTTACTGAATATTATGTCGAAAATTATGTGCATTTCCAAAATTGTGTTGGAAAGCTGTAATGTAAAATAACATTTTTGTGGGGGTTGTTGTTTTTGGTTTTTTTCCTTTTTAGTCCAGGGACTGAAATCAAATAATTGGTGGGCTTTTTTTATTTAATTAACATTATAATATGCAGTTCCTGGAACAAAAAAGTTTACATTGAAATACCTTAATGTAATAACTAAGATAGAAGCCTAGGAGAGCCTATAATTTAATATTAAATTACATTTTTAAAAGACATCCATATGTACTTTTCCTTTAAATGTTAATCTCTCTAACAAATAAACAGATTATTCACTGTTTTCTGGGAAAAAGCAGAGGTATCTTCCATTCTTTCTTGAAGACTGACTCAGTTGTATTTCCAAGTTATAATTGCACAAAGAACTGTGTGCTGAAAAGAAAAACTGCTAAGTTCACACAGTCTAAACCAAGCAGGCAAATTTGCCTTAAGGGTAGTAGTTCATGGGCCCCGATGAGGTGCAACCACAAGTTCTGAGGCAACTCTTAACTATTTTTCATGGCTCATGGAGAGGTGCCTGAGGACTGGAAGAAATCAAATGTCACTCTTATCTTCAAAAGAGGCGAAAAGGAGGACCCAGGGAACTACAGGCCAGTCAGATTCATTTTGATTCCTGGGTAGGTGATGGAGCAGCTAATCCTGGAATTCATTTCTAGACACCTGAAGGACAAGCAGGTGATGAGGAGGGGGAAGTTATGCTTGACCAACTTAATCACAGAATCATTTAGATTGGGAAAGGGTCATTGAGTCCAACTGTTAACCTAACATTACCAAGCCCACCACTAAACCATGTCATCACATCTACACGTCTTCTAAATATCTCCAAGGACACTTACTCCACCACTTCCCTGGGCAACCTGTTCCAGTGCTTGATAAGCCTTTCAGTGAAGAAATTTTTCCTGATCTTCAATTCAGACCTCCTGCAGCACAACTTGAGTCTGTTTCCTCTTTAGCTATATTTTGTTATTTGTGAAAACCAACCCCTCACCTCACTGCAACCTACTTTCAAGTAGTTGTAGAGAGTGATAAGATCTCCCCTGAGTCTCCTTTTCTGCTAAGCAACCTCAGGTTCTACAGATGTTCCTCATAAAATCTGTGCTCCAGACCCTTCACCAGCTCTGATGCCCTTCTCTGGACATGCTTCAACACCTTAATATTCTTGTAGTGAAGGGCCCAAAACTGAACACAGGATTAAAGGTGCAACCTTACCAGTGCTGGGTGCAGAGGGACGATCACTGTCCTAGTCCTGATGGCTGCGCTAATTTTGATACAAGCCAGGATGTCATTGTCCTTCTTGGCCACCCGGGCACACGCTGGCTCATGTTCAGCAAGCTGTCAATCAGCACCATTTTCCTCTCAGCAGTTTTTCAGCCACTCTTCCCCAAGCCTGTAATGTTGCTTTGGGTTGTTGTGACCCAAGTACAGGATACTTGATAATCTTCTATGAAAAATTACATGCCTGGTAGATGAGGGGAAAGAAGTGGATACTGCTTACTTGGACTTCAGTCAGGCATGTGACCCTGTCTGATAAGATCCACGTAGAGAAAAAATATGGGCAGGATGAGCAGTGAGGTTAATTGAAAACTATCTGATTAGCTAGGACCTGAGGGTGGTGATCAGTGGCACAAAATCTAGTTGGATGCTACTTCTCAGTACACCTCACTAGAACAGAGACATGGACCTACTGGAAAGAGTCCAACAAGGGGCTACCAGGATGATTAGGGGACCTGAAACATCTCACATATGAGGACAAGAAGAGAGAGCTGGGACTGTTCAATGCAGAGAAGAGAAGGCTTAGGAGGGTGAATCTCATCAATGTATATAAATATGTTTGGTAAATACCTTAGGGAACGGTGCATGGAAGACAGACCTACACTCTTTTCAGTGGTGCCCAGAGGCAACAGGCACAAATCGCAACACAGAAGGTTCCTTCTGAACATAGGAAACACTTTTTCACTTTGACAGTGACAGAACGTGAGCACAGGGTGCCCAGAGAGGTGGAATTTCCATCTTCAGAGATATTCAAAAGTTATTTAAATGTGTGTGGTCCTGGGCAAACTGTTCTAGATGGCTCTGCTTCAGCAAGGGGTTCAGCCCAGTGACCTCCAGAGTTTCCTTCCAAGTTTCATCATTATATGATCCTGTGGTGCAGTGAAAGTAATTTCTTGAATTATTAGCAGCATATAATTGAAGGGAAAAGCCCTAATCCCATAGGCACACTCAGAGCTCTGCACACTCGCACATAACCACACCCACAGCAGCTGTGGGTCCAGGCTCTTCCACCTTGGTAATTCCCTTGGAACTATTTGATCCTGCTGATGGCTTCCTTCCTCTTCAGCATTGTCAGCTTTGAGGCATACACCACCATATATAGACAATTTTGGTCTCCTGTTACATGCAAAGGTTTTGATCTTGTTCCTGTTCATACCATCTGTCGATACTGAGGCTATTCATGCAAGATTGGAACCTGACAACTACTGACAATGTTCATCCCTTCTTGCATCTCTGTGGTAGCCCATCACAGTTTACATAGCCCCAATAAATAACTCTTCATACAGGTGTATATTCCACAAATAAATCATGTGAGTGCTTTCCTTTTTTTTACTCAAAAATTAGCACTTTAATAGAACATATAAAGTGTATATACTAAACAGGACAACTGTTGGAATCAGTAAACAGTAGCAGGAGCAGTAGAGACAGTAGTTTTCAGCTACCTGAGATTCATGTAGGTGAGGTCCAGAGTAACAAGATTCCACTGTATTTTCTGAACTGCTTGGGAGAAGAAAGAAGATGTATTCTCAAGGCCAAGGCAAAAGCAGCCTTGATCATTTATCTCCCCAATGAGGTTTTTAATGAAATAGCCTATGAAAAAAATGTGCCTGAAAAAACCCTCATCCCTACTTATATTTCAAGAACAAGCTTGTTGTTTTCTTGTTGCCATTGGCTGACTTGTATCAAAGCAATGGAAAGCAATGGCTGAGCCTCACCATGTACCCTTGATCAATAAGCTCAAAAAGAATCTGAAAGCAGTCTATAGTTTCAGCAGGTAATTTTTAACCCACTGAAAACCCACCAAGGCCAAAAATCCTATAGCCTGGCATTCAATCTAGTAGGACTACTAGAGGTACAAATTATTTTTCCGTGCTGGAAGTCTTAACCATAAAGTTCCACAATCCTCAACTGCGGCTCTACTGCCTCCTGTCCTGGAAACCAAGAGATTTGTGTCATATGTCCAATGTAAATTTGGCCAACAAAGTCAGTCACCTCCAAAAGAGATTGACAGAGCCAGAGTGTTGGGCAGGGGACTGTGAGTTGACACAGGAAGGCAGTCGGAACAACCACAAAACCATGACTGAAATGGAAAGACCAAATTTGTTTCACTACTCCGCTAACCAGAGGATCCCAGTGGAGACACACAAATGTCAATGCAGGCACAGTCAGTCGATCCTGATAGGACAGTGGGCCTGCTGTTTGCACAAATTTATCAAAGACCCACATGTGTAGTTTACAACCATGCTATGACTTCCTCTGAGCCTTTTTATGATCTCTGAGCTTTGATCTTCTCTCTCCCAAGACAGGGAGCTCAAACATGTCTGTGAGAGTGCCTCCAAGTGTCTCCAAATACCTATGTTACCTATACGCAAAGATTCTACTACTCAATAGAGACAGAGGATAAACAGCAGTAGGCATACTATCTGGGTTTTTCCACATTGTTATTCTCCAGGCCTTGGCAATCCCAGCTGCAAAGTCACTTGAACAAATCTACTATCCTCCTCACCATTCTTCTGCTTTTAACCCCTTCCTGCCAGCAGGGACCAAGCAAGTACTCAGCACCGAGAACTGCTGAGTACTTTCAACCTTATTGTTCTTGAGTACATGAACCTGCCCGTACTGAGAATGCAGCAGGCAAGACTTCCTTAGGAGTCCTTTTTCCAACTCTCACAGAAGGGCTCTGGCATATTTTTTGAGGTTTTTTTTAAAGCCATTATTTAAAACATGAAGACAATCTGTCTCGGTTTGCTTTGGTTTGGTTTTTTTTTCCCATACAATGACAGAAGCAGTTACATTCACTCACTCAGGATATGAGGCAGCCAGATGTAATTACTCCCACAAATTTCCAAAGGCTTGAATAGATATAGATAAATATGGTATCTCTTATATCCATGTCTATCCTGTACCATATAGACATGGATATAAGAGTGGTAACGCAAGCTGTGACTGCAGGACTACTCTGAAGGTGAAAAGGCTCTCTGGTCTCTGCTACTATCAACATAGTGAAAATTAAGCATTCAGTAGAAGCACTGATTTCTGACTCTTCCCAGGCTCTCCTTTCCCCATCTGAGGCTTCATATAAGATCCCTGGATTAATAATTCCATTACCATTAATTTGGGGGCTCTTATACCACCCCTCACTCTCCAGATCTACTGAAGCATCTCTGATGCTTCAAAGGATTTTGCAAACGAAGGGGAGGCTGAGAAGTTACTTTGGGCTCTGAACGCACATCTCTATATGTGTTTTTAAACTGCAGTTTTTTAAAACAAATTTAGCACTAAATCACTATCTCCTGGTCATAAATTTTCTGGGGGAAAAGACAGAATCAGATGAGCCAATGAGTGCCATGCTCTTATCCAAAGTCTTCGGGTTCTTGCATCAGAACTGCGTATTTCTCACCCTTGAATATTCTGGAGAAAACAGATTTGTATGGGAAATATTTTTAAACATCTCTAAAGCCTGGAGACACAGTACTAAAACCTGGATGCCACTGAGGCTGTTACCTCCTCCCCACCAGGTATCAGATATAACAAAAAAAAACCTGACAAAATATATAGAATCATAGAATCATAGCACTGTTTATGTTGGAAAAGAACTTTGAGTTCACCCAGTCCAACTGTTAACTCAGCACTGCCAAGTTCACCACTAAACCGTGTCCCTCAGTGCCCCATGTACACAAAGACATCCAGACATGGTGGCTCATCCACTTCCTCAGGCTCAACAGCCCTTTTGGTGAAGAAATTTTTCCAAATAGCCAACCTAAATAGGTATTAGGCTATTTCTGGATCTCTCCAAAAGATGTTATACATAGGCTTATATTCCAGAGTCTACATCACTTCCAATACTATTTTACTTCCAATACTATTGTATTGTACAATGCCAAAATGGAATTATATAATCACAGATATGAATTTCATTTTAAAAGCTAAATGAAAGGTTGCACTGCAGTAGACTGCAATTCAGAAAGATACATGCCACTAGTAAAAAGATAATAGTGTTTGGTGAGAAGCATTAGGCTAATCTGATTAAACTTAACTTTATTGGTTTTAGGTAATAACATAAATCATTTAATCCTTCTCAGTAAAATAATAGTGATAAACCAAACACTGTTGATGGTTTTCTAATCTATTGTTTACAGAAGCAAATAAAAAAAGAAGTAAAATTAATTTTTTTAAGGATCCCTGTCTGAAGATGTTTGAAAAATACCTAGGAAAGTAATCATCTAAATTCTGGCAAATATTAGGTAAGACTGATACCTTCCTTGTACTTTAGATAAATATTTGCCACTTTATTACACTTCTGGCCTACAGTGGTACTGCACTGTAACAATGATGGATGATAGCTATCTATTTATTTATCCACTGGGAAATATAGACTTACCAAATTGTAGTCCTGGGACAGGGAAAGGAATAAAAATGAAAATTCAAGAACTTTATCAAATGTCAGACTCAAAATTATAAATTCCAGAGCCTTTTTTTTTTTTCAGCTCCACATTGGCATGGGACAAATACAAAATGTATGAACAAACTCAAAACACATATCGTTTAAAAATATCTGGTTTTGTAATGGAGCAAATCAATCTATCTGAAAGTTTCCGCTTACAGAAGACATGCTGACATAACACACTGCGGGAAGTGCCGTGGCAGTGTATGAACTTCACACTCAAAGCATCAGTGTAACGTCAAAACTTGTAATACAAAACCAAAACCAAAAAACCTCCTCCCCCAGCCTATCGCTATCCCGAGCTCCGCAGGCGCTGTGCCGGAGCGCACTGTGTTGCGATCTTCCAAGAGCGTCTTGTTAGCGAAGCCACTCAGCAGGATCAGCCACACACACTCACATGCGCAAACGCACAGATAGCTTCAGTGATATGGGTCAACGGCAAAGAGGCAGGAAGGGTCTTTGCGTGGAGTTCCACGGAAGCTCTTTAATGCAGCTACACCATGAAGGAGAACAGGGACAAAGACTGAGAACAATAGAGAGCTCAGATTTAAATAGGGGAGCAGAGGGAGCATCAGAGACCAATGATCTGAGGGCACGGGGATGGTACAAAGGCGGAACTAGGGAATGGGAACCAATGGGGAAGCTCTGGGGGAGTGGCAAGGGGCAAAGGCCAATGGGGGGAACTTGGAGTAGAGAACTTTCTAGGATATGAAACATATAAGTTAGCAAGGGGGCTGGGTGGCCAACAGCCAGCCAGAACGAAGCACTGGGGCATATTACCATAACAGAACAAAGCATTCTGGGAGAGGCCTCTTTTCTCACCGTGACCGGGCATAAGTCTCTGGTACTAGGAACTGTCTTACCAGAGAACTCTTTGTCCCTTGTACCACAGGCTAACCGGCCACCACACCCAGCCATGCCCAAGAACCGTTCAGGGCATTCGAAGAAACAGTCAACATCAACAAGCACGGGAAGAAAAACAGTGCTGCTGACATGCATATTGCTCGGAAGTACATGAAATAGGAAGAAAAAGTCAGGAAAACTCTGGACAACCTGTAGGTCCCACCGGTATGTCAAATTGTTTATGTATATAATAAAACAAAAATCCTGGATGTTCTGTATGACAAGTTACATTACCAAAATTCTTGTATGGTAATTAAAAATGTTTTCAATTAGTATGAATTAATTATCAAGTACAATTAAATTATCAAGTACCCAGCATCAAGACCTCCTCTGCTAACAGGAAAAGAAGGGTAGTTGTAAAAGGAGACTCCCTTCCAGGGGAACAAAGGGCACAAGATGAAGATTGGACCAAACTCACAGGGAAGTCTGCTGTCTCCTAGGGGCATGGATAAGGGACAGTACTGGAAAACTCTCCAGTCTACTAAGGCCCTCTGATTACTATCCACTATTGGTTGTTCAAACTGTCAATGACGAAATAACAAAGACAAGTGTGAGGGCAATCTAAAGAAATTTCAGGGCCATGGGATGATTGGTAGAGGGATCAGAAGCACAGGTAGTGATTTTCTTGATTCTTCAAAAAACAAAGAATAATATTGATAGGAATAGGCAGACATATCCAGTCAATGCATGGCTCTGATGTTGATGTCAGTGGAAAAAAATTCGGGTTTGTTGACCGTGGGATGATCTATTTAACACCTGGTCTACTGACACCTGACAGGATTCACCTGTCCCAGAAAAGAAGAAGAGTTCTAGCACCGGAGTTAACAGGGCTTGTTGACAGAGCTTTAAACTAGCTTGGAAGGGGGGAAGGGACAAAACCAGTCTTGCCAGTGATGAGCGATGGAACGGTGTGCCAAAATTTGAGGAAATGAGAACTGATGGGATCCCTCAATCTGTTTCACGAACTGTTGGCTACAAAGTAGCACACCTGAAATGTTTCTTCACCAATTTGTGCAGCATGGGGAACAAACAAGAGGCGCTCGAGGCTTTGGTTTGGTCCCAGAGGTATGACATCATTGGCATAAATGAAACCTCGTGGGATGAGACCTGTGACTCATGGAGTCACAGGAGTGTCCTGTTGGACAGTTACAGGCTCTTCAGGAGGGATAGGCAGGGCAGAAGAGGCAGAAGGGTGGCATTGTGTCTAATAGAAGAGGTAGAATATATGAAGCTCACAGTTGGCAGTGGCACAATTGAGACTGCCTGGATAAGAATGAAGGGACAAACAAATACTACAAATGTCATAGTGGAAGTCTACCACAGATCTCCGGGCCAGGACACTGATGCTGACAAATTATTCTTTAAGGAATAAAGGGACACTTCCAAGAAAGCAGTCTTGGGAATCCAGAGAAATCCCAGCTGACTGATAGCTAGAAAACACTGTCCTGATTTTCAAGAAGGGCAAGAAGGAGGACCCCAGAAACTACAGCCCTGTCAGTCTTACTACAGTGCCTGGTAAACTTACGGAGAAGATCATTCTGGGAGGTATTGAAAATAACCTGAAAGACAATGCAGTCATTGATCACAGCCAGAACATCTTCATGAGAGGAAAGTCCTGCTTATCAAACCTGATTTATTTTTATGACACGGTAACCCACCTGGTTGATCAAGGGAAGCCAGCTGATGTAATGATTTTGGATTTCAATACTGTCTCTCACAGGATCCATCTGGACAGAATGTCCAGCTCACAGCTGGATAAACGCATCTTGTGATGGGTGAGCAACTGGCTCACAGGTCAGGCCAGCGGGTTATAGTGAATGGGGTGATGTCAGACTGGCGACCTGTCGCTAATGGGGTTCCACAGGGCTCCATCTTCAGTCCTGTCCTCTTCAACAACTTTATAAATGACATGGACGCAGAACTGGAAGGGATACTAAGCAAGTTTGCAGATTATGAAACCAAGAGGAGCCGTTGGCTCCCTCCAGGGCAGAGAGACCCTGCAGAGAGACCTTGAGAAATTAGAGAGCTGGGCAGTCACCAACCATGTGAAGTTCAACAAGGCAAAGTGTCGGATTCTGCACCTGGGATGGGCAACCCTGGATGTACAGACAGAGCACCCTGGATGTATGCTGGAAAGCAGTGTGGTGGAAAGTGACCTGGGGGTCCTGGTTGATGGAAAGTTGAGTATGAGTCAGCAGTGCCCTGGCAGCCAGGAGGGCCGACTATGTCCTTGGGGGCACCAGGAACAGCATCATCAGCAGGGCAAGGGAGGAGATTGTCCTGCTCTGCTCTGCACTGGGGCAGCCTCACCTCGAGTGCTGGGGGCAGTTTTGGGTGCCACAATATAAGAAAGACATTAAACTATTGGAGAGTATCCAAAGGAGGGCAACAAAAATGGTCAAGGGCCTTGAGGGGAAACCATATGAGGAGCAGCTGAGGTCACTTGGTCTGTTCAGCCTGGAGGAGACTGAGGGGAGCCCTCATTGCAGTTACAACTTCCTCATGAGGGGAAGAGGAGGGGCAGGCACTGATCTCTTTTCTGTGGTGACCAGTGACAGGACCCAAGGGAATGGCCTGAAGCTGAGTCAGGGGAGGTTTAGGTTGGATATTAGAAAAAGGTTCTTCCTCCAAGAGTGGTCAGGCACTGGAACACCTCCCCAGGGAAGTGGTCACAGCACCAAGCCTGACAGAGTTCAAGAAGCATTTGGGCAATGCTCATACTGGGCACATAGTGTGACTTTTGGGGATGGTGCTGTGCAGGGCCAGGAGTTGGACTTCAATGATCCCTGTGGGTCCCTTCCCACTCAGCATATTCTGTGATTCTGTGATTCTATGATTCTGTTAAGTAAGCATAGTGAGGGTTTTTTTATATTTCCAAATGATGATGATGATGAATAAATGTTATAGTAGTACATACAAGAAGGATGGAGAAAAACATGGGGTTTGATACAGAGTAAAAGGTCTAGTTTTCTCTTTTTCCTAACAGCACTGAGCCTGTGGTATAAATTAATAATAGCTGTTCCAAACATAATCATTTTTGCTTCAACTTTGAGTCCACAGGTTCTTGGGAAATGTCACTACAAAGTGTAGATGAAGTTTGAGAGTTCTGAACTATTCTAACTCCACTTAAAAACTTGATTTATAGTTTCCCTTCCTAAAACCACTTTTGGTCTTATAAATTACTATTTTTCTTCTAATTAACGCCAGGCAATCTCCTTAAGTCCTTTGTTTTAATGTGTAAATTATTCGTCAGATGTTTCTTTTCCACTTATGCAGGATTTTTTAAAAAATCCCTTTTATGCATAATGAACTTTTATAATCGGCTGTCACCTTAATTGAGAAATGGTCATTTTTAACATTAGTGTTCTTCAGGGAAAATTGTTCTGAAGTATCACTCTTGAAGAGAATATGTTTTAGTCCTGTTTCATCTTCTGATTTATCATGGCAATTTTAAATCTTGCATAATTGTTTTGACCTAAAATTAGAAAAAATATGTTAATGTTTCCATTGACTAGATAGTATAGCAGTCCTTGCAATGTCACTATGCCTATCTATATATACATAAATCACAGTAATTCCACTTTCCACTCTCTAATCATGTCTGGCTGGGGGTTTAAGATTACCATTATCATTTATAAAATGTGTATATATATATATATATGTAACTTTGTACTCAGACATGAAATGCCACCATCTACCATCAGAAAGTCTAGAATCCTTCTAGATGTACTCACTTACAGACCTATGGGTAAAATAAAGAAAAAGAAGTAGAGAAAGAAACTCCAGGCCTTGATATTAACATATTAGAAATGTATTTCTTGACATATCTGTGTCTTGACTTGTCTCAAATAATTGTTTCAGGTTAAAGATTTTTTATATTATTACCCAAGAAAGCAAGATGAATCTTTCCCATTACAGCTTTATTTACAACCATATGTGTGTCTGATTTGCCTTTTTTTCTGTTTTTTATGTCCCTATGTATCTCCTAAATATGTTGATGGATACATTCTATACCATTAAAAATTGTTGGGAACCTGTTTGTAGACACATTCTGGCTAGTTATACTGATTTCTTCCCTTTTATTTAAGCTTTTTTGCTTTGTAAGCTTTCAAGAAGAACAATGAACTACTTGGAATTCAAACCTGTTTGAATTGGCTCTTGAGCACCAACATAATACTAATAAATACACCATAATATTCATTATGTCATTACTGTTAAGAGAGGGCTGAACAAAACGGTCTGTAATTTTTTTTCTCCATAGAAAAGTTAGTTTAAAAGGAGAAAGGACTATTGTGGGATGAAAAATGATCTCATCAAGAGAGAATTTTCAATTGTGCTGAAGATTTTTTATGTAGATACATTTATTCCTTTTGTTAAAGTTCTGTCCTCAGATTGTGTAAGAAAAACAAATAAAACAATGTTAAAATACATTCAAATACTATTTAATTTTTCAGTCAAGTTTTACTTGCACAATCTGTAACAGCTGAAATGTAATAACAGTTGTTTCCCACTAAGCTCCCTAGAACACAAACCCTTGCAAAAACAATCATTCCCAAAGATGTGTTACAACTTACTCTTTGTACAAAACATTCTTTGTTTTATCAGGAGATCATTTAAAAGGCATAAACTGATACAGCCTATTCAAGATCTTAAATTAAGTCTGCAGAGAGATCCCCTGTGCGGACTGTAAATGACTTCCAGATAGTTCTGCTTAACAGCTGTTACCAGTGGGGCCTCAGTTAAGTTAGAATAAATCTTACCATTCTTTTTGTATTGTTCAGTAAGGAAACAAAATAAGTTTTACTTGATACTGTATGTTTATTTTTCTAAGATAACTTACTGGAGTTTGGAAAAAAAGTTACTACTTCAAATATGAGCCTGATTCTTCTTATTTGCACAGGGAAGAGGCTTTTGACCTGTCCCAACCTGCACTGCACAGGCTGAGCCATGGAATTGGCCACAAGAAGAGTTATGAAGTGGTAATCAGCAGTGAGGCAACAGCCGGTAGCTACCTGTATTCCAGGCTTTAGTGATGTCACTTGTTGATTAGCAGAGTTTGGACATTTCGAATGAAAGAGTAATAACTTTAAATTCTTTTCCACTTCAATTTTTCCTCATCTTCTAGCTATTTTTCTCCAATGTCTAAAAGAGAAACACTTTTTTTCCATTCTCTGAGATTTTTTGCCATCTCATAAATTGCTTACTTATAAAAGCTCTTGTACCAGACAGCAGAGCTAGATTATAGAGCAAGGCTTATAGGGTGAACACTTTATGTGGTCAAAACTAAACATTTGTTGGAAACAAATTTGGCAGTAGAGAGGACCCTCCAAGACATTATCTGGTAAAATGGGTCTTGTCATAGAAAGAGATTGTGGTCTCCTGTTTATCCTGCATGGGCATGTATTAAAACAGCACACTGTGGCTGCTACTCAGAACAAGAATGGGTTGTTTTCCTCCCATGAAGACTGGGGTGCAGGAAATATTCTGAGAGTAGTGCATATCACAGAATCGTTAGTGATGGCAGGGCACCTCATCTAATGGACCCTATAGATCATCTAATCCAACCCCCCTGCCAAAGGTAAAGAAATTCTTCCTCAAGTGGAGGTGGAACTACTTGTGTTTTAGTTTACGGCCATTGCTCCTCATCCTGTCAGTTGACACCACTGGGAAGTCTGGCACCATCCTCCTAACACTCATCTTTGAGATATTTATATGCATTAATAAGATCCCTCCTCTTTCTTTTCTAGACTAAACAGGCACAGCTCCCTCAGTATCTCCTCATAAGAGAGATGCTCCAGACCCCTCACCATCTTTGTGACCCTCCACTGGACCCTCTCTCTTTAAGTCTTGTACTGAGGAGCCCAGAACTGGACACAGTATTTCAGATGTGGCCTCATTCAGGCCAAATAGAGAGGCAGGATCACCTCCTCCACCTGCTGACCACGTGCTTCCTGTTGCACCCCAGGGTACCATTGGCCCTCCTGGCCACATGGGCACTGCTGGCTCATGGTCAGCTTGTGACCCACCAAGACTCCCAGCTCTTTCTCTGCAGAGCTGCTCTCCGGTAGGTCAAACCCAAACCTAAGCACCTGTGCTGGTGCTTAGGGTTATTTCTCCCCAGGTGCAGGGCCCTGCCCTGGCCCTTGTTGAACCTCACTGGGTTTCTCTGCCCAACTCATCAGCCTGTCTAGGTCCTGCTGAATGGCAACTCAAACTTCGGGTGTATCAGCCACTCCCCCCAGTTTCATATTGTTGCGTTCCACTGTGGGGACCTGCAGAGAATTCTGGATGGCTGGGAACAAAATGAGGCCAAACGAGGCAAACATTGTATCAGAGAATCATTTACTGATAACAAAAGGAGAAGGAAAAGGAGTTGCCCGAGCAAAAGATGGCTAGAGGACACAGAAAAGAAGAAAGGAAAATGGAAAAGGACTGGGGGAGAGGAGACAGGACAGAGAGAAAAAGAGTTTTACCACCAGCGAGTCAGGGCAGTGCTGTCGGTGTCCGGGGGGGTTGTGTGCACGCTGCCTGCCTGTGGCCGGGCTGGGTCTGACCGAGCCTGCGCGGCTCCACAGGCGCGGCTCCCGTAGCAACGACACCGGACACGCGGTGAGTGGGCGCTCGGACGGGAGGAGCAGGACCCCGGACAGGGTCACGGCAACCAGCTGGATCGGGGCGGCAGGGCGGGCAGTGACGGCTGGATCGGGGCGGCAGGGAAACAAGCTGGCAGTCCAGGCAAGGACACGGGGCGGAGGGGCAAGGCGGCGGTCAGGGGCACAGGAAGGCAGGACATGTGCGAGGGCGAGCCAGCGAGGGCAGGAGAGCCAGAAGGCAGGCTGGGGCCAGGGCAAAGGAGGGAGCCAGCAGGAACAGCGAACAGTAGTGAGCACCCCCCGGCAAGTAGCAGTGAGCCCTGACGCAGTTGGGTTTTATACTCCCTTGACCCCTCCTAAAGTCTGCTCACTAACAGGGAGCCACTGGTCCAGTCCAACTTTCCTGTGCTGTCCATTGGTGGAGACCTCTTTGCGACCTGATTGGAGAAGCCCCTCCGCAGTGTCTCTTACTGCCTGCTTCGTGTGGGGTGTTGCCAGGCGAAGTCACCCGAGAGACGAGGCTTCCCCCACTACTGGCTGCCTCCTCCAAGTGGCGGGTATATGCTCCCTCCCCCCACATGCTTCTGACAACCAGAGTTGAGGCAAACTAAAATGGCTGAATTCAAACTGAATTGGCTCCTCACACACATCACCAACAAACTTGCTCAGGGATGCATTCTATCCCTTTGTCCAGGTCCTTGATAAACAAGTNGGTCATTGATAAACAAGTTGAGTAAGACTGGAGCCAGTATTGATCCCTGGGAAACATCTGGCTGGATTCTGTTTTGCTGATCATGACACTCTGAGCTCTGCCATTCAGCCAGTTCTTGATCCACCTCACTCTCCTTTCATCTTAATCCACATTTCCCGAGCTTACCTACGAGGATATTACGGGTGACAGCGTCAAAAGCCTTGCTGAAGTCGA